>CM061132.1:127312136-127824636 GCA_030789695.1 Scilla litardierei | reverse complement strand
ACCTCAGCAGTAGACAGTCGACTGATGAACAATCATCAGTCGACTGGTTGATAAGATAGAAATAAGCTTGGGTTGATAGACAGTCGACTGTTGGTAATTCACAGTCACCTGTCGGAGAGACAGTCGACTGTAACTTATACATCAGTCGACTAATTGAGAATCAAAACTATGATGATAAAATCAGAGACCTTTGAAGAGTTGGACAGGCGCCTGATGACCAAATTACGGTCGCCTGTCGCACAGAAAGTCGACTGTAAAATATTCATCAGTCGCTTGTGCAAAAAATACTGTCTGATGTATGAGAAAATAAAGTTGGACAATCCACTGTCGAAGGAATGACAGTCTCTGTCCTGGTCCAGAAAAGCATAGTGAGGTTAAAATCCAGAGGATTGAGACAGTTCACCCTAGGACCTATACTCTAACACAAATCTAAACCTGAAATCAATATCAAAATATTATCTATTAACATACAAAACTCGTAAATCAATCCAAACTATCGAAATCATCAAATACATCTCTTAAAACAAATATATGTGAAACATATAATTTATCAAAACAAGAGAAGTAAAAATGATGATATGAGTTCAAGCATGATATAATATGAAAGAATGAACTCCTACAATTCAGATTCACCTGTAATCCCTAATTCGCCACGCAACTTCACAAATGAATCTTCTTTAAGAGGTTTAGTGCAGATGTCGGCGATTTGTTTTTGGGTTTCAATGTACTCTAAGATGATGTCCTTCTTAGCTACATGATCATTAATAAAATGGTGTCTCACATCTATGTGTTTGATACGTGAGTGATGTACCAGATTCTTGGTGAGACAAATAGCACTTTGGTTATCAACCATGATAGGGCAAGTATCACAATTGACACCATAGTCTTTAAGAGTGTGTCTTATCCAAAGAACTGTGCACATGCAAGACACGCGACTATATATTCCACTTCAGTCGTGGACAGTGATACCGAGTTCTGTTTCTTGGAAAACCAAGAAACTAGGGAATTTCCTAGGAAATGGCAAGTGCTACTAGTACTCTTCCTATCGAATTTGCATCCGGCAAAATCGGCATCACTATGTGAGATTAACTCATACATGCTAGACTTAGGGTAAAGTAAACCATAATCTAGTGATTGATTGAGATAACAAAAAATTCGTTTAACCGTAATCAAGTGTGACTCTTTAGGTTTAGTTTGATATCTAGCACAAAGGCATACAAAAAACATAATATCAGGCCTACTAGCAGTTAAGTAGAGTAAGCTACAGATCATACCTCGATATAGACGAACGTCTACATCTTTTCTGTTCTCATCCTTGTGTAGATGGGTTGTAGTACTCATGGGGGTCCTTTTGCTTGAAGACGATTCCATCCCGAATCGCTTGAGAAGCTCCCCGGTGTACTTGGTTTGATGTATAAAAGTCACATCCTTCATTTGCCGAATTTGAAGTCCAAGGAAGTAATTGAGCTCACCCATGTGGTTTATTTCGAATTCATCCTTCATAGACTTAGAAAATTCTTGGCAAAAGATTAAAGTTAGTAGAACCAAATATAATATCGTCTACATAAACTTGAATTAAAAGGATGTCATTTTCATAATCCTTAATAAAAAGAGTTGAATCAACTTTACCCATTTTAAAACCTAAATCCAAAAGAAAGGTTTTGAGTCGATCATACCAAGCTCTGGGAGCTTGTCTCAACCCATTTAACGCATTCTTAAGTTTGAAAACATGGTTTGGAAATTTTTCATGTATGAAACGGGGTGGTTGAGAAACATAAACTTCTTCATTAACAATTCCATTTAAAAATGCATTTTTAATATCCATTTGAAATAATTTGAAATTCTTATGGGATGCAAAAGATAAAAGGAATCTAATAGCTTCTAATCTAGCTACACGGGCAAAAGATTTTTCGAAATCAATACCTTCTTCTTGCCGATAGACTTGAGCTACTAACCTTGCTTTGTTTCTTGTGATGACTTTGTTCTCATCGGTCTTGTTCTTGAAGATCCACTTGGTCCCAATCACTTGGTAACCACTTGGAAGAGGAACGAGCTCCCAAACTTCATTTCTCTCAAATTGCATGAGTTTTTCTTCCTTTGCCATTATCCAAGAGCTATATTCACATGTTTCTTGAATGTTCTTTGGCTCAATGGTAGAGACAAATGCGCAATGAGAGAACTCATCAACTCTTGATCGCGTTCGAACACCCACACCAATATCTCCAATAATTTGGACATGTGGATGATTACGAAAGGTAGGGTAAGCTTTGGGAATCCCTGCATCACTTGGAACATCTTCAACAGTTTCATTAGTATTGTTAGTCTCAATAATAGAATCATTGATTTTAACATTACTAAGGGAATCACATAAAACATCTACACTATCATCAACCATATTAGGAAAATCAAAATCTTCATAAAATGATACGTGTAATGATTCCTCGATCGTTGAAGAGGTTTTGTCGTATATCCGGTAGGCTTTGCTACGTGTGGAATATCCAACAAAAATTCCTTCATCGGATCTTGGCTCAAATTTATCTAAGTTACCGAAGGTATTCTTGATAAAACATTTTGAACCAAAAACATGGAAATTTTTAACTTGGGGCTTTTTGTCATAAAATAACTCAAAACAAGTTTTGTTCGTTCGGGGTCTCACTAGAATCCTACTAAGCACTTAACATGTTGTGTGCACCGCCTCTGCTCAAAATTGTAGTCCAAGATGACTATCATGGAGCAAGGTACGGGAACACTCAATAAGGGTCCTATTCTTTCTCTCTACAACACCATTTTGTAGTGGTGCTCGAGGAAAGGAAAAATTGTGAGTTATCTTGGTGTCATCATAAAACTTTGTAAAAGACTCATTATCAAATTCTCTTCCATGATCACTACGAATTGGATCCTAAGAAATTTTGAATCTTCTTTGAAAATGTGGTAAACTCTTCAAAGGCTTCATTCTTATTGGTTAAAAATGAAACCCAAGTAAATCTAGAGAAGTCGTTAACGGCAACTAATCCATAGTGAGCATTACTTAAAGAGGCGGTTCTAGTTGGCCCAAATAAATCTAGATGAAGTAATTCTAGGGGCCTCTTAGAAGTTATGCCTTCTTTAAGTTTAAAAGATGATTTACTAAGTTGACCTCGTTGACATGAATCACAAAAGTTTTTCTTACTAAAAGCAATTTTCGGAAAACCTTTTACTAGATCATGCTTAGCTAACTTATATAAGTGATTAATGAACATGACCAAAACGGCGATGCCATAATAGTTGTTCATTTGTAATTGCAACTAAGCAATTTTCTACGGTTTTAGGCAAAATCAAATAATAAATATTTTTACGCTTAATACCGGTAAATAAAACAAGTGAATCAAAATCAACAATTTCACACATACCCTCTGCAAAGTTAACCTTGTAACCTTTGCCAAAAAGTTGACTAATGGAGATAAGGTTATGACATAAACCACTAACTAAATAAACATTAGTAATAAGTGGTTTAGAAGGATTACTGACTTTACCTACTCCTATGATGGTTCCCTTTTGATTACCTCCAAAAGTGACCGTTGCACCATCCTTGGTGCTAATCACTTCGGAGAGCAATGAGGGATCACCCGTCATGTGCTTGGAGCAACCACTGTCGAGTATCCATCCTTTCCTTTTAGAGCCAATATGACGTTTATTGCTCTCTTTCTTTTTCTTGGGTACCTACATAGTATACCAAAAGCTTATGGTACCCAATTTTTGTTGGGTCCAAGGGGATTAGCCCTTTGAAAGCCAAGTCCAAGTGGACTTCCACTTCTCAACATAATTACTACTATTTATAACATCATGAAAATAGGAATCAACATAAGCATTCCTATCATTTAAGCTAGTGTTCTTAGGACCCCAAATTGTGTTTGTTTTGGGTGTCCTTTTCCTGCATACACAATTGATTGTTTTCTATGTGGTGCGTGCTTCCTAGGAACATGCATTCTAGGATAAGAAGATGGAGGTGGATATGCATTATACATATAAGGGTTGTATGCAACCTTAGGTACATGCATGTTATATGAAGCATATGGGGCATGCATAACATGAGGTGGATGTGCATACATGGAAGAATGATGCATATGAGCATATGAACGTGTAGGGGCACGTACATGAGTATTTCTTATGTGTGGGTTTGCACGTGTCTGTGGGTGTGGAGCATGAAAAGTGTCATGAGTATCCACTTGTGAAGTAGGAGATTTCCTACGTGGATGAAGGTTGGTGTACATATAAGCATGACCTCTCTTTTGGTTCCCACCTTTATTGGGTTTCTTGCCAAAAGGAAGAGATTGTGAAGTGGTGGCTTTCTTGGTAGGTTTGCTACCAATAGTGTTTTTGACACCACTTGTGGATGCACTGGAGGATGGCCTCACAAAGTCTATAGTAACACCATTATAGGAGGTGCGAGCATTGGATGCATTCGCTTCCACAAAACCAAGACCAACACGATGTGTGGCCGGAAATTGGTTTGCTAGCAAATCATCCAATTGTCCTTTCCTTTTGTTAAATATCATAACTCGGGAGGACATGAGCTCATATTTCTCCTTAAGAGAAGAAATATTGGTATCCAAGGTGGACACCCGTGCTTTGAGCTCGTGCACTTGCGTTTTAAGAGAATCATTCTCTAAACCCAATTGTGTGTTTTGTGAAGCTAGATCACTATTATCCTTAGGATACGTTTAATCTAGTTGAGATTTGAGAGAATTCACCTAATTTCTCAATATGTCATTTTGAGAACCCAAGGAAGTTTTCTCAAGTGTTAGTGTATCAACAATGGTGTCATTATTGATAATGCATGGAAGGGATGGCTTGCTAACATTCAATTTCTTCAAACTAGTATATCTAAGCATTAATGCTTGATACTTAGAAAATAGTTCTTCATTTGCAATACGTAATTCATCCATTGTTACCTAGGGTTCATCGATGTTGGAATCACTCTCATAGGAGAGTGGATCTTCCCGGGCCATGAAACACATGTGGGCACTTTCACCCTTCTCATCCTCGGATTCTTTCGAGGAGTCTCTATTAGAATCATCGAACGTACCGACAAGTCCTTTCTTCTTATCCTTCTTGTACTTGTCGGACTTGTGGTATTTCGGAGCTTTCCACTTCTCTTTGTTTCGAAGCATCGGGCATCCTTCTTGATGTGCCCTGGCTTATTACACTTAAAACAAAGAGAGGAAGTGTTATTAGTAGAATCAAATTTATTCTTAAATGGAAATTTATCTTTGCGAAAGAAGCGTTGGAACTTCTTTACCATTTGAGCCATCTCCTCTAAGTTCATCTCATTTTCTGATTTGTCACTATCGAAGGATGAAGAATTAGATTTGAATACTAATGCTTTCTTCTTCGACTCTATAGGTTTCATCATCGGTCGAATCTTCAATCGGTTCTTCCATCTTACTTCGTAAGACATGAGAGTATCGATGAGATTTACGACTGTGTAATTCTTCATGTCGTTGACCTCCGCAATGGTGATAGCTCTTCGTTCCCATTTGGAGGTCATTCCCATTATGATCATTCTCACCTTCTCTGGTTGGGTGTAAACTTACCCAAAAGCTTCGAGTTCATTGGTGATGTCGGTAAAACGTCCGTACATCATCGCTCTGCTCTCACCATCCTGCATGTGAAACATATCGAAATTTTGCACAGCAACATAAAGTTTAGACAATTTTACCTTATTCGTTCCCTCGTGGGTAACTATTAGATGGTCCCAGATTTGATATGCACTCTTACATGTGCATAAGTTGTTGAACTCATCTGGGTCCGACATACAATGAAGAGTGTTCATTGCCTTGGTGTTGTTGACTTCGGCGGACTTCTCGGAAGACGTCCATTTGTCATAATCCTCTTTGGAGGGTTCGATGTATTCTTTGTGGTGGGTTCTCCAAAGAGAAGCACTCCTCAGAAACGTCTCCATATGGCATTTCCAATAGCCGAAATTCGTGCCATTAAAACGCGGAGGACAGACTGTTGATTGTCCTTCAAAGACGGTGGATGCTCCATCACGGTCATGATTGTTGTACGAAGTCAGTGGAGGAACGTTGTTGTTGTTGGATGCCATAGCTATATACCAGTGCTCTGATACCAATTGTAAGGTCCTTGGTGATCGCGTCCGGATGTACACCCGAAAAAATGACTTGTAGTTTTACCGCAAGCACACGGTGCAGTGGGGAGCGGGTACCGAACACATGGAGGACAATTGACAGTATCTCACTTTAATTACCTAGCTATCAAGAGAATAAGAGTAATTTGGTGTATCGTCACAAATCGTTCAATAGAAATGAATATCAATTTAATAAAATGTCTAGGGATAGTAAATCTCCACTACGGACCGTCTCTTATCCTTGTGAATCCTAAATTTCATTGTTGCTAAGCTTGAATATAGGTGAACTAGTCGCAACTTAATGTGAAACCAAGCTCACGCTCTCGCGCTATTGTCGGTCTATAGCAAACCTAGGTTAGGCCCACTCTCGTGTAAACCCTAGCCTAAGCCGCTAGCATGAAGAACGACATCATTGTCCAATCGCATCTCGAGCCCACTCTCGTGCAAACTTGAGCTACGATCTAGGTTATGATAATTCGTATTCGTCCAATCTCTTACAAACGAATATTAGCATAGATCAATAATTAAAAATCCTAGCTTTGGTCTTATCTCTTGCAAACCAAGTCTATAGAGTTCCAATTATCGATCTAAATCGAATATCTAGGCCTTCCTACCAATTGGGATCCAATCTCTTGCAAATCCCAATCGATATGAATTCCTAGCTACTCGTAATATATCAATCACAACCTAACCATTATCAATTTTAGCATCGAATCCATACATTCATCACAATTCAAAAGATCGGGTCCATAGGGTTCATCCCTATGCCCTAGAACGACGGAACTACTCACTAATCATCATGCAAATCTCAGAAATAACAATAATAATCTTGGCACAATTCATTGCAATAGAGAAGCAATTCATAAAAATTGAGTTTTTAATAAGAAAGAACAAACCAAAGGTGTAGCCAATGATTTCCAGCTGAGATTTCTCCAAAGAGTAGCCGTCAAAAACCTAAAGGAACTCTCTAAAAATAATTCAAGTTTCCCCTAAAACTAGGGTAAAAACAAGGCTTAAATACAAGCCAAAATCGTCCACAAAATCGTGACAAAACTACCCCTGCGCAGCCCAGAATTCGCAGCCCTAGCAGCAGGCGGAGAGGGTCACTCAGCCGAGTGACCATTGTCACTCACCTGAGTAACAAACCCTGTAAAATAACAGTAACTTCGGGGTTATCAGGGTCCGTCTCTCGGGGTGGCTCGGCCGAGTAGGCTTCTTCATTCGGCCGAGTAGCTATCTTGCTCGGTCGAGTGAGCTTCCTTAGATTTTCCAGTAGCTTCGGCTCTTTTCTGTCTGAATTCCCTGACTGACTCGGGCGAGTGAACTTTCTTACTCGGCTGAACAGAATTCCTTGCTCGGACAAGTGAGCGTCTGAAATCTTCGGTGCGTATCCGTTCCACTCGGGCGAGTCTGATCTGTCACTCGGCCGAATGAGCTGTCTTGCTCAGCGAGTGAGGTGCTCTTGAGCTTATTCCTTCTCCTACTTGCTTCCTCGTCGCTCCTATCGAATTCCTTCTTCTTCCGCTCATCCTCCATCGCTGATAAGTCCTCAAATAAGCCGTGGGCGACACTCCAAAGTGCGTGAAACTCCTTTGATCTCATTTTCGCTCCAAATCGCTCCATATTTCCTGAAATACGACAAAAACAAGAAATAGTGAAAAGCATCGCAATATTGTCGAATAATCGTGAAAAACGCATATGGGCGATCAAAACGTCATGAAAACATGCAGAAACAGGTATAAAATATGGAGTGATCAAAATCCCCCAAGCTTACCTCTTAGTCGTCCTCGAGGAAGACAAGCAAAAAGCGAACCCGACGGAATAAATAAAGAAAGGGAAAAACGAAAGAGATAGAAGATAGGAAGGAAAACAAAGGGGGAGGTGCTAGATCATTTTCTCAGGACGTGGATTTTGCTTACTCATATAGCATACAACGAATATAAAACACATCCCAAAGATTTTTATCTCGATATCATAATCATATGGCTGCATTCAAAATAAAACCCAAGAATATAAAAATAGTATGAAATATGGAATCATTCTAGAATTAATATCGTCTGAAGCATCTAAAGCGGCATACGTAATCATAGACCACACACTTTTCAATTGAATGCTTCCTATTTAGAGTATAAGAGATATCACAATATGGATCAATAAGAATAGAAAGGTATGGCTTTCATGAAATACATGCTAAGTTTCAATTCCTGCATTTCGTAAAAACTTTTAGTAATCTCACCGAGTATAGAAAATTACCTAGCTTAGGTTGTCATGCACAATCAAGTAGTCACTCTCTCACACATCATTGGATCCTCTCCCCAAGCTTATCTATAAGCGTGGTGGCATAAGATAAATCAATAAGCTTATTCCCCGTTTTTTTGAATCTCAAAAAAAATTAGAGGGGAGAATTTGATTTTGGGGGTATGGAGCGTGGATTTTTATAGCGGGGGAAAATGCCAATATAAGAATCGCTAAAGGGAGATTCACCAATAATTTTTAAGTATAGAATTAATGCTCAAGATATATAGAGAAAGAAATATTTGAAACACTCGGTTCACTCTATAGAATGTGCACGACAACTTTCAGCAGAGTAATGTAATCTACTCAGTTTAATCTCAGAAAGTAAACTAATCCAGTTATATCAACCTATCATACATTTAATCAACCTAAAAGTGAAGCGTACGATTTTCATGCAATAAGAAGTGATATAGGAGAAGAAAGCAGTACTCCAGATATAAGCAATCAATGCGTGAAGCTTGGTGTGTTTTCTATGAAGAGTATACGGTAAAAATCATCAGACTCAGCTAATAAAAGAATTTCATCCATATACATACATGAAAGTGCGGGTTACTATCTTAAATGCATAGTAAGACATAGCATATGATATCTGAAATAAAAACTATGGCATGTCAAGATAATATGCATATAGAGATAAGCTAACACCACGTCATTATTATTTCATCTCTAGCAAAAAGGATAAAAGAAATAAGGATAAAAGAGAATAAAAACTACTGTACAATGCATCACACTCAAAGGGTAAGAAAACGTGATACATGAAAAAAAATGAAAAAGTGGGTGAAAATAAGTGTAAAAACGAAGAAATGTGGGAAAAAGAAAATAAAAGGCGACAAAAATAAAAAGTGCGTGAGAACTCACTCCCCCAAGCTAAAGTGCACAGTGTCCTCAATGTGCAAAGTGTGGCACACCGAGAGGCAAAAAAATGTGGGTGGGGCGGGTGAGGATGCATGCATGAAAATAAAAGAAAGAAAGTAAAAAGTATACGATGGGAATGCAAGTGATGCAACCAGAGATCAAAATAGCATCAGATAGGAGTCCCCAAAAGTACTCCCTCACTCCCAAAAAGATAAAGACAGATATGAACAAAATGTGACCAAAACGTGCGTGGAGGAGGGGTGCAAAAATAGCAGATCAGAAATATCCAGCGTAACGACAGCAAAAATATCGAAGGCATCTCGTGTGTGCCTAGGTGGGTGGGGGTGCACCAGTATCGTCTTGTGGTGGAGGTGGTGGTTGTGGAGGCTGCTGGGTGGGGGTGGGTGGCTGAGGCAGACGCTCAAGAATCTGGTTCAGGCAAGCCTGAATACCAGGAAGCAATGCGACGCGGGTCTGGACAACACTAACAGTAGCGGAGAGAGCCCAAAAATCTGATCTGAGTCCACTCACCGTCCCTTCAAGAGCACGTAGGTGCTGAACTAGGGTGTCGGGAGGAGGTGGAGCAGAGGGTCGAGCAGGACGAACGGGTGAAGAGCAGGGCTGTCTTGCTCGGCTACTGTAAATGATGGGTGCGACAGTGGGGTGGTGAGGTGGTGCTGTGCTCACTAAGTATCGCTCAGCCTATGTGGGAGGCTGAGACACGGGAATGGTCGAAGAGGATGGAGCAGCAGCAGAGACGGCAGTGGTGGCAAGCGGCGAGGCGGGCAGAGAGGTCAATGACACAGACATGGGGACAGACGTCACGACACTCTCTGTGAATACAGTGGCGGTGGAGACAGTAAGGTCGACGACTGGGGAGGTCGTGAAGGGTGCAGAAAATGACTCCTCAGGATTCGAGAACAAAAGTGAGAATAGGGTCTCGACCGCAGAAGCAAAAGAAGGCTCGCCACACTCAACTACGGTGGGGGACGCTTAGGACTGGCAGCAGAAATGGGATCTATCGACATGGGCAAAGTGGTGGTGGTGGTGTGGGTGGACTCAGTTAAAGTGCTCCCGACGCTGACAGGCGTGTGGACAGAGGCGTCGGGAGGTGCAGACGTAGCAAGTGCAGGCTGAGGGATCACAGGGTCAAGTGGTGAAAGGAGGGGCTCCTACTGAGCACCCTCAGGCTCTAGCACATATGCGGCGGGGATGAGGAGATCCATCGATGGAATCCACTCCCAGCCTGCAGGTCCAATATGCGTCCAAGCAGGGCTCGGGAGAATCATGTAATCGGTACCGTGGGGACCGTGCAGCCACACCCAGTGGTGCTGACCATAAGGACACATCATCCTCATCCGGGCCATGACATATATGGAGAGTGAGGTAGGGCCCGGTGGTCTCAGCAAGCCGGCTGGGAGGTCAACTCCGCACAAAAGGGCCAAGAGGGTAATCAGACCGCTGCAACAGATAGGCGTCCTCGCGTCGACAGAAATAATGATGCGGTTGATGTACCAACTAGCAATATCAATCTCTATTGCAGGGACCAGAACGTCTCCTCCATCAAAGACCCTAGAACGTGTCATCGCGTAGAGCATGTAAAGCTCTGGCGTCGACAACATCCCGGGCTCGTACCTCGCAAGAAAAGTGGTCGCCATAAGGCACTGTGCAATGCAGAGGCAAGGGTGGAGGATGGCAGAGGCCTTGGCCCGACTAGGGTCAAAGGCAAGGGGAGATCCCATGATCCGTGTCCAAAAAGCGTGGGTATCGAATGATGGCGGTGGGATGTGTGTGGGACTGTAAGCCCGGTCTAGGTCCGGGACGGCGGGCCACTGGAAGAATGCTCAGAGCATATCAAAAGTGAACTCACATTCCTGATCCATCAGACGAAAGGAGTATCCTCTAGGGGTCCGGTCAATAGAACTAAGGACCTCTAGTGTCGGGCGGATGTAAGTGGCTGCCGACACCGACAAGAAATCACGCCAACCCATATTGTCATACAACTGGAGTAGCCCCTCTAGGACCCCTAGGTGCTTAAGGTAAGCTAGGTGCGCGAACCTAGTGGGTACGATCGAGCGATGGGAGATACGCTCAAATCTGGCACGCTGGGCGTCATTTCTGAACGTAATCCCCATCGCATCGAACGCGGGGGCAGGCTGTGCAGGTGGTGGAATGGGTGCGGTAGGAGGCGGCTGTGTGGGTGGTGGTGGGCTAGGTGGAGGGGAGTCCGCCCTAGCGGAAGAGGAGCCAGGATCACCTGATCTCTTACGCTTGGAAGCGGGCTCCCGAGTGCGTGGCGTAAGGCTAGCAGCATGTGTGCCGCGAGACGTGCCCACCCAAATGAAAATGCAAAGTGCTATATAATGAAACGAGTATACCTGAGCACGCCGGAGTGCAAAATATGTAGAGTGCAAAGAAATCGCCTCCTCCACGAAGCTCTGGAGCGTCCAGAAACTCCCCCAAGCTCCCCAAGCTAACCTGAAACACAAACAATCAAATTAGCGAATGATAATCAATATACATGGGGAAGATATGTGAAAATAGATATATATAGGAATTAATTTGAATTTGGGGCGCAATGGGCATACAGATAGGAGAAATGGGCGAGAAGCGAGGAATTTGGGGCGTAATGGAGGCGAAAACTGTAAGATCCCATCATAAGATGATAGAGGATCGAAAGAGAGAAGAGACTTACGTTAGCATATGCTTCGCTATAGTCTCTGAACTTCGCCCTTGGATTCGCCACAACAGTCGGTACTTTGTCACAGAGGATCAAAGCAGCGTTTCACCGTCTAAATCTCTATTTGGAAGAAGAACTTAATGGAAGAGAGAAGAGGAAAAATAAGTTACCTTATGCAAACTTATGGCATGAAGGATTAGCCTTAAAAGCCATACCATTGGGTCCTATTTATAGGCCAAGGGGGTAGTTATTGTAGGAAATAACTACTTATAAGCTTATTAGCCTATATTAGCACCATTCCTTATCCTCTTCCTTATGCACTTATCAAGTGCCTTTATGCACTTATAAAGTGACTTTTTCCACTTATCGAGTGTTCCTTTTCACATATGAAAAGGTTCCCTTCGCACATGCTTTCATGCACGTGACATCTGAGGTCCATAGACCCTCATACATCCCCTCATGGGTGTATACATGTCGTCCATATCCAACATCTCCCACTCACACTTGAGGGGATTGTAAAGAAACATCTTTTCCTTTAGTTCTTCTGTTTATCATACTGAGAAATAGACCGTGTGACCGTCATGCGCATAGAGTCTGCTGTTGTGCACTTGTTAGAGATACACAACACTCCTTGGGGTGCAAAGTTGAGTAGATCAACGCATGCTTTACCCTAGATTATTTCTTCACATTTCTTATACTTTATATTCAACAATTGAATCCCATCTGGATTACAATTGGCTGGCCAGCTTTGAATCTCTAAAGTCCAAATGTGAATATGAAATTAATCTTCCTCTTCTTGCGATCCTTTCGATCTTGACTTGACTCGCTTTTCTAACATGCCCAGCCGGACCGAATTGACCATAGTCCATAAGCAACATGCTAAGACAGCGATCACCCAGTCAAATCTAAAGGAACCAATTAGAGTCCATAAGGGTAAGAAGTTTAAGACCCATGTGGTCCTTGGGTCTCACATAATAGTAAACAAAATTACTATTCAAACCCAATGGCCAAATGCATACGTAGTATGAATACGTATTACAACATCACTCCTTTCCCAGGGAGCGTATGTCTTAATGATGTTGTAAGGATGATGATCAGACACCACAATGTCTGACTTTGAGTCCCTTTTACTACTCATTAATTTCCTGGACCTACATCCTGCATAAGGCAGATAAGATTTCAAAAATCCTCTTAGATCTTTTGTATGCAGATCTTTCATATGACCATTTTTGTTTAAGTCATGACTCTAAATCATCCGTCTGGCGATTTTGACTTTAAACAGGTCTCATCTTTATCTTATCCGTTTGATAGAATAAAGGCGGTTGCTCATGTGAGAGAGCCAACCTCAATCTGTCCGACATACTAGAAAATATAGCTGAGATTAAAAAGAAATGTACACAAACATTTTCAAGTATATGCAATGTCGAAAAGAACTTTTTCTTTTATTAAATTTGATCTTTCATAGACATGGGAATATACATTGATACAACTCAGCTCTTACGCAATCCTTGAGATGATAAGTGTTTGTAAAATACATCTCTGGGGATCACCTTCGTAAGCGGATCCGCTATCATCTCATGCGTAGATATGTACCTAATGTCTACCTTCTTGTTCTTATCATGGTCTTTTGCAAATTTGTAGCGGATATCAATGTGTTTGGTCTTACAATGGAATTTTGGATATTTGACATAGGATATAGATGCTTGACTGTCACTGTATATTGGTACAGCACCTGTGTCACTTGCATCAATTAGCTTGTCTAAGAACCTCCTAAGCCAAACAGCTTCTTGGACCGCCATGCTAAATGCTACAAATTCGGCTTCCATAGTTGAAAGTGCGATGCAGGATTGCTTCTTGCTTCTCCAGGATATTGCACCAGATCCGAGTAGAAAAACATGTCCTGAGGTCGATCGTCGCTCATCGAGATCACCCGCCCAATCATCATCAGTGTAGCCTTCGAGCCTCAAGGCATCTCCTTGATAGCAGAAAGCATAATCCGCAGTCCCTTTAAGATACCGCATTATCCTCTTAACTGCTTTCCAGTGTGGTTGCCCTGGATTGGATTGGAAACGACTTACCATTCCAACGACAAAACAGATGTCCGGTCTTGTACACATCATAGCGTACATAAGACTACCAACTGCACTGGAATATGGAACTTTTTCCATAATTTTCTTTTCCTTTTGGTTCCTTGGACACATTTTCAGACATAAATTATCGCATTTGCTTATATGAGTATCAATGGACTTACAGTCCTGCATATTAAAACGTTCTAGAACCTTCTTTATATAAGTCTCTTGTGAAAGAGAAAGAAGTTTCTTCGAACGATTCCTTGAAATCTTAACTCCAAGGATATATGCGGCTTCTCCCATGTCTTTCATCTCAAATACTGATGAAAGCCAAGCCTTGATATCCATCACAAAGCCCTTGTCATTTCCGGCTATTAAAATGTCATCTACATATAGAGACATAATAACATACTTGCTTTTGATCCTCTTGATATATACACAGTTATCTTCATCAAGCATGGCAAAACCATTTGATAAGACAACTTCTTGAAATCGTATATACCATTGCCTCGAGGATTGTTTAAGACCATATATGGACTTGCGAAGTTTACAAAACTTATGTTCGTTTCCTTCTTTTACAAACCCTGTTGGTTGTTCCATACAGATCTCCTCGTCCAATTCTCCATTGAGAAAGGCAGTCTTTACATCCATTTGATGTAATTCGAGGTCTAAGAAAGCTACCAAAGCCAGAATCAAGCGAATCGAGGTAAAACGAACAACAGGTGAGAAGGTCTCTTCATAGTCTATCCCTTCCTGTTGCATAAAACCTGTCGCGACAAGGCAAGCTTTATATCTATATATAGAACCATCAGCCTTATGCTTGATCTTAATAACCCATTTGTTCCCAATAGCTCTACGTCCTCTGGGTAAGTCAACCAAGTCCCAGACTCGGTTAATTTTCATGGATTCTAATTCCTCCTTCATCGCTTCCATCCATTTTCTTTTACAGGGCATGATACAGCCTGTTTGAAAGTAGCAGGCTCGTCATCTTCTTGTAGTAAAGTCACAAAGGTTTGTGGGAATTCATCCTCAAATCTTAGAGGAGCTAACCTTGTACGACTACTACGTCGCATTTGAGATTCTTCAAGTCCTTGTTGACTCGAAGTTGGATCAATTCTAATATTACTCCCACTTGGAATGTGATTAGAATTGCTACCACTTGGATCATTATTCCTATATGGAATAGGATTCGCATCATTCGTATCATCCATTGGTGAAGGTAGAAATGTATCTTCGTCTTCACCAAGAATTCTCACACTCGAATGAGGTAATCCTTCTTGATCATAAATCTCAAATAGAGATAAGTCCTGACTTATCTCGTCTTGTCTTGAAAACTCATTTTCCAAGAAAGTAACATCCCTCGACTCAAATTCAATCAGTCCTCCATTATCTTCCTGACCAATAAAAACATAACCTTTGGAGTTTTCTGCGTATTGTATAAAGATACATTTCCTCCCCCTTGGCCCAAGTTTGCCATACTTATGGGAGGAAATATGTGCATAGGAAGCACACCCCCAAGGTTTTAAAATGCTTAAGTCAGGAGACCTTTGGTTCCACAACTCATAAGGAGTGGAGCTAACTGATTTCGAGGGTACGCGGTTCAAGATGAAAGCAGCCGTTAATAATGCATCACCCCAAAAGGTGATTGGCAAGTTTGCTTGCGCCATCATTGAACGGACCATTTCCATTAAAGTCCTATTCCTCCTTTCAGCAACACCATTTTGTTGCGGAGTATAAGGCATAGTTACCTGATGAACTATGCCCTTTTCATCACAAAGTTCCTTAAAACTTGCTAATTGATATTCACCGCCTCTATCGGTTCGCAAGACCTTAATCTTGCGATCTAATTGATTTTCCACTAAACTCGTATAGTTTTTAAAGCAGGTTAATGCTTCATTTTTGTGGGATATCAAATAGATATGTCTGAATCGGGTGAAGTCATCAATAAAAGTGATGAAGTAGGACTTTCCGCGTCATGTCTTGACATTCATCGGACCACATATGTCCGAATGGATGAGCTGTAATGGAACCTCGACCCTTGTGCTGGTTCCAAATGGCTTGCGACAAGATTTCCCTACAAGGCAATGTTCGCAAGTTGACATTTCGACCTTTGAAACATTGGATAGAAGGCTACGTTTGGCAAGTCTATCCATATGTGTTGGTCCAATGTGACCAAGCCTTGCATGCCAACAAATTACATCTGACTCATAAATCGAAGAATTTGTAACAAGGAAATTTTCATTAAAATTTGAGGAATCGTACATCGTATTTAATACAATGAATCCTTTAAAAACATACCCAGAACCAATTAAAGAATTATTACAAGACAGATCCACTTTACAATTATGAAAGAACCAACTATAACCAAGACCCATTAAGACGACCACAGATATGATATTCCTTCGAATATCCGGAGCGAAGAGAACATCATGAAGTAAGATAGTGCGGCCGTTGTCCAAGACGAGCATGCATGTCCCAACGCCTTTCACTTCAATACGTGTGTTGTTTCCTACATATATCCACTTCGTTCCTTGGGGTATCCGGTGATACTCCACGAAGGACCGTCTGTCCCTTGCTATGTGGTCGGTGGTACCTGAATCAATTATCCAAAAGGGATTAGATTCTACAAGAAATATTGAACTAGAAACACATATGTAACTAGTATTATTACAAGTTACCTTGTCACCTCCATCCGCACATGAACGGGCAAAGTGACCTAACTTGTTGCACTTGAAGCACTTGATCTTCTTCAAGTCCTTCTTCTTGTGCCATTTCTTGTTCCCACCCTTTTGTTTGGGTTTCTTGGTAGAAACTGGTTGCTTTTTATGGTCATAAGAAAACTTCGAGTGATGTTTACGTTTCTTTCCCCCGTGTGAGGAACTAGCAACCATGTGCACTTCTGTACTTGGCTTGGCAGCCGCAAGCCGTTCTTCCTCTAACTCGAGGTGCTTAGAAACATCGTTGAAGTTCTTGATGCTCTCATTATGAGTGAGATGCATCTTCATGTTGTCCCATTCGATTGGTAGGGAACGTATGACCGCTTGGATTTGTTGCTCATCAGTGATCATATGACCTGCATCCTTTAACTCTGAAATAAGATTCGCCATATGTCGCAGATGCATTCCCATGGAATGATCTGGACGTTTTTTGTACGAATCGAATTTTATAGTTAAAGAGCGAAGTTTGGTCACCGAGGTGCCACCAAACTTCTCCTCTAGCTTGGACCATATGTCCATAGCTAGGTCATATTCTCGGAAGATTCGTATTATGTCGTCGGCCATACTTGACAACAACGTAATGCGAGCAATTTTGTTCTTCCGAGACCAAGCATCGAAAGCTTCCTTGTCTCTTCTGTGTTGGGCCGTAGTGCCTAACTCAGGTTCAATCATTTTGTTCGTCAGAGTTTCGAGCACATCTTGCTCCTCTAGAACATATTGTATCTTCATGGACCACAGTTTGTAATTATCACCGTTGAGTTTTTCACCTTTGTTCAACTCAGCGACGATGTTCTTAGTAGCGGAAGATATTTTAGCTTTAAAATGCTGCAAAATACATAAAAAGAGTTCGATCAAAACATTGCATAAATTTTACATTTGATAAGTTACTTTCAAAAAATATTGAAGATGTTGCTCTAGAATCGGAAAGGTCATTACGATTCCAATCACCATCTAGAACAACTTTCAATATTTCTCCATCACTTATCAAACAATAGTACTCTTATAGTACTTGCAGCGGAAAAGCGATTTTGAAAACGTATTTTGAAAACGTATTTTGCAGCGGGAGGTAGTGGCCTACCCCGGCCATTGCCGAGGTCGAGCCGTGGCCGTGCCAAGGCCGGACTCCCCCCGTAGGGATCCAGGCCCTCCCCCTGCAGGGGGTTTTGCCTCAGGCAACTGCCGCCGACACCGTAGGGGCCGGCCATGCAGGTGGCCGGGGCCGAGGCCACCAAGCACACCCCCTCGAAGAGGGGTGGCCGGACTCCAAGGAGGCCGGTCGGCCGGCCAGGGCCTCGACCGAGGACCTGGCTGGCCAGGGCGCCTCGGCCCTGGCCGAGGACCTGGCCGGCCGACCGGCCTCCTTGGAGTCCGGCCACCCCCCTTCGGGGGGGTGTGCTTGGCCGAAGCCAACCCCTTCCCCAATGGGGAGGGGGGTGCATAGCCACCATGACCCACATGGCCATGGTGATCATGCACCAAAGAGATATGCTATTGCCATACTACATGGTGACAATTCACCATGCCCTTCCATGGCAATCTTCTTCTCCGATGAGAAGTTTTGTAACCACCATCTTCTCCGATGAGACACCCGTTCATCGAGAAAGTGGTTATGCTTTAATGGCCGTGTGCCAAAAAAATAACTCACTTTCAAGGACGCAAACTTCACGCTCTACATGAAGAGAGTGCACATTCCCTATTGAATGGAGACTCAGCATCCATGAGGAGTGCGAGTTTGGCGAGATGAACGGTCAGTTCTTCCCGTCACGGAGAGTTCTTGCCATATCCGTAATGGCAAAAGACCCTAACGTGAAAAGAACAACTTTTACGTTCTCTCCGTCACGATGCGCTCCTACCATATCCATAATGGTAGGAAACTCATTCGTGAAAGGGACAACGTGTCATTCATCGGTAAGACCGGGGCGAACCCGTGTGGCTCTGATACCAATGTAAGATCCCATCATAAGATGATAGAGGATCAAAAGAGAGAAGAGACTTACGTTAGCGTATGCTTCGCTATTGTCTCTGAACTTCGCCCTTGGATTCGTCACAACAGTCGGTACTTTGTCACAGAGGATCAAAGCAGCGTTTCACCGTCTAAATCTCTATTTGGAAGAAGAACTTAATGGAAGAGAGAAGAGGAAAAATAAGTTGCCTTATGCAAACTTATGGCATGAAGGATTATCCTTAAAAGCCATACCATTGGGTCCTATTTATAGGCCAAGGGGGTAGTTATTGTAGGAAATAACTACTTATAAGCTTATTAGCCTATATTAGCACCATTCCTTATCCTCTTCCTTATGCACTTATCAAGTGCCTTTATGCACTAATAAAGTGACTTTTTCCACTTATCGAGTGTTCCTTTTCACACATGAAAAGGTTCCCTTCGCACATGCTTTCATGCACGTGACATCTGAGGTCCATAGACCCTCATACATCCCCTCATGGGTGTATACATGTCGTCCATATCCAACAAAAACGGCGTAGGGTGGCGACGCCGGCGGTGACCGGCGACGGGGACTCGACGGCGACCGGCGGTGAGGCAGCGGTCAGCCGGCGTCGGGTGGTTCGGGTGAGGATCGAGCAGTTCGGGTGAGAGAAGTCGAAGGGCTCGGGCATTGGGCGGATCAAGTTTGGGAAATTTTGGGTTTTCGAAAATCATGCTGCGCCCGCAGCGTATATAAGGATGTAGTGACTCGGTCGAGTGACGCGTTCACTCGGCCGAACGGCTCGGCGATAAAATTTTTTCAAATTCTCCCAATACTTATGACTCGGCCGAGTAACTCTTTCCATTCGGCCGATTGGATAAGTTCCACTCGGCCGAATGGACAAGGCCACTCAACGATTTTTGAAGCGTGTAGGGTACTGGTTCACTCGGCCGAGTAACATAGTCATTCGGTCGAGTGGTAATAGTACTATAAACTACAAAAAATAACAGAGAGTGGGTCTGTAGGATCTTCCCTGATCGGTACTCTACTCGACCGAGTAGACTCTTCATTCGGCCGAGTGACATGTACACTCGGCCGAGTGGCTTGCAAATTTTAGCCTCGGCTCTCTGTTTTTGCTCTAATCTCTGTTTTTCTCGTTCCCGTCAGTTTCTTCCTCTTCCTAAGGCCTGAGCACGTTCCTGGAGCGCTCTCCCTTGCCATGGTCATCCTCCATATGAATGATTTCTCGTTCTCCATCTCCTGTCATGAAAAATAAAGCCAGTCGTCATGATTTTTATCGACTCTAGACTCTAACACTAAGAAAAATCTAAAACCAAAAAGAGAATTCAATTAAAATCAATATAAAACCATCGGGTTGCATCCCGACAAGCGCTCGTTTAAGGTCTTGAGCTCGACCCCTTATGATTTTCGTTTAGCGTGTGATATTTGGCGCATACAAGATGCGCCCGTCAAATTTGCCGGAAAGGCCACTTGGATTTGGTTGTTGATATTCGTGGTCATTCCTCGGCTTCCCCTCATCATGGGTGGTGTTGGGGGATAAATTCCCCAAGCTAGAGCTTGTACCAATATTTTTCTTCACCGGTGATGCCGATCTCTCGTCCGGCGGAGCTTTCTTCAAATCGTTGGCCGTGGAGAGCTTGCATAGCTCCCTTATTCTCGTGACATCAGCGTCGTCTTCTTTGTCATCTCCCATAGAGCCATCCGGAGGGTCTTCCAACTTTTCTCTATCACTAGAAGGCTGGCCTTCTTCAAGGCCGTCATCGTGTAAGGCGCCAATAGAATGTGGAATAGCTTCATCGATCACCTCATCAAGGAGGTCCACATAGTCGACATCCTCTTGGTAGGACATGTGCTTCATCACTTTGGGGATATGGAACACAACCTCGATGTTTCTGACATTCAAAGATAAAGTACCATCTCTCACGTCGACTATCACTCCGGCGGTGGCTAGGAAGGGACGTCCAAGTATAAGTGAAGTGTCACCCTCCTCCTTGATGTCCATATGACGAAGTCGCGTGGTAAGCATATTCCTCCCGGAACTTGGAGCGGTATGTCCTCTGCAATCCCCACCGGCCTAGTAACCCGACCATCCGCAAGTTGTATTCTCATATCCGTTGGCTTCAAGTCGATCCCCGTATTCAATCTCTTAAACATGCTTAGGGGCATTAGGCTCACAATTGCCCCTAAGTCTACCAAAGCCTTTTGTAGCGGGACTTCTCCAAGTGTGCATGGGATGCGGAAGCTTCCGGGATCTTTGAATTTTGTCAGCTCCCTCTCCTTCCGGGTGAACCAAGTCCTTGCTCGGCAAGCATTATTTTCTCCTTTCTTTTCTTCCCCGAAATTAAGTCCTTCAAGAACTTGGCATAGGACGGGATCTCCACGATAGCATCCAAGAAAGGTATATTGAGTCTTACCGCGCGCAAGTACTCAAGGAATTTGGCATGATGCTTCTCAATCTTAGCTCTTGCCAACCGTTGCAGAAAGGGCACCGGTGGCATGTAGGTGCGCTCCTCATTTGGCTTCTTAATTTCAGAATTTCCGCCTCCTTGTGGCTCTTTTTGGCTCTCCTCCTCAATTGCCGGCTCTTTGTCATCAAGAATTTCCTCCACGGGCTCCTTGGTTTGGACCATTGCGGGAGTAGTGTCCTTCCCGCCCCTTGTAGTAACCGCCACCACCGCACTGATGTGGCCGGTATTCCCCCGTGGATTTTGCTCCGGGTGAGCCAGCAATTGTTGAGTATTTTTATTGAGCAACATAAGTTGCTCCGCTAGTTGAGCCACTACGGTATTGAGAGAGTCTTGTTGTGCAATCAATCTAGCGTTTATCTTCTTTTGCTCCATCATAAATTCTTCCACCCTTGCCTCATGATCCGATCTCGGTTGTGCTTGTGGTGGGTTTGGAGCTCTCCACCCTTGATTATAACCCGGCGGCCTATATGGTCCCGCTTGTTGCCTAGGCGGGTAGCTTTGTTGTGGCGGCCCTCTCGGTTGATATTGAGGTTGTGGAGGTGGATGCCGAGCTTGGGGTTGTTACGGCGGTGGTGGGTTTAAAGCTCCGTCATTATTAGCATACGAGAAACCCGGATGATTTCTCGCGGCCGGGTTGGCCCAATAACCGGTGTTCCCCGCAACATATTGAATTTGCTCTATAGCACCCTCTCCGTGCTCTCCTCCAACGAACATAGCTTGAGATTGGTCTTGCCAATCACTCATATTACCTCCCGGTGTAGATGCGGCGGGAGTTCCATGCGGCTCGGTGATCAACTTCGCCAATCTCTCCGCGACCTTGTGGAGAGAGTCGAACTTCGTAGAAGCCTTGGCCTCGCATATGCTTGTCGGCTTCAAGGAGGATGTAGAATGTCCCCGCTCATCGCCCCATTGTTGGTTATTAGAGGCCATCTCCACTAATAGGGTCGTAGCTTCATCTGGTGTCTTGGATAGAATGGCTCCATTGGCGGTTGCATCTATGATTTGCTTGGTGCCCGGTTGGAGTCCATTATAAAAGCTGTGTACTAGCTCCCACGCTTCGATGCTGTGATGGGGGCATTGATGTTGGAGATCTTTGAAGCGCTCCTATGCCTCATATAGAGTCTCTTGTGGTCCTTGCTTGAAGGACATGAGTGCACTCCTTATCTTCACTGTCATGGATGGTGGGTAGAATTTATCAACAAAAGCACTCGTCAACTCATCCTATGTAGTAAAGATTCCCTCCGCTTGCATCCTCAACCAATATAGAGCTTTGTCTCTGAGAGTGAATGGGATAAGGCGCAATCAGATTGCATCGACCGATACACCGGGCATCTGAAAGGTGGCGCACTTGGACAAGAATAGCTGAAGATGGCAATGTGGATTCTCATGGGGGTTCCCATGGAATGGGTCTTATTGCATTAGAACCACAAGTCCCGTTTTGAGCTCGAAATTCTTATCCACCGCCAACTCCGGCATAGCAATGGATGAAGTAGTGGAAGTAGTCTTAGGCCGTAGCCTATCTCTGATAGATATTATCCTCGCCATGCGTGTCGCTAATTCTTTCGGTGTTTCCTGTCAGTTCATGCAATCGCCCTCTATATTAAGTCTTCTCTCGGCTCTAAGTCTCCTTTCGGTACGCTCGATCTCTGGATCAAATAATAGATCTTCTTGATGCTCTGTCAATCTCGTGTACATGCACATAAAAATAGAGCTTCGATGGAATTGTTAGCTTGATAGAGGAATAAAAGGATAAAAATAAAAGAAAAATAAATAACCAAGTAAGAAAATAAAATACCTTCGCCTCCCCGGCAACGGCGACAAAAACTTGATCGCGTCTGGATGTACACCCGAGAAAACGACTTGTAGTTTTACCGTAAGCGCACGGTGTAGTGACAAGCGGGTATCGAACACATGGAGGACAATTGACAGTATCTCACTTTAATTACCTAGCTATTAAGAGAATAAGAGTAATTTGGTGTATCGTCACAAATCGTTCAATAGCAAGGAATATCAATTTAATAAAATGTCTAGTGATAGGAAATCCCCACTACAGACCGTCTCTCATCCTTGTGAATCCTAAATCTCGTTATTGCTAAGCTTGAATATAGGTGAACTAGTCGCAACTTAATGTGGAACCAAGCTCACGCTCTTGTGCTATTGCCGGTCTATAGCAAACCTAGGTTAAGGCCCACTCTCGTGCAAACCCTAGCCTAAGCCGCTAGCGTGAAGACCGACATCATTGTCCAATCGCATCTCGAGTCCACTCTCATGCAAACTTGAGCTACGATCTAGGTTATGATAATTCGTATTCGTCCAATCTCTTGCAAACGAATATTAGCATAGATCAATAATTAAAAATCCTAGCTTTGGTTCAATCTCTTGCAAACCAAGTCTAGAGAGTTCTAATTATCGATCTAAATCGAATATCTAGGCCTTCCTACCTATTAGGATCTAATCTCTTGCAAATCCCAATCGATATGAATTCCTAGCTACTCGTAATATATCAATCACAACCTAACCATTATCAATTCTAGCATCAAATCCATAAATTCATCACAATTCAAAAGATCGGGTCCATAGGGTTCATCCATATGCCCTAGAACGACGGAACTACTCACTAATCATCATGCAAATCTCAAAAATAACAATAATAATCATGGCACAATTCATTGCAATAGAGAAACAATTCATAAAAATTGAGTTTTTAATAAAAAAGAACAAACCAAAGGTGTAGCCAATGATTTCCAGCTGAGATTTCTCCAAAGAGTAGCCGTCAAAAACCTAAAAGAACTCTCTAAAAATAATTCAAGTCTCCCCTAAAACTAGGGTAAAAACAGGGCTTAAATACAAGCCAAAATCGTCCACAAAATCGTGACAAAACTGCCCCTGCGCAGCCCAGAATTCGCAGCCCTAGCAGCAGGCGGAGAGGGTCACTCGGCCGAGTGACCCTTGTCACTCGCCCGAGTGACAAACCCTGTAAAATAACAGTAACTTCGGGGTTTTCAGGGTCCGTCTCTCGGGGTGGCTCGGCCGAGTAGGCTTCTTCATTCGACCAAGTAGCTATCTTGGTCGGTCGAGTGAGCTTCCTTAGATTTTCCAGTAGCTTCGGCTCTTTTCTGTCTGAATTCCCTGACTGACTCGGACGAGTGAACTTTCTTACTCGGCCGAACAGAATTCCTTGCTCGGCCGAGTGAACGTCTGAAATCTTCCTTGCGTATCTGTTCTACTCAGGCGAGTCTGATCCGTCACTCGATCGAATGAGCAATCTTGCTCAGCCAAGTGAGGTGCTCCTGAGCTTATTCCTTCTCCTACTTGCTTCCTCGTCGCTCCTATCGAATTCCTTCTTCTTCCGCTCATCCTCCATCGCTGATAAGTCCTCAAATAAGCCGTGTGCGACACTCCAAAGTGCGTGAAACTCCTTTGATCTCATTTTCGCTCCAAATCGCTCCATATTTCCTGAAATACGACAAAAAAAAGAAATAGTGAAAAGCATCGCAATATTGTCGAATAATTGTGAAAAACGCAATATGGGCGATCAAAACGTCATGAAAACATGCAAAAAAAGGTATAAAATATGGAGTGATCACTTGGCTATGAGAAAAACACTAGAAGAGGGTTGAATAGTGTTTATGAAATTTAAAATGATAATTACACCAAATTAAATTCCTAACCAACAATTAATGCAGAATGAAAATAAACCCTAAAAATGAAACACTGCAAACACAATGATGTTTCAAGGGTTCGGATTACCCAAGTCAACTCCCGACTTGTTCCCGGCAATCCTACGTCCCTTCCACCCGGATACTACCAGATACTCAAGTTAGAACCCTTGATGTTTCCTTAAAACCCACTTGTAGCAACCCTACAAGTGAAATCGAAGTACACTTGATGTCTTTGACTCCCACAACTTGGGAGCAAGCAAACCCTCTCACAACCCGAGAGTAAATCAAATAACGAAAGTTATGAAATATGAAATACAACACTTACAATCACCTATACCTTGAAGTAGAACTTGAAGGCGAGTATGTTGTGTGTTGATGTCTCTCTTGGAAGAGAGGAAAGCCCTTTCTCTTGACTGCACCAAATGCCTAGAAAATTTCTCTTTGGTTCTTGGTTGGAGAGCAAGAGATTGAAAGATAAGAGTTCTAGGGCTTTGTGATTTTGAGAGCTTTGATCTAGGAAGATTGAAAGCTTGAATGGTTGAGCTGATGAGTATCAAGTAAGTAACCTCTCAATGGAACAGTAGAGGCTACCTTTATAGGTTTCTCAAAACCCTCAAACAGAATTCTCAAAACCCCCTTTGAAATTCGTGGAGCAAAACCCAAGGGATAGAACTTACACACGTGACAGTCGACTGTTGAACGAAACACAGTCGACGGATGCACTATGTCAGAGGGTAGGTGAGAATTCAAACGGTAACTTACCACGTGGACAGTCGACTGATGAAGAGAAGACAGTCGACTGTAAATCCAACATGCGACTGTAATTCCTTTTACAGGCGACTGGCCGCAATGTATGTAAGTTGTGAAAGCCTTGGAAAATTCTGGGATGACAGGACAGGTGACTGATGTGGAATACACAGGCGCCTATGCCATGGGCAGGCGCCTGTGAAACCAACATTAGTGATTGTCACAAACCCTGACATTTTCCAGAGAGTTAAGTCTGCAGAGAAGCTCAAAGACAGACGACTGTTGAAACATTAACAGTCGATTGTGCCATTGGACAGGCGACTGTGAATACAACATAGTCGACTGGTACTAAAATTTTAAACATTCCAGAGAGCAAGTTTTGCAGAGTAATCATGGATAGGCGACTGTTGAAGAATTTACAGGCGACTAAGCCTTGGACAGGCGACTGTAAATACAGCATCAGTCGACTGTCCAGATGAAACTGAGAATGATCTTTGGTCTGAAGATAGACATGCGACTTATTAACAAATCACAGTCGATTGTCTCTTGGACAGGCGCCTGTAAAATCTACAACAGTTGCCTGAAAGAGTTAAAGCTTAGAAAGCCCAAAAATCAACTAATTAAATATGTGCATAACAGGTGATTCATGGTAAATATTACATATTTAACCCCTTATTTATCCCCATTTTTTGCATATATGGTACTTCTTTGGTCTCTAATATGATCGTATTTTGAATACCATTTATTATCAGAGCAAACTCTCATTTTATGCACAAAACAGAAATAAACTGAGTATTTCTGCCCTTTTAGTATTTTTCATTTGAAGATCTTGATCACGATTCCAACGACTATTTATTTGTATTTTTCTGAGATCTGTGCTAATTTCTATGAATTTTTGAATGTAGAATACCAATTAAATGGAGAAATACGGGAGAAATACGGCCAAAATACACACGTACGCGTACGAGTCTACCAACGGGCAACATGGAAAAATCTTGGCCGCTCACTGCTTCATCCAACGGCTGAGACGCGACGTTTGAAGTGCAGATTCGAGGACACGTGGCGTTCATTCGTCGAGTTCCCGCCCCATCGAAAGGAGTACGCAAGCCAGCGACGTGGCCTCTCCCCCACTGCTCGATCACGATCTGACTGCCTTTATCGTCCCCGCATCGAAGCAGCGAACTCAACGAATAAGTGGCGACATGCTGAAATCTTAACGAGCGACCACTCGATCCGACGGCGAATGAGCTGATACGCGAAGCGGGAGACTTACATATGCCACAGGGATGCATGGCAAGATCTCCGCCATCCCCCGCTCGATCCAATGACGTCGAACAATAGAAGTATATGCAAAGCAACGATCGGTACGGGGTGACATAGAGCGCTATGGACCGTTCGAATTTGATCCAATGGCGTGGATCATCTTCGATTCGAAACCAAATTCATTAGTCGGGGCGGCTACTTTACAAGTGACGTGGCAAAGCATCAGCCATCCACGCGATCGATCGAATGGCGTACGAAGAATACGAAGCGGATTCGGAAGCAGCGATGAAGCAGGTGCGGATCCGATCTGCGTGGACACGTGTCGCCTCCCAGTCCCATCCCGCTTCGATCCGACGGCCCAGAAATGCGTCGACTTAGGGTTGCGGGTTTGAGTGAGTTTTGAAGCAGATTTGAGCGAAATTTTAGGATCCTTAACCGACTTAAAATCCCTATAAATACCCTAGTATTCCAAAGAGTATTCACATTTGTTTTTGGCGTATTTTGAGCGTATTGAAGGGGCTACAGAGCGTATTTCCGTGAGATTTTCTGGGGCTTTAGAAACAGAGATCAGAGGCTCTAGTAGAAGGAATTCAAAGGCTTTTTAAGGAGTGTTGGTGATAGAAATCTCAACTTATACCTTGTATTTTACGTATTTAGCATGTATTTTGACCTTTTGATCATGTATTTGCTAATGAAACTGAGTTTTCTTCTCTCCTTGCATGGCTAGTGCCTTCATATGTTGGTTGTGATGTAGTTAGGTCTATGTGATCGTTGATTTTGTTGTCTTTTCGCCCTATATGCATGTTATAATCACGTATTTCATCGATTTCTACGTATAATCTAATTGAGTATGTTAATCGGAGACGTGTGCATGCTTAATTGAATATGATATGAGTAAGACGTATTCGTGATGCGATCCGAGAGGACGTATCGTGACCCGAGAGGGCACTCGTGCGTACTTTTTTTTTATGAAATCGACGTACGTGATTACTTTTTGGCTCTTTTGTTTACGCGTTTTATCTCCATACCTTCCGACGTTCTCATGCCCAAGCTGGATGAGACGTTGAGTTATAGAAAAGATATTCAAAATCATCGATTACAAAACCCTTAACGAAATCAAAACCGACACATGCTCCTCTTATTGGTTCCTTATATCGACTCTCCGTACTTGTTTTAGTATTAATTTTTCATTTACTTAAAACCATCATAACAATTATCTCACCTTCGAAAGGTGGTAGTTTTTCATCGTTTTATTAATCTTTAGAAGCTGATTCTTTTGGTTTACAGGTCGACTGTCCCGTGGATTTGATACTTGACTCTCCAGGTTTACTATTTGATCAATCTCCCACACTTGGGAGTAGCGCTCGCACATTTCGAGACTAGTCAACATGCGACTGTAGAACAAATCACAGTCGACTGTTTTTAGACAGGCGACTGTAAAACGTTTAGTAATCGACAGTTGAAATCATAACATGTACATTCTTGATAGAAATGAATTGGAGTCAAAGGAAAAATTGATCTAATGATTTCCTAAGACTAAAATGAAGATGTGTGTGCGTTCCAACATAGTTTTACTTCTAAGCTATGTACTAGAAGAGAAAAAGAAGATTACATTTATAGAACCCTCTCTTCTATCCAAAGTATGAACTTGAAGTCTTTTAGGAGCTTCAATCACCATCTTTGATCATCCAATCCACTTCTCTTGTTTTAATTGATCTTTGAGTGTCATCCATTGCTAATTGATCTTCATGATATGCTTAGGAAATGGATTAACTGCAAATAGGGGATTAGTCACAAGTATTTATGTTTGCTCATCATTAACACCAAGTAAGGAGAAGTCCAATACTCAACAAATCTGAAGGTCTAGGTACTAATTCCCATACATCATTCCTTTTAAATTGATTAAGTTCTTCCTGCATTGCTATTATCCATGAACTATCTTTATATGCTTCATTAACATTCTTAGGTACGATGGATGATATAAATGCACAATTAGTCATTTGTTCTATTTGTGATCTAGTACTTACTCTATCAGAAATATCTCCAATAACTAGATCATGTGGATGATTAGGAACTTCAACAAATGCTTTAGAAAGACGTGTATTATCAGGAATTTGTGCAGGATTGGAATTAGTAGAATTATCATTGTTATCACTGTTGTCTAACTTAGTATTTTCTAAAGAATTAAAGATGGGTAATGAATCCTCTTCATCAATGGATGTGTAGGAGTATAATTTTCATCAAAATTTACATGAAGAGATTCTTCAATCATAAAGTTCTCTAAGTATAAATCCTATAGGCTTTACTACATGTAGAATAACCTTCAAATATACCTTCATCAGATTTAGAATCAAACTTATCAAATGAATCCTTAGTGTTAAGAATAAAACATTTACAACCAAATGCTTTAAAATAAGATACACATGGTATACAATCATAAAATAATTCAAAACATGTTTTATTAAATTGTGGTCTTACCAAAATCCTATTCAATACATAACATGCAGTAGCAACAGCTTCTGCCTAAAAATATTTTGGTAAAGAACTATCACATAACATGGTTCTATCAAATTCTTGTAAAGTTCTATTTTTCCTTTCAACTACACCATTTTGTGGTGCGGCTCAAGTAAAAGAGAAATTATGTGTTATACCATGTTTATTACAAAATTTTGCAAATAATTCATTTTCAAACTCTCCTCCATAATCACTACGAATAGAAATAATGGATGAAGACTTTAACTTTTGAATTCTTTTACAAAATGTTGTAAATTTCATCAAATGCATCATTTTTATGTTTCAAAAATAATACCCAAGTATATCTTAAAAAATCATCAACAATTACAAAGGCATATTTATTACCATTTAAAGAAGCTATTTTAGAAGGACCAAACAAGTCTAAATGTAAAAGTTCAAGTGGTCTTTTAGTAGAAATAGCACTTTCAATTTAAAAGAGGATTTATGCATTTTTCCTTGTTGCCATGCATCACAAAATTGTGTATGAGTAAAAGATATATTAGGCATTCCAAAAACTAACTTTTGTTTTGAAATATGTGCCAAATGATTAAAGTTAGTATGTCCAAAACTTTTATGCCATAATAATGTGTTATCTGTGGATGCTAGTAAACAATGACCATTTGAAGATATTTTCATGTATTATATATGTGTGTGTGTGTGTGTGTCTGTATATATATATATATATATATATATATATATATATATATATATATATATATATATATATATATATATATATATGAGGGAAATGTGCCTAAGAATGACCTCGGGTAGAGATACCTGAGCACACCCCCGCTGTTCGGGGTGTGTGAGTATTTTTTTTGAAAATGTTTTTTGCAGTAGGTAGATATACTTGTTATGTAGCTCCCCACAAAATTTCAGCTCGATCCGACACCGTTTGAGCCTCCGTTCATCGATTTCAAAAACGTTGCGCAAAACTGTCCAGAATTTGGACAGTTTTGCGCAACGTTTTTGAAATCGATGAACGGAGGCTCAAACGGTGTCGGATCAAGCTGAAATTTTGTGGGGAGCTACATAACAAGTATATCTACCTACTGAAAAAAAAATTTCAAAAAAAAAATACTCACAAACCCCGAACAGCGGGGGTGTGCTCAGGTATCTCTACCCGAGGTCATTCTTAGGTACATTTTTTGCTATATATATATATATATATATATATATATATATATATATATATATATATATATATATATATATATATATATATATAATTCTTACGACTATCTTGAAATAAAACATTAGTCATCTTAAAATCATATATAATGCATGCATTCTTTTCGAAAACAATTTTAAATTCTTTATCGCATAATTGAGAAATGGATAAGAGATTGCGTTTTAAACCGTCAACGAGGAGCACGTTTTCGATGATTGGCTTAGTTGGATCACCAACTGTTCCAATGCCAATAACTTTATCTTTGTTGTTATCACCAAAAGTAACGGTGCCACCATCTTTGAATCGTACGGTTGATAGAAGTTTAATGTTCCCGATCATATGTTTAGAACATACACTATCTAGTATCCATCTTTCTTTTATAGGTACCTGAAAGATAAACAATAAATATTGGTACCCTTTTTATATGGGTCCTTAGGATTTGTCCTTAGGAAACCAAACCCAAGTGGAATTTGGTTTCTTTAAATAATTAGAAGAATGAATAACATTTTGCTTAAAGTTAGGAATATATAAATCCTTGTCATGTAAGCAAATATCTTTAGGAACCCAAATAGTATGCATAATGGATTTCTTAGAAGATGTAACAAAATTGGTCTTCTTTGAAATATGAATAATATCCTTTTGTAAAACAATAGAAGAGTCAATTTTCTTAGCTTTAATAAAAACATGATGTTTCCTTTTTAAAGTATTATCAAAATCATTGGATTTGGAAATATGCTTATAACCCAATCCTTGTCGATGATTAGCAGGATGTTGTATGCTAAGTAAATCATCGAGATTATTCTTTCCTTTATTAAACTTGTTAATGTTAGACGACATAAGATCATATTTCAATTTTAAAGAAGAAATATCTTTATCCAATATAGAAATACGAGATATCATATTATGATTATCAGATTTGAGAATCTCATTTTCATGAAGCAACTTATCATTTTGAGAAGATAATGATTTCTTCTCAATTTTAAGATTATCTAAAGAAGATGAAGATGAAGAAACTAAGTCTTGATTAGAAATTATTAGAGCCTTGTGTTGTGCATTAAGCTTTTTAAATCTAATGAATAATTCATTAAAGGCATCTAATAATTCTTCATTATCTAACTTACTTATCTCATCTTCATTTTGTGCCATAAAGCACATATGTGCATTTTCTTCATTAGTGTCTTCGTTGGTTTCTTTTTCTTTATCAGAAGATGAAGAATCACATGTTGCTGCTAGTGCTTTCTTTATTTTCTCGAACTTTTATCTTTTTTGAAATTGTTGGATGTTCTCTCTTTTGGCTTTAGGAGTGGAAAATCCTTTTTCATATGTCCAGGCCTGTTACATTGAAAATATAGAGAAGCATCAGTAGTTTTAGGTTTGAAACTTTTAAACTTACCTCATCTTAGAAACTTCTTGAAGTTTCTAGTTATTAGTGACATGTCGTCGTCATCCATGTCTGAATCATCCATGTCTGAAGATGCGTTGAAGGCAAGAGTTTTCTTCTTTGAGTCTGCTTGTTCCTTATTCTCTTGGATTTGTACTTCGTAGGCCATCAAGTTACCAACCAAAAGCTTTCAACAGTGAGAGTTGACAAGTCATTGGCTTCTTCTATGGAGGTGGTCTTCTTCTCCCATTCTGATGTTAAGGCACACAGAACTTCCTTACTTGTTCCATTTGAGTATAGGTTTTGTCGAGAGCTATTAGAGAGTTGACAATGTAGGTGAATCGAGTGATCAGTTCTCCAATTGGTTCATTCTCCTTCATTCTAAATAACTCAAACATGTGAACAAGAACAGATATTTTAGTTTCCTTAACTTTATTAGTTCATTCATGTGTTACCTGGAGTGTATGCCAGATGTTATATGTTGATTTGGCCTGGGAGACACGATTGAACTCATTCTTGTCCATGGCGCAGAATAGTGCATTCATCGCTTTTGAGTTGTGGGTTGAGGCAGATTTTTCAATAGTGGTCCATTGGGTGTAAGGAGTTGTAGGCTTCTCGTATCGAGTTTCCAACATGTTTCAGAGTCTGTAGTCGATGCTTTGAAGATAGATCGTTATCCTTGTCTTCCAATAGGAGTAGTTGGAACCGTTGAATAGTGGAGGCCTTGTGGTAGAGTGCTCTTCTGGAAATTGTGATGAAAACGTTGAATTATTCGTTGGATAGGTGTAGGCCATCATAACCATGAGGCTCTGATACCAAATATTGGATCTCCTGCCACACCAGATACACTAGAGGGGGTGAATAGTGTATATCTCAATGAAATTGCAAAATTAAAAGTAATTAAAAAATTGTAATAAGAGTGCGGAAGTAAATAAAACAATTCAGAAAATAGCAGGCGCAAACACAGAGATTTATCCTGGTTCGGATCTTTGTGATCCTACGTTCAGTCCTCTACCCTGTAGGAATTTCAATCCACTAAAACACTTCCTCATGTAAGCAATCAACATACAAAGATGCCAAAACTTCCTGTGTTGCAAACTTGTACAATGTCTTCAACAAAAGATTCACCAAATAAAGTAAAGAAAGAGTATGAAATAATATCACCTATAACCTTGATAATGTAGGAATTATGAAGCAAGGTTGTTGATAGATTCTCCAAGGTTCTGGATGAGAATTGATGGTAGAACACACTTGGAAAATGGACTTCTAGTTGAGGAAGAATTTCTGCAGAGGTTCCCCCAAAGAAATCTGAAAACAACTCTCTCTCTAGTGAGAGAAAGAACACTTAAGCATATGAGAGAGAAAGAATTATTTCGTGTGTTTAGGCAGAGGTCTTGGGGTCTATTTATAGACCAATATGGTAGTTTCTAAATGTTGGACACCTGCCTAAAATTTCAAAAAATTCTGACCTGTTTTTGTCAAATTGGTCGACCAATATTGGGCATTGGTTGACCAATATTTTTGCCAATTATAGGTTTTGACTGTTGAAGCACTGTTTCGGGAAAAAACAGAAAAAAGTCACTAAAAACTGCCAGAAACTGATATAAACAGACAAAAATATGACTGTTTGAGGTGGTTTAAGAAACTGAAATAATCAGTTATAAAAACCGATTATTTAATCAGAAAATCAGAATATTATAATATTCTGAAAACTTGACTGGTCTGCCAATCAACTTGATTGGTCGACCAAAAATTTGAAAATCAAATTTTGGAATATTCTCAAAAAATGATCCTAATGACTTAAGAATAGTTCTGGGAAAATTGTGGAATTTTTTGAAATTCTGGAATTTATGATTGGTCGACCAGAAAGGGGTATTGGTCGACCAATTTGGTCTTTGACTCAATTTTTGAGGATGAACCCTAAACGACTAAAATAGACCACCATCAAGGCTTTCACATTCTAAGTATTTGCAAAAAAGAAAATAAAGATTACATCATGTATTACAAGTTATAAAAATTTTGTCGATAAGTTAAGCTTCAACTTGAACTTGATGTTTCTTGCAAAGTGTAGTCTGATGATTATCTGATCTGAGTGGGGCTATAAAAGCTGCATAGATAAAGTTAGTAGACACATATAAATGTGTGTATATCATCAAAACCTTATGAGGAGTTATGAGTTTCCAACACGTGGGTGATCACCTGGTGGTCCATGCCCGGTATGTCGTATGGTGACCCGGTAAAGACATCCAGATTGGCCTTTAGGCATTCGTTCAGCTCCTTTTAGCTCCTCCTTCAGGACAGGATCGAGCCCCAACCCGATTGATACGGTCCACCCATCCTTGTTTGAAACAGGGACAAGCTATGGCTCCTAAACTGGAGCATGCCGTTGTTTGTTAGGGCTCCTTCTATGGTCAAGGAGATCCATCGGGTCGGGTCGTCTGGCCCCCCGCGTCCTGGTGGAGAGATGGTAGCAGGATCTTGACTGAGCCTAGTTTACCTTCACCTTTTCGACCCCCCTTGGGGTTTGGAACTTGATCATTTGATGGAGAGTTGAGACCACGGTCCCGGCTGAATTGAGGAGCGATCGGCCGATGATCTCATTGTAAGCCGACCCGATCCTTACCACTATAAACTTCGTCACTAGAGTAATAGAAAGAGGGGGCTCTCAGAGCGTTACCCGTAGGCTGATCATCCCCTTGATTAGGGTGGCATGTCCTGTGAATCCAACTATCAGACCAGAGCATGCATTTAGGTTGTCCATTCGCAATCCGATCTTCTCCAAGGTCGATAAGAACAGGACGTCGCACGAGCTGCCCGTGTCGACAAGAAGCCGCTGAACTTCGGCCTTACCGATGATGGCATTGACGACCACAACATCGTCATACAGTAGTTCGACCCCCTCCAGGTCTTCGTCCGAGAAGCAGATAGGCATGGTGGCATATCTTGGTCTCTTCTGGCCTATGCTCGCAATCATCGCCTCCCGTAAGTGTGATCTCGGAGTTGGGGGGTTCTCTCACCCGATGTGGCTCCACTGAAGATGGTGTCGATGACCCTGGGGATGGGTGCCGCAGTGACGGGCCTCTCGGGCTCCTTGATAGTGGAACGAGTCTGTAAGGACCCTGTCTATGGGGAAAACACTAGAAGGGGGTTTGAATAGTGTTTATGCAAATTTAAAAGGAATTTACGCCAAATAAAATGCAATCCAACAAATAGTGCGGAATAGAAAAACAACCCAAAATGAAACACACGCAAACGCATAGATGTTTCAAGGGTTCGGATTACCCAAGTCAACTCCCGACTTGTTCCCGGTAATCCTACGTCCCTACCACCCGGATACCACCGGATACTCAAGTTAGAACCCTAACTTGTGGTTTCCTTAAAGCCCACTTGTAGCAACCCTACATGTGAAATCGAATACAATCGATGTCCTTGACTCCCACAACCAAGGAGCAAGCAAAACCACTCTCATAATCGAGAGCAAAACTCAAATAACGAAAGTTATGGAATAATGAAAATAACATTTACAATCACTTATGCCTTGAAGTAAAACATGAAGGTGGAGTGTGATGTGTGTTGAAGAACTCTCTTGGAAGAGAGGAGAAGCCCATTCTCTTGACTGCACTAATTGCCTAGAAGATCACTCTTTGGTTCTAGGTTGGAGAGCAAGAGAACAAGATTTGGAAATACATAGGGCTTTGGATTTGAGAGCTTTGATCTTTGGAAATGAAAGCTTGAGACAAAAGATATATATAAAAGATGAGTATATCAACGGATGGACATCTACGTGTCCATCACAAAAAAAATACATCATGATCAAGACAAAAATACTTCATCATGACAACATCGAAGTACATCACCATACAGAAGTGAAGATACATACATCATATCAAACCATCAAACATCAAAATACAACCATCACCAAGCTAACACCACACAAACACCTATCTAAGAGTGAGCGTCTCCAGGGGCTGCAGAAGAAGAAGCAGGCTCTGTGACAGCAGGTGTATCCTCTCGAGGAGGATCAGAAGGAGCAACAGCAGCAGCAGCAGCAGCAGCAGCAGCAACATCCTGAGTAAAAGCTACACCAGGATGCTCAACGACATCAGTGGGCTGAGGAGGCACATGAAGCTGGGAACAAACTGTCTCAGATCCTCAGGGAAGGGTATTCCCTGATGGAGGAAAGAAAGAGACATCAATCTGTAAATTCCAGAGACCATCTCCAAAAGAATATCACGAGATGGTGGAGCAGAGGTGGAAGGCAGGTCAGCTGGAGGAACATTGGAGGAGGACGGAGCTGAAGTAGATTTCCTCTTCTTCGAGGCAGTCTGCAGAGCCAAAGAAGATTTCGACTTTGCAGATGCATCGAGGAGAGGACCAAATGGAATGGGCTCGTAACGAGTCAAATCAATACCAAAATGACGGAAGACAAGAGTCAAAAGACCACCGTAAGGAATGTGAGACGAGGAGGTCGTGAACTTAACCTTGTCCATCCTATCAAGGAGGACACCGGCCCAGTTCACGGGCATGCCAGAGAAAATAGCATACATACACTTCAGGATATCCTGAGACAGCTGGTCAGATGATCCATACCTCGACAGGATGTTGGACTTCACCACTAGGTGAACTACCCAACCTCTCGCAGAAAACATAGATGATCTGACACCCGAATCAAGGGCTAAAGGTACCTCTCGAAACATATCCCGAAGGACAGACTGGTCAAGGTCGTCAATATCGGAGATGCAAATATCAGAGGGAAAGGAACCAACAGAGGGAATCCTAAGAATAGTCCCTAAGAGTGAGGGAGTGATCTGAATGTGGGTTCCCTGGACGACAGTATCGAGGATGCCGGTAGAGGAATACTCACCGCGAACGCGGTTCGCATAGAAGAGTTTCACCAAAAATGGATAAGCTCTGGGAGATTCGCTCTGAGAGAAGCGAAAAAGATCAGCCAGGTGAGTAGCAGATAAGATGTCAGAGAGTCTCTCAGTAGTAAAGGCTGGAAAGGCGATGTACCACTCCCTAAGACGCGTGATCCCTAAGAGAGAGTAGAACTTTGCCAAACAAAGATCATCTCGATAAAGAGGAACAAGGGGATCAGAAGGGGTACAACAGAAGGCTCTTCTCCAGAGCTCGAAGCAGACTGATGGGAAGCGGCAGCAGTAGGCTCATTGATGGTAACACCAATGGGCTTCCGCTAACGGTGAATCAGTGGCTGAGCGTCGGAAGAAGAAGCAGAAGGAGAATATCCCTGCGAAGAAGAATGCACGGGAGACTTGACATGCTTGGTTCGGGCTTTGTAGGGTTTCTTCTTATTGGCTATAGGTTTCTTGGGTGCCCTAGGTCGTTTAGGAGCAACGATCTTCTCTTTTCCCTTGGTTTTGGCTGCCATGGAATCGAGAGAGAGAAACGATGTGCGAAGAAATCGAAAGACAATGAATCGAGCGAAAGACTTGAGAGTGAGAGAGACAAACCAAGTCGAGAAGGCACGAAAAAGCAAAGACGAAGCAATCGACGAGCGGGAAGGCGAAGATCGACGGCAATGGCAGAGAAAACGAGCGGGAAGTAGAAGCGTTTCAATCGGAGGAGAGAGAATCGCAAGAGACGAAAAGAACAGTCTCGACGTATATATGAAAGAGGGAAATAATCTGGGCCGTTGGATCAAGAAATCGACGGCTCAGATCAAAGCAGTGAACCGTCACGAACAGTAGACAGTCGACTGATGAACAAAAGTCAGTCGACTGGATGAAGTGATAACAATAAAGCTCAGAAAGATGTGCAGTCGACTGGTAAGTAACAAGCAGTCGCATGTCCCTTGGACAGTTGACAGTAATATACTCAACAGTCGACTGGCCGAGAATCAATATAGTTCATCAAAACAACAGAGAGCACTGTAAAATTTCGACAGAGAGAACAGTCGCCTGATAACTACAGTACAGTCGCCTGTTAAAATAACAGTCGACTGGAAAACAGTCATCAGTCGGCTGTGCGAAAGATACAAATTTTCAGACAGAGATGAAAGAGTAGGGCAGTCGACTGTCGAAGGAAAAACAGTCGTTTGTCCTGGTCCAAAAATGTACAGTGAGATAGAAATCCAAAGGATACGAACACTCACCCTAGGACCTAAAATCTAATCATTAACTCATTATAAAAACAATTTAAAAACACTACATCAATTGAAACACAAATCACCAGAATCAATCTCAAGAAACTAAAAAAACACATAGATCACAATTTGCCTTTCTTAAACACATATAAATGATATATCACAAGAAGATAGGCAACATGATGATATGAACTCAAAAAGTGTTATAACATGTAAATTGAGCTTCTAGATTTCAGATTCACCCATAATTCCTAATTTCCCACGCAACTTCACAAATGAATCTTCTTTAAGAGGTTTTGTAAAAATGTCGGCAATTTGTTTTTGGGTTTCAATGTACTCTAAGATGATGTCCTTCTAGCTACATGATCATTTATAAAATGGTGTCTCACGTCTATGTGTTTGGTACGAGAGTGGTGACCGGCCCCCGCTGGGCGCGTCTCTTTGCGCGCCGGATGTTGTGCAATGATGCGAACGGGGGTGTGTGAATTTAAATATTTGTAACCGCAAGCGCACGGTGTCATACTGTGGCTTGGGGGTCGAACACAGGGAGGCGAGGATGTGCTAGTGTCAAAGAGGATCAAAATCACCCCATGGGCGAGCTAGCCCAGATCGAATGATGGGTTGTCACGGTAAAGGAATGCAAGGTGTAGACAATATGAAGGAAAAACCCGGGACTTTGGTTTCGACCCCAACGAGCGACTCACGCCGATACGGCCTACGGGTAGGATGGAGATCTGAATTAGGGTCTAATGGTGAGACGTTGCCTCTGAAAGTGGTACCGGCATCCCATGGGCCCGATATTCCGGTCGGTGCCCAGGATGATACGCCGGACTTCCCGGGTTCGATCAGTGGGCACTCCCATGCCCATTAACACTAATCGACTCTGGGAGCACTAAGCTCCCAACGATAACTCCCAACGTCTCATCCTGCCTCTCCCGCGCGCTAGGATTCGGCGTCTACGCTAAGGGCGTGAGTTATGGTTAGGGAGTCAACCGCCAAGTTTATTCCCCCTTGGCCCAACGGTCAAAGGCGGTCTTTTTCCCGCCGATGACAATAAAACACCCCGCGTAACCGTTAGATTCCTAATCCCTATCGATATCCTAACCCTATGGACGCATCAGGAAGAGCCCCCGAAGGGGTTTCCGCCAGAATCCCAGATTTGGGAACTACTCACACATATTTAATAAAAAGCGATCTAAACGAAAATGAACCGTCAAAATCATGATCAGACAATAGAAATGCAATGATAGTAAAGCAATTAAGATAATACTAAAGTTTTACAACGATCTAAAAACTTACAAAAACTGGAAAATTACAGCCGTCACAAAATGAAGAAATCAGCAAAAAATAACCAACTCCCGAATCTGGGAAACCTAGGGGTCTATTTATAGAAAACGACATCACCCGATCGGTTGACAAGTCAACCGGTCGGGTGAGCCGCTTCACAAAATCACAGCGCGATGCGGGGTTTCACCTGGTCAGGATGAACCGGTCGGTTGGATCTTGGATGAGGTCAGTTGGATCTTGGCACCGACCGGTTGGATCTTGGTGCCGATCGGGTGAGGAGACCGGTTGGAACTTCGTGTCTCGGCTGTTGAAATTCAGCTACAGGTGAACCGATCGGGTGAAGGTCACCAGATCGATTGGTAATTCAGCTCCGAATTCCAGAGACTTTGAGCTTTTGACCCGGTCATTGAACCGACCGGGTGACTTCTCGTGAGCTCCAAGCTGCGCCCGGGTGGTGCACGCGTACATCACCCGATCAGTTGGAGATGACCAACCGACCGGGTGAGGGGCTGAAAGATGCAATCTTCGTCGTTTGACCCCCTGGATCACGCGTGACTCCTCCCGTTGCTCCGAGGACACATGATATCATCGTTTTATGCCCCAAATGCCAGTAAACTCCTGCAAAACACGGAAAACACGGAAAAGTGAAATAAAACAAGAAAACACAAGAAAACACGAGAAAACGAATAAAAGACGGCGGTAAAATACGGAAAAACACGGAAGAAAACGTGCGTAAATATATGAAATATAAACGCACGTCAAAATCCCCCAAGCTGAACTCTTCCTCGTCCTCGAGGAAGACGAGCGAGAGTAGGAGCTCGGAGGGAGAAAATAGAGAGAAAGAGAGAAAAAGAAAACTCTATATCCTAGATCGCCCGTCAGGGCCAACAAAATCGAAAACGACACACCAAGCAAGTAAACGCCAAATCACATCACTAAACCTAGGAGTACGAGTCCAGACAAGTGCCATGGGCCCACGCGGTGAAGCGCGAGTGAGTGTGGTCGTGCGCTAGCAGTCCGTGTCACTATCTACGATGTGCAATAAAGCTCGATATACGCAAATCTAGGAAACGACCCAAATATCGATTCGAATTGAATAAAGCGGTGAATATATGTAGTTCAAGCATGCATGAGAATAGAGAGAATAGAAACATATCATGCGTCAGGGACTCCACAACTAGGGTTAAGGAAATCACACCAATATAGCCTAGATATTAGCTAAAAAGTTCCTAAGCCAAGTGTTTTCGAAACCGATGGGGGTTGAGATGATGTGGAGAAGAACACTCGGTGCAAATTCTCGCCTTCCCTTTATTCTCGGCAAGTAGGAAAATATTCACACGGGAATTTTTTTTTGGGTTTTGGGTATTTGTGGATTTTTTTTGGATTTTTGGGTATACAAATATTTTTTTCTTTTCTTTTCTTTTCTCTTCTTTTTGGGTTTTTCTTTTCTTTTCTCCTTTTTTTGGATTTTTGGGGTTTTTTGGCTATACACATGTGTACTCTCCCAAGTGGGAGAACGGTACACGGCGAGGGGATTTGCACCAAGTAAAAAAAGTCGGAATCTAAACACTTGGGCAAAGGAAACTATTCTCGCTAATTAGAGCATGGGCTAAATGGGTTATCCTAGTCCTTAATTGTGGAATCCCGACACATGCGAAATGAAGTGCACGATATATATGGCATGTAGAAGAAGCAGACAGTAGAAATAAGTACCGCATATTCATATCGAAACATGATAATCTAGGGGTCATTCCTGGACAGGTATATAAAGTAAATCACAAAGTAGAAGCACACCACACGGCTAGGCACGACACACGACTCACAAAAAGCTAAGTGGGCCCACGATGCGTGAAATGCAAGAGGACTCGATATCCTAGAGTTAGTGAGTGTGATTATCGATGCTATGCTAGGTGTGTGTGATTTTGTGGAAATTCATCATAGGGTTCATCTCTAGGAGAAAGAGATAAAAAAGAAGAAAAGAAAAATTAAAACACGATGAAAACGACACAAAAACGAAAAAGAAAGACTCAAATGACGCACAAAGTGCGACTCCCCCAAGCTGAAGCTTGCATTGCCCTCAATGTAATAAGAGTGAGTACGGGAGGTCAATGAAAATGGGAGGGAATACGCACCGACATAAAAAGAAATGAAAAACATGGAAAACACAGATACGAAACTGAAAATAAAGAAAAAACACGATCAAACCACACGACACGAAAATAGAAAAAGAAAGAAGGAAAATGAACAAACTACACGACACGAAATGACAAAAAGTAAAACAAGCACACACAAACAAATAGAAAATAAAACACGACAACACATCAAAATAGACTTCCCCCAAGCTAGACATGACAGTGCTAGCAATGAAATATGAACGTAAAAGTGCAGAAATATGCAATGGGGATGTCAAAAAAAACAAAGTGAAAGGAAATAAAAATAAAAATAAAAAAGGAAGCGGTTCGACACGTGAATGAGTCCTCCCCCTAGCAGCGGTAAAGCAGGGCCCCGCAAAGACAGATGGGCACAAACATAGGGGGGACAGAAGCGGGATGGGAAAAAATCAAGCAGAGGCACCACCCTCTGGGGGTGGTGATGGGGGCCTGTTCTGGAGACCAGTAGTGGTGGGGGGTGGGATGTGAAGCTCGGAGACACTGGGTGGGTCAGTGCGAATGTGGCGAACGAAGCTTTGAAGAAAGGGCAGGTCTCGGTCGACGGACTCTTGAGTTATCCGACCACCCTGTCCAGCTAGGAGGATCATGGCCGTGAATCGGTCGGCTTGGTCATCGTCTTGGAATGAAATCCCGTATTCGGGATCGTCAAGTAAGGGGGGAGTGGTGCATGGGGTGGTAGATGAATTGGTGGTGGTGGATTGAGCGGGGGGTTGTGTGCGACGAGCGCGATGGTTGGGCCTGGGGTTGGAAGAGCTGGCGTCGGTGGGCTTAGCACGGCGGGGAGGCATTGTGCAGGAGTCGTGTGTGTGTGTGTGTGTGTGTGTATGCAAAATACAATGAATAAACACAAACACGACCAACGAGCAAAATGGAATATTTGGGTCAAAATAAAAATTGAGCCAAGGTGTGAGTTTACCCAAATGAGATGAAGATCGTTGCTCGTAGACGCCCCAATGCTACTCGATAGGAGCACGTGTGAAGCCGTGGCAATCTCTTCAGCAAGTTTCGAATTGGGGGAGAATGGGTGAAAGTTAGGGTTTTGTGTGCGGGTGGAATCGAGGAAGATGGAGAGATATCGATGGAGAGATGGATAGGGAGAGGGGGGATCGATTGGGGTTGAATTAGGGGAAGAACGAGGTCAGGCGCAAGAGGAGAAGGCAAAACGTCGGTCTGGGATTCGAAAATAGGCGAGGGCGGATCGAACGGGCGGGGCTGCCATTTATAGGGATTTAAGTCGACCCGGTCGGGTGAGTTGTCACCCGATCGGTTGACTTTAGGTCGAAATTTGATGCTGAAGAAACGCTACAGGCGACCCGATCGATTGAGAACTCAACCGATCGGTTCGTCGCTCCACACATTTTCCCGAGAACTCAGAGTTTCTCACCCGGTCCCTCAACAGGTCTCGCATATTGTCACCCGGTCGGTTGACAATTCCCTGAAACTTTCTCGAGAGTTTCCCAAGGTCACCCGGTCTGCTCGCCCGGTCTCATCATTCTCCACCCGGTCGGTTCAATCGGTGACAGACACGGCTGTTAGCTGATACATCCCAACTGATCGGGTGAGTTATCACCCGATCGGTTGGGGCCTTGTTTTCTGCAAAAACCCAAAAATCGCCTAAGTTTCACGACGGAAGTTCTCGCGGCTGGATTTATTTATAAAAATAGATAAAATAAAGTTAAGAAAAAGTCCTAAAAACGGAAGTAAAAGTTTAGAGCATGGGTTGCCTCCCATGAAGCGCTTTTGTTTAACGTCGTTTAGCTCGACGCCCGTTGATGATGTTCATGGTGGGTGATACGGGTGATGCCCAAAATCCGGCATCTCTTCAGCTCCAGAGGTTGTGGCTATTGGTGTAGCCGGCGGCTGTAAAAAGATTTGCTCGACTACCCTCTCTTTGTCTACAGGATCCGGGGGCTTCTCCCTCAAATTGGCGTCTACCGCCATCTTTTTCAGGATCCGGACCTCATCACCGGTGAGGTCCATGGGTTCTTTCCATTTTCTCCTCGTGGGAGGAGACTTAGGGAATCCGAGAGAGATCACATGTCGTGCGACCGCCTCATTAGCTACTTCATTCTTTGGGGAGCCAACTTGCTCTCCAAGGTTCCCCAAGCTATCGGGGGGATTCCTCGAGAGCACTTCCCAGGCACTTGTTTCAACAGCTCTATCTTCTTCATTCTCCAGTATACTGATACTCGGATCGTCCGGGGGATTTGGACGCTTCATCGACAAGCCTAAGTCAAATTCGACTCTTTCTTGGCCCACATTGAGGGAAAGCTTCCCATTCTTCACGTCTATCAAAACTCCGGCGGTTGCCATAAAGGGTCGTCCAAGAATAATTGGGGTGTGCTTGTCTTCCGGCATGTCCATCACCACAAAATCAACCGGTACATGTAATCCTTTCACATCGACGGGGAGGTCGTCCACCACTCCCACTAGATACTTGACCGAACGGTCAGTAAGTTGTAATGTTATGCCGGTGGGCTCTAAGTCTCCCATCCCTATTCTCTTGTACAGCGATAGGGGCATTAAGCTGACGCTCGCTCCTAGATCGACGAGCGCCCTCTGGATTTGCACTTCCCCAATAGAGCAAGGGATGGAGAAACTTCCGGGGTCCTTGAGCTTGGGCGTATTTGCGCGCTGAATGAGTGCGCTGCACTCCGCCGTTAACACGACCTTCTCTTTTCTAGATCCCTGTGTCACTAAGTCTTTCAGAAATTTGGCATATGAGGGGATTGTCTCAATGGCCTCGAGGAAGGGGATTTGTAAGCTCATATCTTTTACCATGGCAAAGAATTTGCCATACTTCTCATTGATTTTGGCTTTGGCAAGCCGTTGTGGGAAAGGCACAACGGGCTTGAACACTCTTAGGTTCCCTTCCTCATCTTTCTTCTTCTCCTCTCTATGAACTCCCTCCAGAGTAGTTGGCTTTGGTGACGAACCACTGTCGTCATTCAGTTTCTCAATTGGTCATTCCACGACCAACGGTGCTTCCGGTCCTTTGGGGGGCTCTCTCGTAGGTATTTGCGTTCCGCTCCTCAAGACGATGGCGGACATGTTCTCATGCTCATGTGTGAGCGCCAAGGTCCGATTCACCCCCCTAGGGTTCACCTCAGGCTGTGGCGGTAAAAGATTCTGTGGTCTCTGAAGGTTCGCCACTTGCAACCCTAGTTGAGTCACCTGATCAGTGAGGACTCTTTGTCCCATCTCCAGCTTCAGATTTATCTTCTCCTGATTGGCGATGTATTGAGTCAAGAGAGACTCAACCGGAGAAATGGCCCTCTGCTGGCCGTATTGCTGCTGGGTGGGCTGCTGATTCCTAGGAGCATACTGTTGATACTGGGGCGGAGGTTGTTGCTGCTGAAATTGCTGCTGCTGAAACTGCTATTGGGGCCTAGCCGGCTGATATATCTGCTGTTGTTGCTGAGCCGGCTGTTGATAAGGCGCCCAGTAACTAAGGTTCGGACGATTCCGGTTGTTGGGAGAGTAGGCCGGGTTTGAGTTGGTTCGTGGTGGAAATGGCGCATTCCCCGTAGGATTGTAAAATAATGCGCTCGAATGATCCAACGGTGGTGAGATGTCACCACCGTCGAACTCCCCAAAAACTTCGGACTCCACCGCAGCAATCTGTTGTGTACCGGTGCCACCGGCGCCTACCATCAATGCAGAGATCTGGGTTGACAGTAAGTCAAACTTTCTTGGCAATTTGTCGACGTCTTCGACTCTATGGATGCCCCCAGACCTTGGTGTGGCTCTCTCGTCACACCACCGTTCATTGTTGGATGCCATATTTTCCAAAATTTGCCCGACATCTTCTTCGCTTCTTGACATGAAGGACCCTCCAGCCGCGGCGTCCATGGAAGATTTTAAATCGTCCCTCAACCCATTATAAAACAGATTTATGATCTGCCACTTGGGGAGCTCATGGTGGGGACATCTTCTCTGCATCTCCTTGTATCTTGTCCAAGCCTCATGCAAGGACTCGTGGCTGGCCTAGGAGAAGGAGGAGATCTCACTCCTCAGCTTCATGGTCTTCCCCGGGGGAAAGAACTTCATCAGGAAAGCATTTGAGAGCTTCTCCCAGGTGTTGAATGTATTTGGGTCCTTCCCCCTAAGCCACAGCTTGGCCTTATCTCGCAAGGAGAAGGGGAACAGCTTCAGTCGGATCGCCTCAGTTGTGACACCATTTATCCGGAAGGGGTCACATTTCTCCAAGGAGTCTAGATGCTCAATCGGGCTCTCCATGGATGCACCCGAAAATTGATCCTGCTGGACCCATGTCACCAAAGATGGCTTAAGCTCGAAGCTTTGGGCCGTAATAGCTGGGGGGCGGATGGCGGAGGTGGACTCGATAGATGGCATCAAGTACTCCAACAGGGACTTGTGAGGCGGGGTGTTCTCTCCCATGGCTTCAGGATCCTCTCTTCTTCGCTTCTCGGTGGCCAAACGCCTTAGAGTGGCGTTTATCTCTGGATCAACGGGGATCAAGTCGTCGAGACTTCTTGAACTCATGTGCATGAAAAACAACAAACACCCGTGAAGCGAAAAGTGGGAAAGAAACAGATAAGATAAGAAATAAAAATAAAAATAAAAATAAAAATAAAAATAAGAAAATAAAAAGGAAAAAGAAGAATGCGAAAATTATCGCGAGGTAAGGATGAGAGCTAGACACGAGGGTTCATGAAATCCAAAAATAACAAGCACGTTGCCTCCCCGGCAACGGCGCCATAAACTTGACCGGCCCCTGCCGGGCGCGTCTCTTTGCGCACCGGATGTTGTGTAATGATGCGAACGGGGGCGTGTGAATTTAAATATTTGTAACCGCAAGCGCACGGTGTCGTAGTGTGGCTTGGGGGTCGAACACAGGGAGGCGAGGATGTGCTAGTGTCAAAGAGAATCAAAATCACCCCATGGGCGAGCTAGCCCAGATCGAATGATGGGTTGTCACGGTAAAGGAATGCAAGGTGTAGACAATATGAAGGAAAAACCCGGGACTTTGGTTTCGACCCCAACGAGCGACTCACGCCGATACGGCCTACGGGTAGGATGGAGATCTGAATTAGGGTCTAATGGTGAGACGTTGCCTCTGAAAGTGGTACCGGCATCCCATGGGCCCGATATTCCGGTCGGTGCCCAGGATGATACGCCGGACTTCCCGGGTTCGATCAGTGGGCACTCCCGTGTCCATTAACACTGATCGACTCCGGGAGCACTAAGCTTGCAATGATAACTCCCAACGTCTCATCCTGCCGCTCCCGCGTGCTAGGATTCGACGTCTACGCTAAGGGCGTGAGCTATGGCTAGGGAGTCAACCGCCAAGTTTATTCCCCCTTGGCCCAACGGTCAAAGGCGGCCTTTTTCCCGCCGATGACAATAAAACACCCCGCGTAACCGTTAGATTCCTAATCCCTATCGATATCCTAACCCTATGGACGCATCGGGAAGAGCCCCCGAAGGGGTTTCCGCCAAAATCCCAGATTTGGGAACTACTCACACATATTTAGTAAAAAGCGATCTAAACGAAAATGAACCGTCAAAATCATGATCAGACAATAGAAATGCAATGGTAGTAAATCAATTAAGATAATACTAAAGTTTTACAACGATCCGAAAACTTACAAAAACTGGAAAATTACAGCCGTCACAAAATGAAGAAAACAACAAAAAATAACCAACTCCCGAATCTGGGAAACCTAGGGTTCTATTTATAGAAAACGACATCACCCGATCAGTTGACAAGTCAACCGGTCGGGTGAGCCGCTTCACAAAATCACAGCGCAATGCGGGGTTTCACCCGGTTAGGATGAACCGGTCGGTTGGATCTTGGATGAGGTCGGTTAGATGTTGGCGCCGACCGGTTGGATCTTGGTGCCAATCGGGTGAGGAGACCGGTTGGAACTTCGTGTCTCGGCTGTTGAAATTCAGCTACAGGTGAACCGATCGGGTGAAGGTCACCCGATCAGTTGGCAATTCAGCTCTGAATTCCAGAGACTTTGAGCTTTTGACCCGGTCATTGAACCGACCGGGTGACTTCTCGTGAGCTCCAAGCTGCGCCCGGGTGGTGCACGCGTACATCACCCGATCGATTGGAGATGACCAACCGACCGGGTGAGGGGCTGAAAGATGCAATCTTCGTCGTTTGACCCCCTGGATCACGCGTGACTCCTCCCGTTGCTCCGGGGACACATGATATCATCGTTTTATGCCCCAAATGCCAGTAAACTCCTGCAAAACACGGAAAACACGAAAAAGTGAAAGACAACAAGAAAACACAAGAAAACACGAGAAAACGAATAAAAGACGGCGGTAAAATACGGAAAAAAACGGAAGAAAACGTGCGTAAATATATGAAATATAAACGCACGTCAAGTGGTGTACCGGATTCTTGGAAAGACATATGGCACTTTGGTTATCAACCATAATCGAGCAAGTATCACAGTTGACACCATAGTCCATAAGAGTGTGTCTCATCCAAAGAACTTGTGCACATGCAAGACCCGCGGCAATATATTCCGCTTCAGTCGTGGACAATGACACCAAATTCTGTTTCTTAGAAAACCAAGAAACTAAGGAATTTCCTAGAAAATGACAAGTGCCACTAGTACTTTTCCTGTCGGACTTGCATCCGGCAAAGTCGGCATCACTATATGAGATTAACTCATATGTGCTAGATTTAGGGTAAAGTAACCCATAGTCTAAAGATTGATTGAGATAACGAAATATTCGTTTAACCGCAATCAAGTGTGACTCCTTAGGTCTAGCTTGATATCTAGCACAAAGGCAAACGGAAAACATGATATCGGGCCTACTAACGGTTAAGTAAAGTAAGCTACCGATCATACCTCGATATAGACGAAAATCTACATCTTTTCCGCTTTCATCCTTGTGTAGATGAGTAGTAGTACACATGGGAGTCCTTTTGCTCGAAGACGATTCCATCCCGAATCACTTAATAAGCTCCCATGTGTACTTTGTCTGATGTATGAATGTGCCATTCTCCATTTGTCGAATTTGCAATCCAAGGAAGTAGGTGAGCTCTCCCATGTGGCTCATCTCAAACTCATCCTTCATAGACTTGGAAAATTCTTGACAAAGATTAAAGTTAGTAGAACCGAAAATAATATCGTCTACATAAACTTGAATCAAAAGAATGTCATTTTCATAATCTTTAATGAAGAGTGTAGAATCAACTTCTCTCAATTTAAAACCTAAATTCAAAAGAAAGGTCTTAAGTCGATCATACCAAGCTCTAGAAGCTTGTCTCAACCCATACAACGCTTTCTTAAGTTTGAAAACATGGTTTGGAAATTTTTCGTGAATAAAACCGATAGGTTGAGAAACATAAACTTCTTCATTGACAAACCTATTTAAAAATGCACTTTTAACATCCATTTGAAATAGTTTAAAATTCTTATGGGATGCAAAAGATAAAAGCAACGTAATAGCTTCTAATCTAGCTACGGGGGCAAAAGATTCTTCGAAATCAATACCTTCCTCTTACCGGTAGCCTTGAGTTACTAACCTTGCTTTGTTCCGTGTGATTACCTCGTTTTCATCCATCTTGTTCTTGAAGATCCATTTGGTCCCAATGACTTGGTGACCACTTGGAAGAGGTACGAGTTCTCAAACTTCGTTTCTCTCGAATTGCATTAGTTCTTCTTCCATTGCCACTATCCAAGAGCTATCCTCACAAGCTTCTTGGATGTTCTTTGGCTCAATGGTAGAGACAAATACGCAATGAGAGAATTCTTCAATCCTCGACCTCGTTCGAACACCCACGACAATATCTCCAATTATTTGTTTATGGGGATGATTACGAACGGTCGAGTAAGCTTTGGATAAACCTGTATCACTAGGAACAACTTCAACAATTTCGTTAGAAGTGTTAGTCTCAACAATAGAATCATTAATCTTAACATTATTAAGAGAATCATAAAGAGTATCTACACTATCATCATCAACATGAGGAAAATCAAAATCTTCATAAAAGGATATGTGAAGAGATTCCTCAATCGTTGAAGAAGTTTTGTTGTATATCCGGTAGGCTTTGCTACGTGTGGAATATCCAACAAAAATTCCTTCATCAGATCTTGGCTCAAATTTGTCTAAATTACCAAATGTGTTCTTTATAAAACATTTTGAACCAAAAACACGAAAAATATTTTACTTGAGGCTTTTTTATCATAAAACAACTCAAAACAAGTTTTGTTCGTTCGGGGTCTCACTAGAATCCTATTGAGCACATAACATGCCGTGTGTACCGCCTCTGCCCAAAATTGTAGTCCAAGATGAGTATCATGGAGCATAGTGCGTGCACACTCAATAAGAGTCCTATTCTTTCTCTCTACAACACCATTTTGTGGTGGTGCCCAAGGGAAGGAAAAATTATGAGTTATCCCGGTGTCATCACAAAACTTAGTAAAAGATTCATTCTCAAATTCTCCTCCATGATCACTACGGATAATGATAATGGTGGATCCTAAGAAATTCTGAATTTTCTTTGCAAATTTGATAAACTCTTCATAAGCTTCATTCTTATTAGTTAAGAATGAAACCCAAGTAAATCTTGAAAAGTCGTCAATGACAACTAATCCATAATGAGCATTACCTAAAGAAGCGGTTCTAGTTGGCCCAAATAAATCTAGATGAAGAAGTTCTAGGGGCCTCTTAGAAGTAATCCCTTCTTTAAGCTTAAATGAAGATTTACTTAGTTTACCTCTTTGACACGAATCACAAAAGTTTTTCTTATTAAAAACAATCTTAGGAAAACCTTTGACTAGATCATGCTTAGCTAACTTATATAACTGCTCGAAATGAACACGACCAAAACGGCGATGCCATAATAGTTGTTCACTTGTGTTAGCAACTAAGCAATGTTCTACGGTTTTAGGCAAGCTCAAATAATAAATATTTTTACGCCTAATACCGGAAAATAAAACATTTGAATTACAATCAACAATAGTACACAATCCTTCTCCAAAGTTAACCTTGTAACCTTTGTCACAAAGTTGACTAATGGAAATGAGATTGTGACACAAACCACTAATAAGATAAACATTAGTAATTAAGGGTTTGGAAAGATTACCAATGATACCTACTCCAATGATGGTTCCCTTTTGATTACCTCCAAAAGTGACCGTTGCACCATCCTTGATGCTGATCACTTCGGAGAGTAATGAGGGATCTCCTGTCATATGTTTGGAGCAACCACTATCAAGAATCCATCCTTTCCCTTTAGAGCTAATAAGACCTATGTTGCTCTTCTTCTTTCTCTTGTGTACTTATATGATATACTATAAGCTTATGGTACACAATGTTTGTTGGGTCCAAGGGGATTAGCCCTTTGAAAGCCAAGTCCAAGTGAACTTCCGCTTCCCAACATAATTACTATTTCTAATCACATCATGAAAATAGGAATCAACATAAGCATTCCTATCATTTAGACTAGTGTTCTTAGGACCCCAAATAGTGTAAATCTTGGGAGTCCTCTTCCTAGTTGCATGCATATGTGTTGGATTTCTATGTGGTGCATGCTTCTTAGGAACATGATTTCTAGCATAGAGATGTGGTGGAGGATATGCATTGTACATTCTAGGATGATATGTATGCTTGGAAACATGTATATTATATGAAGCATATGGATCATGCATGACATGTAGAGGATGAGCATACATGAAAGAATGATGCATATGAGCATACAGGTGTATAGGAGCACGTACATGAGTATTTCTCATGTGTGGTTGTGTACGTTTCCGTGGGTGCGGAACATAAAATGTGTCATAATTATCCACTTGTGAAGTAGGAGGTTTCCTACATGGATGAGTGTTAGTGTACATGTAAGCATGGCCTTGCTTTTGGTTTTCACCCTTAGTGGGTTTCTTGCCAAAAGGAAGAGAAGGTGAAGTGGTGACTTTCTTGGTAGGTTTGCTACCTATAGTGTCTTTGACACCACTTGTGGATGCACCGGAGGAAGGCCTCACAAAATCTATAGTGACACCACTATAGGAGGTGCGATCATTAGATGCATTAGCTTTCACAAACCCCAGACCAACACGATGTGTGGCCGGAAATTGTTTTGCTAGCAAATCATCCAATTGTCCTTTTTCCTTACTGAATCTCACAATACGGGAGGACATGAGCTCATATTTCTCCTTAATAGAAGAAATATTGGTATCCAAAGTGGACACCCATGCTTTGAGCTCGTGCACTTGAGTTTTAAGAGAATCATTCTCTAAACTCAATTGTGTGTGATGTGTAACTAGATCACTATTATCCTTAGGATGTGTTTGATTTAGTTGAGATTTGAGGGAATTCACCTCATCTCTCAAAGTGACATTTTGAGAAGCTAAGTTTTCTTTCTCAAGAGTTAAAGTATCAACAATGGTTTCATTGTTGATAATGCATGGAAGGGAAGACTTGCTAACATTTGATTTCTTTAAGCTAGTGTATCTAAGCATTAAAGATTGATACTTAGCAAATAATTCTTCGTTAGCAATACGAAGTTCATCCATAGTTACCTCGGTTTCATCCGAGTTGGAATCACTCTCATCGGAGAGTGGGTCTTCTAGGGCCATGAAACACATGTGGGCGCTCTCACCCTTCTCATCATCGGAATCACTTGATGAGTCATCACTTGAGTCGTCGAAGGTACCTACGAGTCCTTTCTTCTTGTCTCTCTTGTTCTTATCGGACTTGTGGTACTTCGGTGCCTTCCACTTCTCTTTGTTGTTTAGCATTGTGCAATCCCTCTTGATGTGCACTGGCTTATTACACTTATAGCAAAGAGACGAAGTAGCATTAGTAGACTCAAAACGTTTGTTTGAGGGAAATTTACTTTTGCGGAAGAAGCGTTGGAACTTCTTCGCCATTTGGGCAATTTCACCCAAATCCATCTCGTTCTCGGATTCCTCACTATCGGAGGATGATAAATTGGCGTTGAATGCCAAGTCTTTCTTCTTGGCCTCCGAAGGATTCATCATTGCTCTAATCTTTAATCGGTTCTCTCGGCTTACCTCATAAGACATGAGAGTCCCGATCAGATTCACCACGGAGTAGTTCTTCAAGTCATTGACCTCCTCGATGGCGATTGCTCTTCTTTCCCATTTGGAGGTCATCCCCATGATGATCTTCCTTACCTTTTCAAGTTCGGTGTATATTTGGCCAAGGGCTTCCAATTCATTCGTGATGTCGGTAAAGCGTCTGTACATCAATGCAATGGTCTCATTATCCTGCATATGAAACAAATCGAAGTTTTGTACGGCAACATATAACTTTGAAAGCTTTACCTTGTTCGTTCCCTTGTGGGTAACGATAAGATGGTTCCAAATTTGATATGCACTCTTACATGTGCATGTCTTGTTGAACTCATTCGGGTCTAACGCACAATGAAGAGCGTTCATTGCTTTAGCGTTGTTGACTTCGAAGGACTTCTTGGAAGTCGTTCATGTCTCGAAATCCTCTTCGGTGGGCTCGACATACTCCTTGTGGAGAGTTCTCCAAAGTGAAATACTCCTAAGGAATGTCTCCATCCTACACTTCCAATAGCCAAAATTAGTACCATTGAAACGTGGAGGACGTACCGTAGATTGACCTTCGAAAAGTGTGGACGCTCCATCACGATCGCGATTGTTGTACGAAGGAGGCGGAGGTATGGTGTTGTTGTTGGATGCCATAGATATAACCTTGCACTCTGATACCAATTGTAAGGACCCTGTCTATGGGGAAAACACTAGAATGTGGGTTGAATAGTGTTTATGCAAATTTAAAAGGAATTTATGCCAAATAAAATGCAATCTAACAAATAGTGCGGAATAGAAAAACAACCCAAAATGAAACACACGCAAACGCAGAGATGTTTCAAGGGTTCGGATTACCCAAGTCACCTCCCGACTTGTTCCCGGTAATCCTACATCCCTACCACCCGGATACCACCGGATACTCAAGTTAGAACCCTAACTTGTGGTTTTCTTAAAGCCCACTTGTAGCAACCCTACAAGTGCAATCGAATACAATCGATGTCCTTAACTCCCACAACCAGGGAGCAAGCAAAACCACTCTCACAACCGAGAGCAAAACTCAAATAGCGAAAGTTATGAAATAATGAAAACAACACTTACAATCACCTATGCCTTGAAGTAGAACTTGAAGGTGGAGTGTGATGTGTGTTGAAGAACTCTCTTGGAAGAGAGGAGAATCCCATTCTCTTGACTGCACCAATTGCCTAGAAGATCACTCTTTGGTTCTAGGTTGGAGAGCAAGAGAACAAGATTTAGAAATACTTAGGGCTTTGGATTTGAGAGCTTTGATCTTTGGAAATGAAAGCTTGAGAGATTTTGCAATGAATGAGTAACCTTTCAATGGAACAGTAAAAGCTCTATTTATAGTTTTCTCAAATCCACAAAACAGTTTGGGCAAAAACCCAATTGGAATCTGTGAGAAAAATCTCAATGGATAGAATCTGAACTCGCGACAGTCGACTGTTGAACAATCCACAATCGACTGTTGCATAGTCAGCAAGGGTAGGTGAGAATTCATAACGGTAACTTACCACGTGGACAGTCGACTGATGAAGCCAAGACAGTCGACTGTTAAACCAACAGGCGACTGTAATTTCTTCGATAGGCGACTGGCCGAGAGATGGGTAAGTTAGACTAATACTGGAAATCTCACAAGTAACAGGACATACGACTGATGCAAGGAACACAATCGACTGTTAATCAGAACAGGCGACTGTAAATCCTTAAACAGACAACTGTCAAAAGCCTGAGAAATTTCCAAAGAGTTGAGTCAAAGAAATGACTCACAGACAGACGACTGTAGAACAGGAGACTATGCATAACATGCGACTGTAGAACAAAACACAGTCGACTGTTTTTGAGACAGGAGACTGTAAACTGTTCAGCAGTCGACTGTTATAAACAATCCTAGCACAATCAATAAAGAAATGAATTGGGATCAAAGGACAATTGATCTAATGAAGTCCTATGACTGAATGTAGATGTGTGTGAGTGCTCTATCAAAGTTCTACTTCTAAGCTACATACTGGAAGAGATAAAAAATTACATTGACGAATAATCTCTTCTTTCCATCGTATGAGTTGAAGTCTTCACGGAGCTTCAATCATTATCTACGATCATCCAATTCATGTCATTTGCCTTCAATGAAGTTTATGAGTCATCCATTGCTAGTAGATCTTCATAAATAGCTTATGCAATGGATTAACTGCAAAATAGGGGATTAGTCACAAGTATTTATGTTTACTCATCATTAACACCAAGTAGGGAGAAGTCCAATACTCAACAAAGTCATCTTTGGTGCGGTTAATGACGTGGGTGTTGACATCGTTCACACAGATGGCGCCAGATGTTTCAGGATGTTTTTTCACCACGGATATTAATGGAAGCAAGTCCGAAGGATGCATTAGACGTGGAAACGAGGCTGACCATCGAGACATCGACCGAGCTAACTCTGGGAAGAGAGATCTCTGAGCCGAGCAATGGATATTGAGTAGAGATTTGACCGAATGATATCTTCGATGATCTGCAAGACAGGAAGCTCGTCGAGAGGGTCGGATCCGGGTTCTGACCAAATCCCCTCTGATGCTTAAGTTAGACCGTGACTAACGAACGCTCGGTGGAACTGATTCCGACCAGTTGGGAGGTCGTTCACTAGTTCTCAGGCCGAGTTATATATAGGAAGGAATATACTTGGTGGAGCAAATTTTGAGAGTATAAGAGTACATGAGTGTCAGATATCCGAGATTCATCATGTCCCACCTCGTTGGAGGAGCTATTTATAGGCGATGGTCTCCTTGGGATCATTTCTGGGGCAGGGCGCCCAAGCATTGAAAGGCCTTTATTATGTTTGACCCAGGGCTCCTGCCTTTGCGGGAGGGCCCAATAAGTTGGCACGAATGCCCCCATTGGTGGAGGGGTGCGTCATGTTCGGGCTGATTAATGGTCGTGTCAATCGGGCAGACTGGCGTTTCAAATGGGGTGAGCCTCCCTCTCATGTGAGGATCCTGGAGCGGTTGGGCCAAAGTGAGCGACTCATTTCGGTCCCTTGGCCATTGGCACATTCGAGCGAGTACTCTACATCAGGCCAGCCTAATGTCGTGACATATACTCTCTTATTTGGCATGTAAATTAGGTATATTTGTGAATTGTAAATTATACTATATCGTCGTAGGAATCCATCAATTCTCATAGTGGCAATTTGGCCTGGCAGCCCGACCCGGATTTCGGGCCGGGTCGGCCCAGGCTCATGTGGTATAATTTTACCCGTTGGCAACAGCCGGCCCGGGATTAGGCCCGAGGCCCGGCCCGGCTGTTGCCAACGGGCAAAATTTTGCCCGTTGGGCAATTAAGAAATTTTTTTTGTTTTTTTTCATTATTTCCTCTATAAAACCCCCCTTTATTTATACACTCACAAATACTCACCTCATCATATTTTCTACATTCCAATTCTCAACCCGGTCCTCTACAACTACAACTCCCGTTCTCTCGCTACTACCGTCTACCGTCTCTAGAAGCTTCACTCTGTGGTCTCTCGCTAATACCGTGTAAGCTTCCCTCTCCGGTCTCTCGCTACTACCGGGCTCTACAAGCTCCGGTCACGCTCAAACGTCAATCAGGTTCCTGTAGTATTAATTTTAGCTTAGCATAATGACAGGACCGTCTGGATCTAGGAATATTAATATGAACTTTAATTTAGAGAATATTAATACTGTCGATTATGAATTTTATGCTGAGTTAGTACGTAATAGAGATGGGGCCACAACAACACCGGTCTTTGACCGTCTTATGGCAGATGTTGAAACACAAGAACCTGATAACTATGTGGCTAGTAATAATCCTAGCCCCGTCATACCACAAACTACACACTCACCTTTCTTGCATGCTGCACACACGTACACAAGTTCAACAGCACAAACATCATCACCTGCTTCCCAAAAGAAAGGACCAAAGTCCGGTGTTTGGAATCACTTTTCACGTGAAATGGTTAAAGATAGTAATGGCATCGAACAACTTCGTGCCTTTTGTAAGATATGTATAACTAGTTTTGTTGTCGCACATACTGTCGGCACTTAACATCTGCTAAGACATGTGAAATCTCATGCTAAAAAAGATGCTAGACAATCAACTTTAAATTTATCTGCATCATCTGCCTCTCTTACTACTTTCTCATATTCTGTTGAAAATATGAGAAAAGATATGGCTAGATTTGTGTTAAGCAAAAAACTGCCTTTAAAGTATGTTAAAAGCCCCGAATTAGAGCGATTACAACAAAATGCATTTAACCGTGCATTTAAAAGAGTGTCTAAAAACACTCTTAGAAAAGATTGTATAAATGTTTTTTACGAAGGAAAAGCTAATATGCATCAGCTTTTTATTAGTCTAGAATCTAGGATTTCATTAACTTCTGATATATGTTCTACAAAATGGGGTAGAGCATACATATGTTTTACGGCCCATTTTGTAGACCACGAATTCATAATTCAGAAAAGAATTATATGTTTTTAAGGTGTTAGAGCATGCACACACGGATGGGGTTATTGGTAGGATTTTGCTATCTATTTGTCGTGATTATGATATAGAGAAAAAAAATTAGCACATTTACTTTTGATAATGCTTCGAATAATAATTTAGCCATTACTTTTTTACAACATCAATTAAACCCAAATCTAGATGGGTTAATTTTTCATTAACGTTGTGCATGTCATGTGTTAAATTTAGTAGTTCAGGATGGTCTGAAACTTGCTTCTGTTTATCTGGAAAAGGCTAGAAACCTTATGCTACTAATTACAACTAATTCACAAAAAGGAGGGAATATAGGCAGTTTTGTCGTAGTAACCAACTGCCTTATGGAGCATTTAAATTTAGTGTTCCACATAGGTGAAATTCAACGTATCTAATGATACATTGTATGAGACAGAATAGAACCCAACTTAGTGAGTATGCAAGTGCATACCTTGCCAATGATATTAATTATGACATTAGTGATAATGAGTGGCTAAGTATAGGTGAACTTTATGATTTTTTTGAAATTTTCTACCTGTCAATAAACAAGTTTTCTGGTGTTTACTATCCCACTTTAGTTCTAGGCTTAGACCAATTAGGTTGATTTCTGATGTTATACAAAAACATAGAGATAATGAGACCATTAGGACTCCAGACCTTAGAGCAATGATAGAACAAATGGAGAGTAAAATCCGTAAGTATTGGAAACATGTTCCTTTGCTATACTCTTTAGTGAAGGTTTTTATCCCCGTTTTAAGGAGGATGTAGTACTTGACTTCTTAGATACCTATTACGAAAACCTGAACCTTCAAGCTGAAGCAGAACAACACAAAGCTAGTTTTAAGAGTAGCTTAGGATTACTTTTTGCTGTATATGAGACACGATATGGTAGTTCTGCACACATATCTATTGTTCAAGCATCTTCAAATGCTCCAAGTAGGCTCCGCCTGCTTATGGGCAAGAAGAAGCAAAGAATTGCTGACACAGATAGTTCTTCTAGTGAATTGTCTAGGTATTTGTCAAGTTCTTATCCATTTACCGAAGAAGAATTGAATAATGAGAATTTGATGTTCTGTCATGGTGGAAACAAAATAAGATTAGTTATCCAATTTTTTCCATGATGGCTCATAATTTGTTAGCTGTACCCATATCCACTGTTGCTTTGGAGTCTGCTTTTGTGCAGGTAATCGTGTTCTTAGCAACAAGAGGTCACAGCTGAAGCCAGATATAGTCGAAGCAGCAGTTTGTGCGAAGGATTGGTTCAAGGCTGAAGCGAGGACCCAACATCAGACCGCCCTTTCAAGACTCTAAAGAAGAAGAAGAAGAAGAAGAAGAAGAAGAAGAAGAAGAAGAGACTTGATAGATTTACTTGTATCAGCATTTTCTAACATGTATTAGATTGCTTTTTTTTGCCAATGTATGATGAGTAAGGCTGGCCAACGTATGTCCCCACCTCAAAAAAAAATTTCAATAAATAAAATGTAAAGGTTCAAGCCGGGACCTTTGAGAAATTTGGGATTAAACTGTTTGTTATATATAAATTTTTTCTTATATAATTTTTGTAACACATAACATGTTACATTATTTACTATATAGATTTATAAGTTACTAATATTTTTCATACACTTGACTATCAGTAGCATTAACATATAAAATTAAATATATATTTTTAAATTACTAAAAAAATTAAATATATATTTTATTTGAATTATTTTGACCATTTTTTTTACATTTTTAAAAGTTTTTTTCATTTTTCAGTTTTTTTTAAGTTTTTTTTTTAATATTTAAAATTCACGGGCCAGGCCCGGGCCGACGGGCCTGGCTGGGCTGGGGTCTGTCCCACCCCGGCCAGGTCGGCCTGGCGCGAGTTTTGATTGAGCCCGGGCCCGGGCCGGGCCGGGCCGAGCAGACCGTTTTGTCACCATGAATCAATTCCCATAATTATTTTCCTCAAAGAACAAGATCTCTCCAAATTTTAGGGGAAATTTTTTTAATGAAATGGTTATAAATAGCTTGCGAATAAGCATTGCAATCTTTGACTTGGCTCTGTTCGAAGATTTCAAAAAACAATAGTGATTTGGAGAATCATTCAACTTAAGGAAATCATATATTATATAATTTTTTTAAAAGATTTCAGTGAACACAATGTAGTATGTTTGTAAAGGAAATATTATATTTTCACGATAAAAGAACTAAAAATATGAGAGATGCGAGAAAGATATGTAGCGTATCCTTTCACACGTACATTATGAGGTCCAATCATGGATGCAACATGTCATAAGATAACCCTCTCTTTTTTACTAAAACTACGATAATACCACTGATGGAAAGCGAAATGGAACCCGATAACCTTACAAGATGATCAAACTTCAGATCCCCCAACTCACCGTAATTATGTCTCTACTAATTTGACTCTTCGATACATAAGCCTAGCACTGTCACATGCAGTCACGCAAATGGTAAATATTTTAACATGCAGGGGCAAGCGAAGGGGCAAATACCTGTCCTAAACGCACACCAGCCTCGTAAGGCAAACACGACGTGAGATTCTAGGGACGAGAAGTGGGGGCGAGAAAAAAAAATTGTGGAAAATTTAGGTAGAAGGACAGAAAAATATAATGGGGTAGAAAATCTTTTTTGAACGAGAGGGGGTGGGATATCCGATAGCGTGAGGATTCATGCCAGATGCAGCGGATCACGAAATATCGGTGGTTTGATATTTCCACGTCATGGTTTTTAAAGGGTCCATCTTCCTCCTATATAAATCGAGAGCAGCTCATTCATTTTGCGTCTCTCATATTTTCAAGAACTTGTTTCTTCATCCTCGTCATCAAAAACTTCGATCTTTTTAGAGTTACGATTGAGGATGGGGGTTTCGTCTTGTTCAGAGGGAGCGGGTGGAGGAGAGCGGCTGCATGTGCTCGCGGTGGATGATAGCGTCGTCGAGCGGAAGCTCATCGAAGCATTGCTCAAAAACTCATCCTACAAAGGTACCGTTAATATTTGATGATTAGGGAGAATTTATTTAATTTTCTAAATATTCTTTCTATTAATATGTTGTTAGAAAAATTTTCATTAATCCAGTGCGATCATATCAGCGTTAACGCAACGGATCCCGTCAAAATCCCGCAGTTAAGCATGTTTGGTCAAGAGTGTGATATGATTTTAAGCATTTGATATTTTTGATATAATTTATTTCCAAGGGAGCATGTGATCCATCATGTGAACATGGGTTGTGGGCCTGCATGGATCATTGCACAGGTCACTTTTCTTTCACTATGGGTACAATATGATTTTATTATAAATCAAATCAAAATCATCAAGTCGGTGGTCGGTGATTGCGTCCATGATTAGTGGATGGTCCACGTTGATCTCATGCAATCCAATCACCGTTAAAATTTTGTAATTTTGATCCAATACCTAAAAATAATATTAGGAAACAATTAGAGGGGAAAGAAATTGCGATAATTGCGACATATGAGGTCTACAACAATCGATGGCATGAAGTTTCATGCTTTTCATTTAGCATATATTTCTTTTATTAAATTTTTAGTATTTATATGAGGTTGACGAATGTGACGCAATTGAATGAAATTTTTTGCGCTGGCAGCACAAAATCCAAGGTTCATAATTTGTTTGTAATTGTTGTACGTGTTCTAAAACATCAGAAGCTCATATATGGATAAATCCTAAGAGTATTTGACCTTTGATCGGCTCGTGTAAATTAGGTTTATTGTTCAGTTTAATTTAGTTTAATTTGTAACGGCCGAATCGAGGGGCATATAAGAGAGAATGAACTTGATTTTTGGTACGTTGATCGTCGTCCATGATGTGTAGATTAATTTCAAAAGAAAAAATTGAAAATAAAAAAACCTAAAAACTTTGTATATATGGGTCACTGGGTCACTGCATGAACATTTCCTAGTATAATAGCATATATGCATTATATATATGCACTCGCATTGGAGCTAAAACTACGGTGTTTTGGGTTTTTATGCTTATATATAGTGACGACAGCTGAAAATGGGATGAGAGCATTGGAGTACTTGGGCTTATCAGAAGACACAAAACAAAGCACAACGAGAGCCAATGTAAGCATATATTTCCATTGAACAATGCGAAACTAATCAGAACAAAAAGGCAGCAGTCCTTGATTCTCACATGTTTATGTTTTTAAATGTCGTTGCAGGAAGAGGAGGTGAATCTTATAATTACAGATTACTGCATGCCAGGGATGACAGGCTATGAGCTCATGAGAAGAATCAAGGTAAATCTTACAGTTAGTTTATCACAACACATCAGGTGCAGCTCACTCATGCCGACATCACATGGAGCTTCCTAATGAGCAGGAATCATCAAGCTTGAAGGGGATACCAGTTGTCATCATGTCGTCGGAGAACAACCCGGCACGCATCGAAAAGTAACATCGCCCAAGAGCTTCATTAGTCTGCTATTTCTTGGGGAACTAGTTCGTGACTGACGTTCATGTTTTTTCTTGGTGATCGATCTTGAGAAGGTGCTTAGAGGATGGAGCTGAAGAATTCTTGCTGAAGCCCCTTCGGCAGTCCGACGTGAAGAGATTGAAGTGTCATGCCCAGAAGCTTGATGGCAGATCCTTCAACGGAGTGCTTTGCCTCGGGAGATGAAAACCAGATTATTTGAAATAACACATGCATGTTAGCCGATGAAATAAACATTCTTGAATTTTGTATCCAGCGATCATTAGGAAGCTGGATGCTGTCGAGTTCAAATAATGGGTTGCCATTGCGGTGGACTATTTTATGGAAACACAACGTTGCAATAGTTGTGATGCTTTTTTGAAAAGGACAAAAAAATTTGATGAAATTATTTGAAGTCTAAGTCAGAACTGGTACAATCCAATAATGATGTGACAAAAATTTCTGAATGATACGCTATTTGAACCATATTATCCTAACACGAATAACTAAAGAAGTTTAAATTGAGGGCTACGTTAGATAAAGACGACGACGTTATGCTGAACTGCACCAGGAGCGTGGAGATTTGAAGGGATATTCTTGAATCGTTAGCAGTAATCAACATCCAAAGTTAGTAATTAAATGGTTAGATTAGTTTATAATACCCGGTTAGTATTACCTTTTGTTTACGGGTGTTTTCTCACCACTAACTCGTTGACCAACAACTGGGTGATCAATGTGGTCAAGGGGTCGGTTGAAATCCCTTGGGACGTCGAGCGCACGTGCTTTCGGCGTGGATAGGCGATAGATCCGCGGCTGAGCAAACGCTTCGGGAGAGCGTCGGTCCTCAGTTGGCCTGGAGCCGAGGGGAATTTTTACGCTAATTTGTTGTTTTAAACTTTGGCCGTGTAAATAATTTTTCGGAAAACAAACATTTCGCGCGGGAAAATATTAAATGAACCGTGCACGTGGGCACGTGTTATGACTAGTATGTATGTGTGTGTGTGTGTGTATATGAGGAGGGATCAAATTACCCCCAAAATAACACCAAAAATAACCCCCTATCAAAAATCATATGCCCCCCATTTTTTCGGAAGATCCGAACCGTTCATCTTGATCTCCACCCTCTAAATATCTGACCCACCAATTTTCAACCCGATCCCATATGTTTTGCACGTTCATCCATCCGACCCAAATTTAACGGTTTCACATGAACAGAACTTTTGCGAATGGTTGATGAACGGGCAAAACACATGGGATCGGGTTGAAAATTGGTGTGTCAGGTATTTAGAGGGTGGAGATCAAGATGAACGGTTCGGATCTTCCGAAAAAATGGGGGGCATATGATTTTTGATAGGGGGTTATTTTTGGGGGTCATTTGATCCCTCATATATATATATATATATATATATATATATATATATATATATATATATATATATATATATATATATATATATATATATATATATATATATATATAATAAAACAGGGATGTTATCTAGAGATATGGATAAGAGAATTTGAATAAGAGATATTGGTTATGTGTATTGTTGTATGTGGATATGTGTATTGTTGTATAAGAGATTTTGTTAAGAGATAATGGATAAGAGAATTTGGTTTTGGTTATGTGTAATTGGGTGTGATGTTTATATAGATTGTAAAGGGTAAGAGAAATTGAGATATGAGATATTGGATATAAGAAATCAAATCACATCCCATTTTTCGATCACATCACCTAAAATATCAATTTTTTTAAATTTTGAAATCACAATTTGCGTTTTGCTCTCAGCCGTGTTTTGCTCACATCATAAAATGGAGGGAAAAATTTTCTCATCCTCCCTTTTGATCACATCCTCCTCCATTTCTCCTCCTCTGTGTTTTGAAATCAAAAATCACTCTCAAAAATTTTCTCCGCCATTCTCCAGCAGACCAACGGGAGAGCACACGTTCCTCCTCGCCATCTTCTTCTACCTCCAGCTCAACAACGAAGAGCAAGTGAGAGCACGAAGAGCAAGCACATCACGTAGAGCACCCTCATCTTCTACCTCGGTTAGCTCTTCCCCTTCTCCTTAATTTTTTTTCTTTTACTTTATTTCACCCTCATCTATAAGAGCACCCCCATTTCAGCGCTTTGAGCTTCATCACGGCCTCAGCAACTCAACCCTTTGTGAGCTTTGTGATTTTGCTAGCTTCATCACGTCCTGTGCACCTCAACCCTTGGTGAGTTTTTGCACCTCAACCGTTCATGCAACTGTCAGGTTATTGCAAGTTGAATGTTGAATGTTGATGTGCTTTCAGTGTCATGTTCAATGTTGAGAGAATTGAGTTTCAAAATGTGGTTTTTTTGTTACTTTGATGTTATGAATAAGCTCTTCATTTTCATGCAGAGAGCTTGATTTTGTTAATTTTGCATGAAAGTGTCCTGTTGAATCATGTTAACATGAAATTGTCCTCAAAATGTCCTGTTATGAAATGATTAATCATGTTAAATTCTGTTGATTATTTTACTTTGATGTCATGTTACTTTGATGTCATAACAGGACATTTTTTTAAATTTTGTTACTTTGAAAATTTAACATGACATTTTTTGTTACTTTGAAAGTGTAATTTAACAATATTTTTGGAGTTCATTGTTGGATCAAAATTCTTTTTGGAGTTCATTTTACATACAATATTTTTGGAGTACACAAAATTCAAAATGCTTCATATAACAAAAATTCAGTGTTGATATAACAAAAATGCTTGATATAACAAAAATGTGAGTTCTTATATCAAGCAACTGAACTCATTTTCAGGATGAGAATTTTGATGAACAATGAATTTATTTTGATGAACACTGAATTCATTTTGATGAAAATTTTGATGAATACATCATTTTGAATTTAGTGTTGAGAAATTTAACAGTTTCATTGAATTTTCAACTATTGATATAACAAAATATATTTGGAACTATATTTTGCTGAACACTGAATTCATAATTTTGATGAACACATCATTTTGATGAACACTGAATTCAGTTGCTTGATGTTTTGATGTATTGTGTGTAATTCAGTTGCATTTTGAATCCTAAATTCAAATGAACACTGAATTTCAAGCAAATGAACACTGAAATCCTAAAATGCTTGATGTTATAATGTGTTCATTTGCTTGAAATTACATCAAAACAACAAGCAAATCCTAAAATGCTTGATGTTCTACTATGCTCATTCAGTGTAATTCAGTTGCATTCAGTTGGCATAAACATTAAGTTGCATACACCCATATCTTGCAATCAACTTTCAATATGAGCAACATTTTAGTCAATTTGTGAATTTGCAACATGGAATCAGTATATAGAATTGGTTATATGAGCAACAATTCTATATGTCCTGATAACAAGGATATATGTCCTGAAAACAATTCTATCTGTTAAGAAATGAGCAACAAGGCAGTTTATTTGTAATTTTTGGCCATGTTTAGCAAAAGGATATATGTCCTGATAACAAATATTAATTTTGCAAATCTGTGTGAGTGAATTGAGCAACACTGAATTAAATGAAATTGTTTGAGTGAATTGAGCAACAATGAATTAAATGAAACAGATATGCTCATTTCCAAAAAAACATGGCCAAAAATATTAACATGACATATATTAATTGATGAAATTGAGTGATAACAGTTGCAAGTTTTCAGTCAATTCAGCATATATGAACTTGCTACTGCTTTTGCAAAAGAATGTTGGGTTAAAGAATGGATTTTGCAAACTTGCAAGTTCAATTTAATGGATAACATAATTATAAGTTCAATTGAGTTTTATGAATGAGCTTGCAAACCAACATTCAAGATAGCTTAAGAATGAGCTTGCAAATTGAGTTTTATGAATTGCTGTTATAATGCTTGGTGGTTATGAATGATTTTGGTGGTTATTTTGCATATCCTGTCAATTTATAATGCTTAAGAATGAATTTGGTTATGAATTGCTCCTCATACTTTTGTCCTGTGGCTAAATGAATTATTTTGCATCATATTTTTTTATCACATCTACCTCCATCTGCTAAATTTACAAATTTCTGTGGCTAAATTATTTGTGGCTAACATATTTACAAATTTAGATATGAAAAAACATGGGCTAAATTTCTCATATGTTATCCTGTGGCTAAATTGAGATATGAAAAAAACATGGCCAACAATTTCATTTTGTTATTAGTGAATTTTTATCAATTTGTGAATTTGCAACATGGACAACAGTATTCTCACCTATGTATAAACTTGGTGATGAATTGGTTTGAGAGAATTGGTTATGAATTGGTTATGAATTTAGAGAATTGGTTATAAATTTCTGTCCAAGTGCTAATACATTCACTTGATTTGAGTTTGAGATAATTGGAATGCATATAGATGTAAATTGGAATGAGCTTGCTATTTTGCACCTCAACTCTTCTGAAATGTTGCATGAGGAATATGGAGGTGAGCTGATAGCCCAGGAAATTTTTCCTACGATGTCAGCGATTTGAGGGGTAAAACAATTTTTTTAACTTTTTTTTTGCAGTAGTTAGATATACTTGTTAACTAGCTCCCAACAAATTTTCAGGTCAATCCAACACCGTTTGAGCCTCCGTTCATCGATTTCAAAAACGTTGCGCAAAACTGTCCAGAATTCTGGACAGTTTTGCGCAAAGTTTTTGAAATCGATGAACGGAGGCTCAAATCGTGTTGGATTGACCTGAAAATTTGTGGGGAAATAGTTAACAAGTATATATAACTACTGCAAAAAAATTTTACAAAAATATTTTTAGAGGGCCCAAATCGCTGACAGCGCAGGAAAAATTTCATGTGCTGTCAGCTCAGGCCCATATTTGTGTATGTGTATATATATTGTAAAATGCGCATGCGCTCAACCTCAGGCACAATTCCTGAGCTTGACTCCTCCCTACCATCCGATTCGATCCACAGGCTGTTGTTAAAAGCGGAACATGCGGAACTTTTGGTGCAATTACCATCGCGCCCTTTAAGAAAAGCAGAACTATTGGTGCAATTACAATCGCACCCTTTAATCCTTTTTCAAAGCAACTTTGTAGAGCTTTTGGTGCAATTACCATCGTGCCCTTTAACCTTTTTTCAAAGCAACTTTATACATAATTACTTAACGTTGTGCGCATTGAGCAATAGTCTACCGTACTATGCGATCCACAAACTGTAGTTAAAATTATACGGGACCGTTGTGCGCGTATATTAAAATGCAAAAGTCACGCACAACGAGCTACATTATAACACGTCGTGCGATGTAATAAAAATGGTTACGCTTGAGTATTATTTCTCTCAGCGCACAACCCATTATGCGCAGGGGTTAAAAGTTTTATTTTGAAGTAATATTCATCCGCGCGCACAACGGGTAAAATTATGCCCGTTGTGCGCGCCGGATAAAAATGGTTCTAGTGGATTAAACTACTCCATGTGCACAACGGCATGTAAAATTTCTCCCGATTTGGAAAGTTGTACGTGTTTGGTAAAAACGTTGCTACGAGTAAAATGTATTTGTCGCGCACAACATGCTACATTATAACGCGTCGTGCACAGTAATAAAAACACACCCCATTATGCGCGGGGTTAAAAGACTTAGTTTGAAGTAATTTTCATCTGCGCGCACAACTGGCAAAATTATGTCCGTTGTGTGCGTCGGGTAAAAACGGTTCCAGTGAATTAAATTACTCCCGGCGTACAATCGCATATAAAATTTCTCCCGATTTGGACCGTTATACGCTTCGGAGAAAAAATTTTCTACGAGTAAAATGTAATCGTCGCGCACAACAAGCTACATTATAACACGTCATGCGCGGTAATAAAAAAGGTTACACTGGTGTATTATTTCTCACAGCGCACAACCCGTTCTGCGCAGGGGTTAAAAGACTTAGTTTGAAGTAATATTCATCCTCGCGCACAACGGGTACAATTATGCCCATTGTGCGTGTCGGGTAAAAATGGTTCCATTGGATTAAATTACTCTGCGCGTACAACGACAAGTAAAATTTCTCTTGATCTGGAAGGTTGTGCGCTTCGGGGAAAAACGTTGCTACCAGTAAAATGTAGTCATCGCGCACAACGTGCTACATTATAATGCGTCGTGCGCGGTAATAAAAAAGGTTACAGGGAAGTACTATTTCTCACAGCGCACAACCCATGTGCACGGGGGTTAAAAGACTTAATTTGAAGTAATATTCATCCGTGCGCACAACGGGTAAAATTATGCCTGTTATGCGTGTTGGATAAAAACGGTTCCACTGGATTAAATTACTCCCCACGTACAACTGCATGTAAAATTTCTCCCGATTTGGAAGGTCATGCGCGTCGGGGGAAAATATTGCTATGAGTAAAATGTAATCGTCGCACACAACATGGTACATTATAACGCGTCGTGCGCGGTAATAAAAACACACCATGTTGTGCGCGGGGGTTAAAATACTTAGTTTGAATTAATATTCATCCACGCGCACAATGGGTAAAATTATGCCCGTTGTACGTGTCGGGTAAAAACGGTTCCAGTGGATTAAATTACTCCCCGCGCTTGGTATGTAAAATTTCTCGCGATTTGGAAGGTTGTACGCGTCGGATAAAAACGTTGCTACGAGTAAAATGAAATCGTCGTGCACAACGTGTTACATTATAACGCGTCGTGCGTAATAATTAAAAAGTTTAGAGGTGTGTATTATACCTCACAGCGCAAAACCCGTTGTGCGCGGGGTTAAAAGACTTAGTTTGAAGTGATATTCCTCTGCGCGCACCGGGTAAAATTTTGCCCCGTTGTGCGCATCGGGTAAAAACGGTTCCAGTGGATTAAATTACTGAGCATGCACAACGGCATGTAAAATTTCTCCCGATTTGGAAGGTTGTGCGCGTCGAGGAAAAACGTTGCTGCGAGTTGATCACTCCTTATTTTACACCTTTTTCCCGCATATTTGCATGCCATTTAGATCGCCCAAATCATATTTTTCACGATATATCGACGACATTGCGATGCTTTTCACGATTTGTTGTTTTTGTCGCATTTCAGGTGATTTGGCGCGATTTGGAGTGATCTCGAGATGCGCTTACTCTAGACGGTCACCGACGACCTCCCCGAGGGGTATTTTGCTGTTGGAGAGGAGCGGAAGAAGAACGGACGTCGCAAGAGCGACGAGGAGGCCAAAACAAGCAGATTGGGCATTTTTTGTGTCCCACTCGGCCGAGTGGAGGAGCCACTCGGCCGACCAGCGAGACACTGCTCGGCCGACCAGATCAGACACAATTTACCTGTGCACTCGGCCGAGCACCAAAGACCACATCGGCCGAGTGACGACATCACGTCCGCCCGAGTGGCGCCCAGACGAAGCCCCTCCAAAACATCCAAGTTACTGTTTTTTCGGCTCCCTGAGCTTCAGAAGACCCACTCGGCCGAGTGGAGAATCCTGTCCGCCCGAGTACAATGAAGCCATCGGCCGAGTGACGACAACTCACTCGGCCGAGCCGCCCCCGAAGTAGAGACCCCTGAAAGCCCCGACTTACTGGAAAAGTACAGGGTTTTCACTCGACCGAGCGACTTTTGTCACTCGGCCGAGTGCGATGCGCTGCCTGTAGCGAAAACTACGGAAAACAGGCTGTGCAGGGGTATTTTGGTCACGGTTTTTGGACGATTTTGAGGGCTATTTAAACCCTGTTTTTACCCTAGTTTAGAGAGCCTCTCTCTTAGATTTTTTGCAGCTTTTTAGATTAGTTTTTAGCTTTATTCTTGAGATTGGAGAGGAGACAAAGATTGGAATTTTGTTGGATTCAATTGAAGAACTCCATTGGTTTGCATCTCTTTTCCTTAAAAATTCTATTTTTATTGCTTATCTCAATATTGTGATGAGTTCCATCGCCTATTTCAACGATTATTTTTGTGATCTTGCTATGATTTGTGAGTAGTCTCCACGTCTTGGGGCGTGGGGATGAACCCTACAAGCCCATTTTCATATTTGTGATAAATTGGTAGAAATTGTGCTAGAATTGTTATTAGGGATTAGATTGGGATCAATTTACTACGGATGGCTAGGTATTCATATCAATCGGGACTTGCAAGAGATTGGATCCCAATTTGATAGGAAACCCTAGAAATCCGAGTTAGGTTGGAGTCGGATTTTCGAAGTATCGGTTTGCAAGAGATTGGACCGATACTAGGATTTCCGGTTGCAATTCCATGCCGATACCCGTTTGCAAGAGATTGGACGGGTAGGAACTATCCCAATCTAGGTCGTGGACCGAGTTTGCAAGAGATTGGGCTCGGTGCGCGATTGGACGATGATGTTGATCCTAATGCTAGCTTACCTAGGCTAGGGTTTGCAAGAGATTGGACCCGAACCTAGGATAGCTATAGACCGGCAACAGCGCGAGAGCGTGAGCTTGGTTCTACATTCAGTTGCAACTAGTTCATCCAAATTCTCATTCAAGCAATTTTGATACCGATAAACCGCATTTATGAAATACGGTGAGTAGCGGGGATTCCCCATTCCCTAGACGTTCTTTATTTGATTTGATATTTCCGCATTTTTGTCTGACGATTGTGACAGGATCGCCAAAGGAAAATTTCTCTCTTAAATAGCCAGGTTGATTGGATCAAGCACGATCATTCGTCCTCCCTGTGTTCGATATCCCGCTCGCTGCTACGCCGTGCACTTGCGGTAAAACTACAACCGTTCTTTTGGGTCACATCCCGGAGCGATCAAGTTTTTGGCGCCGTTGCCGGGGAGGGCATTTTGACGGTGTTCGTCATCGACCGCCCGGTTACTTCTTCTTTCTCTCTTTCTATACTTTCTTCCATTCGCACATTCTCCTTGTATTTAAGGCCTTTGCAGGAAGAATGGAGGATGCAATGTCAACAATAGGACTCAGTCGGGAAGATTATGACTCCTTCACGGACCTCCTTAAGGAGCTTGTCGATGAGGTCCATGCTACCGGAGCTTTCGCTATCGACGTCAAGGACCCCGACGAACAACTGTTTGCTAGTTTCGTGATGGACCAGATTTCCCCGGAGGGGACTATCGGGGGCAACGTCAGAGTTGACGTGATCGACGACAAATTATATTTCGAAGAAGGTGGAACAAGTGTCGAGGATCACTATACTTCGGAAGGATCTTCGGAGCAAGCAAACGTTCAGGGAGTTACACCCCATGACACTTACTCTTTCTTCTATGAATCGTCTGATGTGTTTCTTGATTCCAGGACGAACCGGAGCCGAATGAAAACTCTGACAATGCTAGCACAGAATCGGAGCACGCCTATTTTGATGCATTGTCATCGCTAAGTAGTGAGTCTGACTCTTCACAAGAGAGCGCGCCACCTGAGCACGAGCTAGACCCGGATGGCGAGGAAGGAGCGGAACTCATGCGAGCCGATGAAGTAGAAGGAGAGGCGCCTCTTCAGGTAGAACTTAAACAGTTACCTCCGAATCTAAGGTACGCCTTTTTGGGTAACAAATTAACTTTCCCGGTGATAGTAAACTCCCACCTCACGCCAGACCAACTTGAGAAACTCCTAGACGTTCTTAGGAGCCACACAGATGTCTTGGGATACACTATCTCCGATCTAAAAGGGATAAGCCCTAGGCTTTGCACGCATAGGATCCATTTGGAGGATACCGACGCCACCTCCATAGAGCCTCAAAGGCGGTTAAACCCGAACATGAAGGAGGTGGTTAAAAAGGAAATCCTAAAATTGCTAGAAGCCGGTATAATTTATCCTATCTCAGATAGTAGATGGGTTAGCCCCGTTCACGTCGTCCCCAAGAAAGGGAGGATGACTGTCATAAAAAATGAGAAAGGTGAGCCCATATCTACGCGCACCGTCACGGGATGGCGAATGTGCATTGACTATAGGAAACTCAATAAAGCCACCCGAAAGTACCATTACCCATTGCCCTTCATTGATCAAATGCTTGAACGCCTCGCAAAACATAAATACTTTTGCTATCTAGACGGGTATTCGGGTTTCTTCCAAATCCCTTTGCATGAAGATGACCAAGAGAAGACAACTTTCACTTGTCCCTATGGCACCTATGCCTACCGCAGGATGCCGTTTGGCCTTTGTAATGCTCCCGCTACCTTTCAGAGGTGTATGACGTCCATATTCTCCGATTACATTGAGAATATTATGGAAGTTTTTATGGATGACTTCTCGGTTTATGGAAGTGAGTTTGACTCTTGTTTGGAAAATCTTACTAAAGTCCTAAAAAGGTGCCAACAAAACAACCTCACTCTCAATTGGGAGAAGTGTCACTTCATGGTTACGGAAGGTATAGTTCTCGGACATCTTGTCTCCTCGAGAGGAATTGAGGTAGATAAAGCAAAGATTGAGGTAATCGAGAAACTCCCTCCTCCTATTAATGTCAAGGGCATTAGAGGCTTCCTTGGTCACGCGGGGTTTTACCGCCGCTTCATAAAGGATTTCGCCTCGATTGCCCGACCACTTACTTCTTTGCTCGCTAAAGATATTCCTTTTGTTTTTTCAGGTGAATGCTTACAAGCCTTCAACGCCTTGAAAGAAGCACTAGTCTCCGCGCCCATCATACAACCGCCGGATTGGAGCCTTCCTTTTGAGCTAATGTGTGATGCTAGCGACCAAGCCATTGGAGCGGTATTGGGACAAAGAAAAGATAAGAAGCTTCATGCGATATACTATGCGAGCAAGACATTGGATGACGCGCAGAAAAACTACACAACTACCGAGAAAGAGCTTCTAGCGGTCGTCTATTCCATAGAGAAGTTTCGCTCTTACCTTCTTGGGTCCAAGGTTATAGTCCACACCGACCATGCGGCATTGAAGTATCTTTTAAACAAGAAGGAGGCCAAGCCTCGGTTGATTAGGTGGATACTATTGTTGCAAGAATTTGACTTAGAGATCAGAGACAAGAAGGGTACGGACAATGTCGTGGCGGATCATTTATCTAGACTCATACGCGACAAGGAGGACGAAAGTTTGCCTATCAACGACACATTCGTGGATGAGAGGCTATATGCCATAAGGACCGGAGAAGTTCCTTGGTACGCGGACTTCGTCAACTACTTGGCTTGTGGAATCAAACCGCATAGGATGTCTACGCAACAAAAGAGGAGATTTCTGCATGAGGTCCGTAGCTATTTTTGGGAAGATCCCTACCTTTTCAAGATATGCAAAGATAGTGTCATTCGTAGGTGTGTTTCTAAAGAGGAGGCGACATCGATCATTTTGCATTGCCACGGTCTACCATGCGGAGGACATCATGCCGCCTCTAAAACCACCGCTAAGATTTTGCAGAGCGGGTTCTTCTGGCCGACAATGTTTAAAGACACCCACAACTTTGTAAAGGGGTGCGATAGATGCCAACGGACCGGGAATATCTCCAAGCGCAATGAAATGCCAATGAGGCCCATCCAAGAAATTGAGCTTTTTGATTGTTGGGGAGTAGACTTCATGGGACCATTTCCATCGAGCAATGGCAACAAATACATCCTATTGGCCGTCGACTATGTCTCCAAATGGGTGGAAGCAATCGCCACCCCTACTAATGATGCATGGGTCGTCTCCAAGTTCTTCAAGCAAAATATCTTCCCGCGCTTCGGAGTGCCTCGTACCTTGATAAGCGACGGGGGAAGCCACTTCATAGAGAACAAGTTTGAAGCCATGCTAAAGAAGTACGGAGTAAACCATAGAGTTGGCATGGCTTATCACCCCCAGACAAGCAGCCAAGTGGAAGTCTCAAATAGAGAGATCAAGCAAATTCTCGAGAAAACCGTGGATCGATCTAGAAAGGATTGGTCAATGAAGCTGAACGATGCTCTATGGGCATATCGCACGGCCTTTCGCACTCCCATCGGTACCACACCGTTCCGACTAGTTTATGGGAAGGCTTGCCACTTGCCGGTAGAGTTGGAGCACCGCGCATATTGGGCCATCAAGACCTTTAACTACGACTACAAGAGTGCGGCGGTGAGGCGACTCTTGGACATCAACGAGCTTGATGAAATAAGGAGAGACGCCTATGAGAGCTCGAGAATTTAGAAGGAAAGGACCAAGATTCTCCACGATGCCCGCATAACCGTCACGGACTTCAAAGTAGGAGACAAGGTCTTGCTCTATAATTCCCGGCTCCGACTATTTCCCGGTAAGTTGAGGTCACGTTGGTCCGGACCTTTCACCATCAAGCATATACAACCGGGAGGAGCTTTCGAGTTGGAGAGCAAGGACGGTTCCACGTTCAAAGTAAATGGTCAGAGGCTCAAACACTATTCTGAGGGAGTCCCGACGGGCGAAACCAATAGAATATATTTGCTTAAGGGACGGCCGGATGATCTTTCATACCTCCTTGATGAGGTGATAGAGGAGGCGATCCCCCACTCTATTGGCGCTCTATTCGATGAATATTTCGAGGAAGGCCCGGATATAGGCCGAGATGAGAAGATAGATGATTCCCCCGACCTCTCCGCTGAAAATGATGAAGGCGACGCTGATGTCGCAAGGATTCGAGAGCTCTGCAAGCTCTCGAAATTAAAGTCTCCAAGGAAAGCTCCTCCGGTACGGAAATCGGCGTCACCGGTAAAGCCGTTGACCGGAGCAAATGCTAGCTTGGGGGAGCCTCCCCCCAACACTATTCGAGATGGGAGACCACCGAGGGAGAACACGCCGCCACGTCCAAATCCAAGCGCGCTCCCCGGAAAGTTTGATGGGTGCATCTCATATGCACCAAACATCCCGCATTGATTGAAAATTATAGGGGGTCGAGCTCACGACCTTAAACGAGCGCTTGTCGAGAGGCAACCCGACGGTTTTTGCTTTATTTTCACCTTTTCTTTATTTTCGTTTTAGAAATTTTTAGTGTTTTGAGTCGTTCGCCCAAAAATTTTGTGATAACGGGTCCTATTTTTCTTGACAGGAGAGGAGATAGGTAAATCCATCATGAGGAGTAGGAACGAGATGACAAGGAGCGCCCCAAGAAGGCGCTCGACACTTAGGAGGAAGATGGAATCGACTGGAGGAAGAAAGACGGGGTTTAGAGCCCAAACGAAGACAAACAGCAGAGATTAAGGCTCACTCGGCCGAGTATACTAGTCACTCGGCCGAGTACACAAGTTCGTCCGGCCGAGCCGCTCACGAACGAGGGAAGTCTGCTGTACCCAACTCTCTGTTTATTTTCCTGATTTCAGTATAACTGCTACTCGGCCGAGTATATATTTTCACTCGGTCGAGTAAAACGGATACCCTCCTAGGGCGAGTCTTGCCGAGTAGCTTAAGCCACTCGGCCGAATGGACTTACTCCACTCGGCCGAGGCTGGCAAAGCCACTCGGCCGAAGCGATAGCAGGGAGGAAATTTTCATTTGGTCTCGCTCGGCCGAGTGACCACGTCACTCGGCCGAGTCGTAACTTTTATTATATAAGGGACTGAGGGGCGGCACAATTTTCGAAACGAAGAAAATTCTCAACCCGTGCGACCCCTCGGTTTCCCTCGCCCGCTCGCTTCGTACAACACCCCCACTCGCCCGACCGGCCGCCCGATCGCCGTCGCTCGGCCAGCCACCGCCGGCCGACCACCCGCCGTGACTCGCCCGAGTCGCCGCCGGCGACCGCCGCCCCTACCACCTCCGGTATCGATTTTATTGCCTTCTTCTCCTCTTTTTGAATATTTTTGAGGATCCATGTGTCAAACAACCCCCAAACCTAAATCAATTCCTATATCTATCTATTATACCCCTAATGCTCCATACATTTTGAATATTACCCACTGATATCACCATTTCATGTGCAGGTTGTTTTTTGGAGTTTAGGGGAGCCCAAGGGAGCTTCTACGGGCTGATCTGGACTTCGCGGAGGCGTTGACTTCGCACGCTTCCACTGCTTAGCACTCGCGGTATGTCGGGGTACACTCTTTCCATTATTTTTGCACACGCCACACTTTTCACGTTTTTCGGCGCGCGCTCGGGGCCGATATGCCGCCCCGGACACGGCCTCGGTCGAAGAGAGCTTCCGCCAAGCGGAAGCGGTCGGATGATGCCGGCCCCTCCCACGAGTTGGAGGACTCTCCTCCACCGTCCCCCACACACCCCGCACACTCCACACAGCCTGCAGGCCTCGCACACCCCGCACAGCCTGCAGTGCACCCACAGCCCGCCCAGCCTCTCCCTGCCGACCCACAGCCACCACCTCCGGCTCCACTGGTCGGGCCGCTCGGGATTACGTTCCGAGACGACGCACACCGCGCCGTCTTCGACCGTATCTCCCAGCGCTCGATCGTACCCTCCAGGTTTGCACACCTCGCTGACCTAGGATGCCTGGGGGTACTAGAGGGGATGCTCACGTTGTACGACAACGTGGGCTGGCGAGATTTCTTCCAGGTGTCGGCGGACACGTTCACCCGCCCGACACTTGAGGTTCTGAGTTCGATCGCCCGGGCCGACGAGGGATGCTCGTTTCGGTTCATGGATCGTGAGTGCCAGGTCACTCTCGATATGATGAGAGCGTTTTTCTCGTGGCCCGCTGTCCCCGGAGCCGATCGCGGCTACGGCCCCACCCATATCCCCCCACCTTCCTTCGACGCCTGTGCCTTCTGGGCCCGGATTACGGGTCATCACGCTGCCTTTGACCCTAGTAGGGCCAAGGCCTCGGCCATTGTCCACCCCTGCCTACGTATTGCTCAGCGCCTTATGGCGACGACCTTTTTGGCCAGATATGAGCCGGGCACGATGTCTACGCCAGAGCTCTACATGCTCTACGCGATGACACGTCCCAGAGCTCTATCTAGGGATGGCGATGAGCTTGTCCCCGCCGTCGTGATCGATATCGCGGCTTGGTTTTTGGACCGCATCATCGTATCGGTGGGCGCTCGCTCACCGATATGCTGCGGCGGCCTGATCACCTTGCTTGCTCTTATGACCGGCGAGGACTTCCCCGATGACTTGCGACGCGTCCCGGGCCCCACTTCTCTGTCGATAGATGTTATGGCCCGGATGAAGATGCTTCGTCCGCACGGTGAGCGTCACTGGGTCTGGTTGCACGGCCCTTACGGGACCGATTACATGATTCTCCCGAGCCCTACTCGGACTCTGATTGCACCAGCCCACGTTGACTGGCTCCCTGCGATGGATGTTCTCATCCCCGCTGCTTACGTGCTCGAGGCCGAGGAGGCCGAGCAGGCCCACGCTGCCCCTGTAGACCCTGTTGCACGCCCTGCCGAGCCTGCTGCCGACCCTGTTGACCCTGTGGCCCCTCAGCCCATACCTGATGTTTTCGCTGCTCCTGACACTTCTGTCACCATTTCTGTCAGTGTCACGAGTACCTCAGCTGAGCCCACTTCCACCACCTCCACCACTTCCGAGGCTGTCACCACCACTCCCACCACCACCACTGGCCCTCTGTCCGTCGAGCCTCTTTGCTCCGCACTCCCCGAGCGCCCGTCGACCTTTGTTGAGAGTGGAGAGCCCTCGTTTGCTGCGGTCGTGGAGACCATGGCTAGCATGATCTCCGCTGGGGTTGCGCCTTTTGGTCCACACACTTCCGCCCCAGCGGTAGTCACCTCTGTCTCCACCCCTGCTGTATTTTCCGAAAGCGTCATGGCGTCTGTCCACACTTCTGTGCCACTGACCTCTCCGGCCACCTCGCTGCCATTTTTGCACTCTTCTTTCGCTGCTGCTGCCTCCACTTCCTACCAGCCGGTGCCCCGGCCTCACACTGAGGCCAGGCCCACATTCGCAGGAGCAACACCTTTTGTTCCCTTCCCCGCTGAGCCAGTCACCTACGCGACCTGAGTTCGCCAGCCACGCCCTGCACAGCCCCGCCCGGTGCGTCCCTCTGCACCACCTCCCCCTGACACTGTACTTCAGAGCATTCGTGCTCTAGAGGGGGCGGTGAGTGGCCTCCGAGGCGACCTTAGGACTCTGTCCGCCACCGTCTCTGCGATGGCTGGCCGCTTCGAGCTGATACCGCAGATTCACTACTGTCTCACCCAGGTTCTGGAGCGTCTCCCGCGCGTACCCCCACCCACCCAGCAGGTTCCCACCCACACTTCCACACACACCCGACCTGCTACCACTTCCACACCCACACCCGCTCAGCGGCCTGTCCATCCACCACCCCCACCTCCGCCTCAGGACGGAGACGGTGCTGCACCACCTTCCTAGGCACCCTTGATGCCATCGATTATCCTTGCCGTTGTGCTACCCGTTTCTGCTGGGTCCTGATGCATTTTTGTCCACCCCCCTCCCCTCACTTATTTTGGGATTCGCTTTTAGATCATATCTTTATATATCTTTTTTGGGAGAGAGGGAGAGTTTTTGGTGCCACTTATATGTCTGTATCACTCCTATCTGCGCATGCATCATGTCCGCATCATATTTTCATTTCTTTATTTTTCTTTTTATTTTCATCATGCATGCATCCTCACCATCCCCTCACATCTCTTGTCTCTCCGTGTGCCACGCTTTGCACATTGAGGACACTGTGCCATTTAGCTTGGGGGAGTGAGTTCTCACGTTCTTTTTTCGATTTGCCACCATTATTTTTAGTTTTTCACACCATTTTTCGCTTTTGCACTTATTTTTCATCATTTTTCTTTTATTTTGCCATGCATCACGTTTTTCTTATTTTTCTGTGTGCCGCATTGCATAATTTCATTTTCCCTTTATCTTTATTTCCTTCTTTTTTCATCTCATGCTAGAGATGACTTTTCTATGATGATGATGACGTTGGATTTAGCTTACTCTATATGCATGCTTTATTTGTCATGTCTTAGACTTTATCTCTGATATCATATGCTATGACTTGCTTTGCATCTAGAGATAGTAACCCACACTTTTGCCACATGAAAATGGATGAAATTTTATTATTAGCTGAGTCTGAATATTCATATGTATGCTATCACAGAAAACACACCAAGATTCACGCATTGAATGCTTATATCTGGAGTACTGATTTCTTTTTCCTATATCACTTCTATATGCATGAATTGTACTCTTCACTTCAGGATGATTGAATGATGTTAGCTATGATAAATCTGGATTAGTTAGCTTTTTTGTGATCGAAACTGAGTAGATTAGATTACCCTGCTGAAGTTGTCATGCATGTCTTATAGAGTGAACCGAGAGTTATATCTATTTCTTTCTCCACAAATCTTGAACATCATTTCTCTACTTTTATAATCATTGGTGAATCTCCCCTTAGCGATTCTATTTTATGGCATTTCCCCCGCTATTAATTCCTAGCTCCAATTTTCTTATTCAAAAAAAAAGAAAAAAAATTATAATAAAAGAGAGAAGAATATTCTTGTATATCATTATCTCTCTTTGAGTTGGGATCGTTGTGTATATATGCTATATAAAAAGGGGGGGAAAATCCTCAATAAAAGATCTCATCTCACTTTCTTTCTTTCTTCTTTCCTCTTATTACATTTGGAGCTATATAAAAATGGGGATGTGAATATTTTTTATGCCACCACGCTTATAGATAAGCTTGGGGGAGGGGATCCATTGATGTGTGAGAGAGTGACTACTTGACGTTGCACGACAACCTAGGCTAAGTAATATCCTATACTCGGTGAGATTATTTCTAGCTTTACGAAATCCAGAAATCTAAGCCTAGCGTTCATTTCATGAAATCCATACTTTTCTATTCTCTCTATTCTATAGTGTCATACTCTTATACTCCTGATAGAAAGCATTCAATTGAAAAGTGTGTGATCTGTGATTCGTATACCGCTTTAAATGATTCAGACGATGTCAATTTTAAAATTATTCCGTTTTTCATGATTATATCGTTGTTCGTGGGTTTTCTGTTTCTATTTGCACTATTATACTATGATATCAAAATAAAATCCTTTGACATGTATTTTTCGTTCAGTGCATGCTATACGAGTAAGTGAAACCCACGTCCTGAGAAAATGATCTAGTATCATACCTCTTCGCTTCTTTCTTTCTTCTTTATTTTATTTCGATTTCACTCTTCTTCGTTTTTCGTTTTTCATTTTTTCGTTTTTCGCCGTTTTCGTTTTCCGAATCCACCGGATTCGCCTTTTACTTATCTTCCTCGAGGACGAGTAAGAGGCAAGCTTGGGGGATTTTGATCACTCCTTATTTTACACATTTTTCCCGCATATTTGCATGCCATTTAGATCGCCCAAATCATGTTTTTCACGATATATCGACGACATTGCGATGCTTTTCACGATTTGTTGTTTTTGTCGCATTTCAGGTGATTTGGCGCGATTTGGAGTGATCTCGAGATGCGCTTACTCTAGACGGTCACCGACGACCTCCCCGAGGGGTATTTTGCTGTTGGAGAGGAGCGGAAGAAGAACGGACGTCGCAGGAGCGACGAGGAGGCCAAAACAAGCAGATTGGGCATTTTTTGTGTCCCACTCGGCCGAGTGGAGGAGCCACTCGGCCGACCAGCGAGACACTGCTCGGCCGACCAGATCAGACACAATTTACCTGTGCACTCGGCCGAGCACCAAAGACCACATCGGCTGAGTGACGACATCACGTCCGCCCGAGTGGCGCCCAGACGAAGCCCCTCCAAAACATCCAAGTTACTGTTTTTTCGGCTGCCTGAGCTTCAGAAGACCCACTCGGCCGAGTGGAGAATCCTGTCCGCCCGAGTACAATGAAGCCATCGGCCGAGTGACGACAACTCACTCGGCCGAGCCGCCCCCGAAGTAGAGACCCCTGAAAGCCCCGACTTACTGGAAAATTACAGGGTTTTCACTCAGCCGAGCGACTTTATTCACTCGGCCGAGTGCGATGCGCTGCCTGTAGCGAAAACTACGGAAAACAGGCTGTGCAGGGGTATTTTGGTCACGGTTTTTGGACGATTTTGAGGGCTATTTAAACCCTGTTTTTACCCTAGTTTAGAGAGCCTCTCTCTTAGATTTTTTGCAGCTTTTTAGATTAGTTTTTAGCTTTATTCTTGAGATTGGAGAGGAGACAAAGATTGGAATTTTGTTGGATTCAACTGAAGAACTCCATTGGTTTGCATCTCTTTTCCTTAAAAATTCTATTTTTATTGCTTATCTCAATATTGTGATGAGTTCCATCGCCTATTTCAACGATTATTTTTGTGATCTTGCTATGATTTGTGAGTAGTCTCCACGTCTTGGGGCGTGGGGATGAACCCTACAAGCCCATTTTCATATTTGTGATAAATTGGTAGAAATTGTGCTAGAATTGTTATTAGGGATTAGATTGGGATCAATTTACTACGGATGGCTAGGTATTTATATCAATCGGGACTTGCAAGAGATTGGATCCCAATTTGATAGGAAACCCTAGAAATCCGAGTTGGGTTGGAGTCGGATTTTCGAAGTATCGGTTTGCAAGAGATTGGACCGATACTAGGATTTCCGGTTGCAATTCCATGCCGATACCCGTTTGCAAGAGATTGGATGGGTAGGAACTATCCCAATCTAGGTCGTGGACCGAGTTTGCAAGAGATTGGGCTCGGTGCGCGATTGGACGATGATGTTGATCCTAATGCTAGCTTACCTAGGCTAGGGTTTGCAAGAGATTGGACCCGAACCTAGGATAGCTATAGACCGGCAACAGCGCGAGAGCATGAGCTTGGTTCTACATTTAGTTGCAACTAGTTCATCCAAATTCTCATTCAAGCAATTTTGATACCGATAAACCGCATTTATGAAATTCGGTGAGTAGCGGGGATTCCCCATTCCCTAGACGTTCTTTATTTGATTTGATATTTCCGCATTTTTGTCTGACGATTGTGACAGGATCGCCAAAGGAAAATTTCTCTCTTAAATAGCCAGGTTGATTGGATCAAGCACGGTCATTCGTCCTCCCTGTGTTCGATATCCCGCTCGCTGCTACGCCGTGCACTTGCGGTAAAACTACAACCGTTCTTTTGGGTCACATCCCGGAGCGATCACGAGTAATATGTAATCGTCGCGCACAACATGTTACATTTTAACACGTCGTGCGCGGTAATAAAAAAGGTTACATGGAAGTATTATTTATTATAGCGCACAACCCATTGTGCGCGAGGGTTAAAGGACTTACTTTGAAGTAATATTCATCCGCACGCACAACGGGTAAAATTATGCCGGTTGTGCGCGTCAGGTAAAAACGGTTCCAGTAGATTATATTACTCCTCGCGCACAACGGCATGTAAAATTTCTCCCGATTTGGAAGGTTGTGCCCGTCAGGGAAAAACGTTGCAACAAGTAAAATGTAATCGTCGTGCACAACGTGCTACATTTTAACGTGTCGTGTGCGGTAATAAAAAAGGTTACAATGTAGTATTATTTCTCACAGCGCACAACTCGTTGTGCGCGGGAGTTAAAAGACTTAGTTTGAAGTAATATTCATCCGCGCGCACAACGGGTAAAATTTTGTCCGTTGTGCGCGTCGGGTAAAAACGGTTCCAATGGATTAAATTACTTCACGCGCACAACGGCATGTAAAATTTCTCCCGATTCGGAAAGTTGTGTGCGTCGGGAAAAAATGTTGCTACGAGTAAAATGTAATCGTCGTGCACAACAAGCTACATTATAACCCGTCGTGCGCGGAAAAAAAAGATAACGTGTGTGTATTATTTCTCACAGCGCACAACCTATTGTGCGCGGGGGTTAAAAGACTTAGTTTGAAGTAATATTCATCCACACGCACAACGGGTAAAATTATGCCCGGTGTGCGCGTCGGGTAAAAACGGTTCCAGTGGATTAAATTACTCCACGCGCATAACGACATGTAAAATTTCTCCCGATTTAGAACGTTGTGCACGTCAGAAAAAACTTTGCTACGAGTAAAATATAACCGTCACGCACAACGTGCTACATTATAACGCGTCGTGCGCTGTAATAAAAACACAACCCGTTGTGCGCGGGGGTTAAAAGAATTAGTTTGAAATAATTTTCATCCGAGCGCACAACGGAAAAAATTATTCTCGTTGTGCGCATCGGGTAAACATGGTTCCAATGGATTAAATTACTCTCCGTGTACAACGGCATATAAAATTTGTCCCGATTTGGACCGATGTACGCTTCGAGGAAAAACTTTGCTATGAGTAAAATGTAATCATCGTACATAACGAGCTACATTATAACACGTTTTGCGCGGTAATAAAATGGTTACACGGGATTTTATTTCTCACAACGCACAACCCGTTGTGCGCGGGGGTTAAAGACTTAGTTTGAAGTAATATTCATCCGCGTGCACAACAGGTAAAATTATGCCCGTGTTGCGCGTCAGGTAAAAATGGTTCCAGTGAATTAAATTACTCCGCGTGCACAACTGCATGTAAAATTTCTCCCGATTTGGAAGGTTGTACGCATATGGAAAAACGTTGCTACGAGTAAAAAGTAATCGTCGCGCACAACGTGCTACATTATAACGTGTCGTGCGCGGTAATAAAAAAGGTTACAGTGGAGTATTATTTCTCACATCGCACAACCCGTCATACGCGGCAGTTAAAAGGCATAATTTGAAGAAATATTCATCCGCGCGTACAACGGGTAAAATTATGCCCATTGTGCGCGTCAGGTTAAAACGGTTCCAGTGGATTAAATTACTCCCCGCGCACAACGGCATGTAAAATTTCTCCCGATTTAGAAGGTTGTGCGCGTCGGGAAAAAGTTGCTACGAGTAAAATGTAATCGTCACGCACAACGTGCTACATTATAACGTAAGCGGTAATAAAAACACACCCCGTTGTGCGCAAGGGTTAAAAGACTTAGTTTGAAGTAATATTCATCTGCGCGCACAACGGGTAAAATTATGCACGTTGTGCACGTCGGATAAAAACGGTTCCAATGGATTAAATTACTCCCCGCAAACAACGGCATGTAAAATTTCTCCCTATGTGGAAGGTTGTGCGCGTCGGGTTAAAACATTTCTACGAGTAAAATGTAATCGTCACGCACAACGTGCTACATTATAACGCGTCGTGCGCAGTAATAAAAAAGATTAGAGGGGTATATTATGCATCACTGTACATAACCTGTTGTGCTCGGGGTTAAAAGACATATTTTGAAGTAATATTCATCTGTGCGCACAAAGACTAAAATTAAGCCACGTTGTGTGCGTCGGATAAAAACGGTTCTAGTGGATTAAATTACTCTACGCACACTACGGCATGTAAAATTTCTCCTGATTTGGAAGGTTGTGCGCGTCGGAGAAAAACGTTGCTACGAGTAAAATGTAATCGTCGTGCACAACTTGCTACATTATAACACGTCGTGCGCCGTAATAAAAAGTTTACAAGATAGTACTATTTCTCATAACACACAATCCGTTGTGCGCAGGGGTTAAAAGACTTGCTTTGAAGTAATATTCATCCGCACACACAACGGGTAAAATTATGCCTGTTGTGCGCAACTGGTAAAAATGGTTCCAGTGGATTAAATTACTCCGCACACACAACAGCATGTAAAATTAATTCCGATTTGGAAGGTTGTGCGCGTTTGAAAAAACGTTGCAACGAGTAAAATGTAATCGTCGCGCACAACGTGATACATTATAACACATTGTGTGCGGTAATAAAAAAGGTTACAGGGCAGTATTATTTCTCACATCGCACAACCCATTGTACACGTGGGTTAAAATACTTAGTTTGAAGTAATATTCATCTACGCGCACAGCAGGTAAAATTATGCCTGTTGTGCGCATCGGGTAAAAATGGTTCCAGTGGGTTAAATTATACCGCGCGCACAACGGAATGTAAAATTTCTCCCGATTTGAAAAGTTGTGCACGTCAGGGAAAAACGTTGCTACGAGTAAAATGTAATTGTCAAGCACAACGAGCTACATTATAAAGCGTTGTGCGCGGCAATAAAAAAGGTTACATGTGAGTATTATTTCTTACAGCGCACAACATGTTGCGCGCGGGGGTTGAAAGTCTTATTTTGAAGTAATATTCATCCGCGCGCACAACGGGTAATATTATGCCCGTTGTGCGCGCCAGATAAAAACGGTTCCAGTGGATTAAATTACTCCACGCGCACAACGGTTGTAAAATTTCGCCCGATTTGGAAAGTTGTGCTCGTGGGGTAAAAATGTTACTACGTGTAAAATGTAATCGTCGCGCACAACGTGCTACATTATAACGCGTCGTGCGCCGTAATAAAAAACACATCCCGATGTGCGCGGGGTTAAAAGACTTAGTTTGAAGTAATTTTCATCCGCGTGCACAACAAGCAAAATTAAGCCCGTTGTGCGTGTCGGGTAAAAACGGTACAAGTGAATTAAATTACTCCACGCGTACAACCGCATATAAAATTTCTCCCGTTTGGACCGTTGTACGCTTCGAGGAAAAACTTTTCTACGAGTAAAATGCGATTGTCTCGCACAATGAGCTACATTATAACACGTCGTACACGGTAATAAAAATTGTTACACGGGAATATTATTTCTCTCAGCGTACAACCTGTTGTACGAGGGGGTTAAAAGACTTAGTTTGAAGTAATACTCATCCGTGCACACAATGGGTAAAATTATGAATTTTGTGCGTATCGGGTAAAAACGTTTCCAGTGGATTAAATTACTCCACGCACACAACGGCATGCAAAATTTCTCCTGCTTTGAAAAGTTGTGCGCGTCGGGTAAAAACATTGCCACATGTAAAATGTAATCGTCGTGCAAAACGTGCTACATTATAACACGTTGTGTGCGTTAATAAAAACAAACCACGTTGTGCGCGAGGGTTAAAAGACTTAGTTTGAAGTAATTTTCATCCGCGCGCAGAACATGAAAAATTATGCACGTTGTGTGCGTCGGGTAAAAACGGTTCAATGGATTAAATTACTCCCCGCGTACAACCGCATATAAGATTTCTCCCGATTTGGACCGTTGTACACTTCGGGAAAAAACTTTGCTATGAGTAAAATGTAATCGTCGCGCACAACGTGCTACATTACAACGCGTCGTGCGCGATAATAAAAAAGGTTACAGGGGAGTATTATTTCTCACAGCGCACAACCTGTTGTGCGTAAGGGTTAAAAGACTTAGTTTGAAGTAATATTCATCTGCATGCACAACGGAAAAATTATGCCCGATGTGCGCGTCGGGTAAAAACGGTTGCAGTGGATTAAATTACTCCATGCGCACAACAGCAAGTAAAATTTCTCCTGATTTGGAACGTTGTCCGCGTCGGAGAAAAACTTTGCTACGAATAAAATATAATCGTCTCGCACAACGTGATACATTATAACGCGTCGTGCACGGTAATAAAAATACACCCCGTTGTGCGCGGGGGTTAAAAGAATTAGTTTGAAGTAATTTTCATCCGCGCGCACAACGGGAAAAATTATGCCCGTTGTGCGCGTCGGGTAAAAACGGTTCTAGTGGATTAAATTACTCCCCGTGCACAACAGCATATAAAATTTCTCCCCATTTGGACCAATGTACGTTTCGAGGAAAAACTTTGCTACGAGTAAATTGTAATCGTCGCGCACAATGGGTTACATTATAACACGCCGTGCGTGGTAATAAAAATGATTACACTGGAGTATTATTTCTCATAACGCATAACCCGTTGTGCGTGGAAGTTAAAAGACTTAGTTTGAAGTAATATTCATCCGTGCGCACAACGGTAAAATTATGCCCGTTGTGTGTGTCGGGTAAAAAGGGTTACATTGGATTAAATTACTCCGCGCACACAATGGCATGTAAAATTTCTCCCGATTTGGAAGGTTGTGCGCGTCAGGAAAAAATATTGCTACGAGTAAAAAGTAATCGTCCCGCAGAACGTGTTACATTGTAACACGACGTGCGTGGTAATAAAAAAGATTACAGTGGATTATTATTTCTAACAGTGCACCACCCGTTGTGCACGGGGGTTAAAAGGCTTAGTTTGAAGTAATATTCATCCATGCGCACAACGGGTAATACTATGCACGTTGTACGCGTCGGTTAAAAACGGTTCCAGTGGATTAAATTACACCCCGCGCACAACGTCATGTAAAATTTCTCCCGATTTAGAAGGATGTGCGCCTCGGGGAAAACGTTACTTCGAGTAAAATGTAATCATCGCGCACAATGTACTACTTTATAATGCATCGTGCGCGGTAATAAAAACACACCCCGTTGATCGCAAAAAGACTTAGTTTGAAGTAATATTAATCCGCGCGCACAAGGGTAAAATTATGCACGTTGTGTGCGTCAGGTAAGAATGGTTCCAGTTGATTAAATTACTCCCCGCGAACAATGGCATGTAAAATTTCTCCCGATTTGGAAGGTTGTGCACGGCAGGTAAAAACATTGCTACGAGTAAAATGTAATCGTCGCGCACAACGTGCTACATTATAACACGTCGTGCGCGATAATAAAAAAGGTAAGTGGGGTGTATTATACCTCACAGCGCACAACCCGTTGTGCTCGGTGGTTAAAAGACTTAGTTTGAAATAATATTCATCCGCACGCACAATGTTTAAAATTATGCCACATTTTGTGCGTCGGATATAAACGGTTCTAGTGGATTAAATTACTCTGCGCGTACAACGGCATGTAAAATTTCGCCTGATTTGGAAGGTTGTGCGCGTCGGGGAAAAATGTTGCTATGGGTATTATGTAATCGTCGCGCACAACGTGCTACATTATAATGCGACGTGCACGGTAAGAAAAAAGTTACAGGGGAGTATTATTTCTCACAGCGCACAACCCGTTGTGGCCAGGGGTTAAAAGACTTACTTTGAAGTAATATTCATCCGCGCACACAAAGGGTAAAATTATGCCTGTTGTGCACGTTGGGTAAAAACGATTCTAGTGGATTAAATTACTCCACGCGCACAACGGCATGTAAAATTTCTCCCAATTTGGAAGGTTGTGCGCGTCAGGGAAAAACGTTGCTACAAGTAAAATGTAATCGTCGTGCGCAACGTGCTACATTATAATTGTCGTGCATGGTTATAAAAAGGTTACAATGGAGTATTATTTCTCACAGCGCACAACTCGTTGTGCGCGGGGGTTAAAAGCCTTAGTTTGAAGTAATATTAATACGCGCGCACAACGGGTAAAATTTTGCCCGTTGTGCGCGTCGGGTAAAAACCGGTCCAGTGGATTAAATTACTCCGCGCGCACAACGGCATGTAAAATTTCTCCCGATTTGGAAAGTTGTACGAGTCGGGTAAAAACGTTGCTACATGTAAAATAAAATCGTCGCGCACAACGTGCTACATTATAACGCATCATGCGCGGTAATTAAAACACACCCAGTTGTGCGCGGAGGTTAAAAGACTTAGTTTGAAGTAATTTTCATCCGCGCGCACAACGGGCAAAATTATGCCCGTTGTGCGCGTCGTGTAAAAACGGTTCCAGTGGATTAAATTTCTCCGCGCGTACAACCACATATAAACTTTCTCCCGATTTGGACCGTTGTACGCTTCGGAGAAAAACATTGCCGCGAGTAAAATGTAATCGTCACGCACAACGAGCTACATTATAACACGTCGTGCGCGGTAATAAAAACGGTTATACGGGAGTATTATTTCTCATTGTGCATAACCCGTTGTGCGCGGGGGTTATAAGACTTAGTTTGAAGTAATATTCATCCGCACACAACAGGTAAAATTATGCCCATTGTGCGCGTCGGGTAAAAACGGTTCCAGTAGATTAAATTACTCTGTGCGCACAACGGCATGTAAAACATGCGTCGTGTGCGGTAATACAAAAGGTTAAATGGGAGTATTATTTGTCACAGCGCAACCTGTTGTGCGCGGTGGTTAAAAGATGTATTTTGAAGAAATATTAATCCGCGCGCACAACGGGTAAAATTATACCCGTTGTGCATGTCGGGTAAAAACGGTCCCAGTGGATTAAATTGCTCCTCGCGCATAACGGCATGTAAAATTTCTCCCGATTTAGAAGGTTGTGCGCGTTGGGGAAAAACGTTGCTACGAGTAAAATGTAATCGTCATGCACGATGTGCTACATTATAACACAAGCGGTAATAAAAACACACCCCGTTGTACACAGGGGTTAAAGACTTTATTTGAAGTAATATTCATCCGCGTGCACAACGGGTAAAATTATGCACGTTGTGCACGTCGGATAAAAACGGTTCCAGTGGATTAAATTACTCCCCGCGAACACCTGCATGTAAAATTTCTTCCGATTTGGAAGGTTGTGCACGTCGGGTAAAAACGTTGCTACAAGTAAAATGTAATCTTCGCGCACAACGTACTACATTATAATGCGTTGTGTACGGTAATAAAAAAGTTTAGAAGGGCGTATTATACCTCACAGCGAATAACCCGTTGTGCTCGAGGGTTAAAAAACTTATTTTGAAGTAATATTCATCCACGCGCACAACGAGTAAAATTTTGCCACGTTGTTTGCGTCGGATAAAAACGGTCCCAGTTGATTAAATTACTTTGCACGCACTACTGCATGTAAAATTTCTCCTGATTTGGAAGGTTGTGCGCGTCGAAGAAAAATGTTGCTACGAGTAAAATGTAATCATCGCGTGCAACTTGCTATATTATAACGTGTCATGCACGGTAATAATAAAGGTAATAAGAGAGTATTATTTCTCATAACTCACAACCCGTTGTGCGCGGGGGTTAAAAGACTTACTTTGAAGTAATATTCATCCACGTGCACAACGGGTAAAATTATGCACGTTGTGCGCGTCGGGTAAAAATGTTTCCAGAGGATTAAATTACTCCACGCGCACAACGACATGTAAAATTTCTCCCGATTTGGAAGGTTGTGCGCGTCAGGGAAAAACGTTGCTATGAGTAAAATGTAATCGTCGCGCACAACGTACTACATTATAACGTGTCGTGCGCGGTAATAAAAAAGGTAACATGTGAGTATTATTTCTCACAGCGCACAACCCGTTGTACGCGGAGATAAAAGACTTAGTCTGAAGTAATATTCATCCGCATGAACAACGGGTAAAATTATGCACGTTGTCGCATCAGGTAAAAATGGTTCCAGCTGATTAAATTACACCGCGCGCACAACAGAATGTAAAATTTCTCTCGATTTGAAAAGTTGTGCGCATCGGGGAAAAACATTGCTACGAGCAAAATTTAATCGTCGTGCACAACGAGTTACATTATAACGCGTCGTGTGCGGTAAAAAAAAGGTTACATGTGATTATTTTTCTCACATCGCACAACCCGTTGTGCGTGTGGGTTAAAATTCTTATTTTGAAGTAATATTCATCCGCGCGCACAACGGGTAAAATTATGCACTAGTGCGCATCGGGTAAAAATGGTTCTAGTGGATTAAATTACTCCACGCGCACAACGGCATGTAAAATTTCTCTCGATCTGGAAAGTGTGCGCATCTGGTAAAAATGTTACTACGTGTAAAATGTAATCGTCACGCACAACGTGCTACATTATAACGCGTCATGCGCTGTAATAAAAGCACACCCCAATGTGCGCGGGGTTAAAAGACTTAGTTTGAAGTAATTTTCATCCGCACGCACAACTGGCAAAATTATGCACGTTGTGCGTGTCGGGTAAAAATGGTTCCAGTAAATTAAATTACTCTCCGCGTACAACCGCTTATAAAATTTCTTCCGATTTCGACCGTTGTACGCTTCGGGGAAAAACTTTTCTACGAGTAAAATGCAATTGTAGCGCACAACGAGCTACATTATAACACGTCTGTGCGGTAATAAAAATGGTTACACTGGAGTATTATTTCTCTCAGCGCATAACCCGTTCTGCGAGGGGGTTAAAAGACTTAGTTTGAAGTAATATTCATCCGCGAGCACAACGGGTAAAATTATTCTCGATGTGCGCGTCGGGTAAACACGGTTCCAGTGGATTAAATTACTCCCGCGTGCAACAGAATGTAAAATTTCTCCCGCTTTGGAAAGTTGTGCGCGTCAGGTAAAAACATTGCTACATGTCAAATGTAATCATCGCGCACAATGTGCTACATTATAACGTGTCGTGCGCGATAATAAAAACACACCCCGTTGTGCGCGGGAGTTAAAAGACTTAGTTTGAAGTAATTTTCATCCGTGCGCAGAACAGGAAAAAATTATGCACGTTGTGCGCGTCGGGTAAAAACGGTTCCAATGGATTAAATTACTCACCGCGTACAACCGCTTATAAAATTTCTCCCGATTTGGACCGTTGTACGATTCGGAAAAAAACTTTGCTATGAGTAAAATGTAATCGTCGCTCACAATGTGCTACATTATAACGCGTCGTGCACGGTAATAAAAAAGGTTACATGGAGTATTATTTCTCATAGCGCACAACCTGTTCTGCGCAGGGGTTAAAAGACTTAGTTTGCAGTAATATTCATCCGCGTGCACAACGGGAAAATTATGCCCGTTGTGCGAGTCGGGTAAAATCGGTTCCAGAGGATTAAATTACTCCACGCGCACAACGGCATGTAAAATTGCTCCTGATTTGGAACGTTGTCTGTGTCAGAGAGAAACTTTGCTACGAGTAAAATATAATCGTCACGTACAACGTGCAACATTATAACGCGTCGTGCACGGTAATAAAAATACACCACGTTGTGCGCGGGGGTTAAAAGAATTAGTTTGAAGTAATTTTCATCCGCGCGCACAACGGAAAAAATTATGTCCGTTGTACGCGTCCGGTAAAAATGGTTCCAGTGGATTAATTTACTCCCCGTGCACAACGGCATATAAAATTTCTTCCGATTTGGACCGATGTACGCTTCGAGAAAAAATTTGCTACGAGTAAAATGTAATCGTTGCACACAACGAGCTACATTATAACACGTCGTGCGTGGTAATAAAAAAGGTTACACGGGAGTATTATTTCTCACAACGCACAACCCGTTGTGCGTGGGGGTTAAAAGACTTAGTTTGAAGTAATATTCATCCGTGCGCACAACAGGTAAAATTATGCCTGTTGTGCGCGTCGGGTAAAAATGGTTCCATTGGATTAAATTACTCCGCGTATACAATGGCATGTAAAATTTCTCCCGATTTGGAAGGTTGTGCCCATCGGGAAAAAACGTTGCTACGAGTAAAAAGTAATCATCGCACACAACGTGCTACATTATAACGTGTCATGCGCGGTAATAAGAAAGGTTACAGTGGAGTATTATTTCTCACAGTGCACGACCCGTTGTGCGCGTGGGTTAAAAGGCTTAGTTTGAAGTAATATTCATCAGTGCGCACAACGGGTAAAATTATGCCCGTTGTGCGCATCGGTTAAAAACGGTTCCAGTGGATTAAATTACACCCCACGCACAATGGTATGTAAAATCTCTCCCGATTTAGAAGGTTGTGCGCCTCGGGGAAAAACGTTGCTACGAGTAAAATGTAACGTCGCGCACAACGTGCTACATTCTAATGCATCGTGCGCGGTAATAAAAACACACCCCGTTGTACGCTAAAAGACTTGTTTTGAAGTAATATTAATCTACACGCACAACGGGTAAAATTATGCCCGTTGTGCGTGTCGGGTAAAAACGGTTTCGGTGGATTAAATTACTCCCCGCGAACAACTGCATGTAAAATTTCTCCCGCTTTGAAAGGTTGTGCGCGTCGGGTAAAAACGTTGCTACGAGTAAAATGTAATTGGCGTGCACAATGTGCTACATTATAACGCGTCGTACACGGTAATAAAAAAGGTTAGAGGAGTGTATTATACCTCACAGCGCACAACCCGTTGTGCTCAGTGGTTAAAAGACTTAGTTTGAAATAATATTCATCCGCGCACACAACGCGTAAAATTATGCCACGTTGTGCACGTCGGATAAAAACGGTTCCAGTGGATTAAATTACTCTACGCGCACAACGGCATGTAAAATTTCTCCTGATTTGGAAGGTGGTGCGCTTCGGGGAAATACGTTGCTACGAGTAAAATGTAATCGTCGTGCATAGCGTGCTACATTATAACGTGTTGTGCACGGTAAGAAAAAAGTTATAGGGGAGTATTATTTCTCACAGCGCACAACCCGTTGTGCCCAGGGGTTAAAAAACTTACTTTGAAGTAATATTCATCCGCGCGCACAACGGGTAAAATTATGCATGTTGTGCGCGTCGGGTAAAAACGATTCCAGTGGATTAAATTACTCTGCGCGCACAACGGCGTGTAAAATTTCTTCCGATTTGGAAGGTTGTACGCATCTGGAAAAAACGCTGTAATAAGTAAAATGTAATAGTCGCGTACAACGTGCTATATTATAACGTGTCGTGCGCGGTAATAAAAAAGGTTACAAGGGAGTATTATTTCTCACAGCGCACAACCCGTTGTGCACGGGGGTTAAAATACTTAGTTTGAAGTAATATCCATCCGCGCGCATAACAGGTAAAAATTTTGCCCGTTGTGCGCATCGGGTAAAAACGGGTCCAGTGGATTAAATTTCTCCGCATGCACAACGGCATGTAAAATTTCTCCCGATTTGGAAAATTGTGCGCGTCGGGTAAAAACGTTGCTACATGTAAAATGTAATCGTTGCGCACAACTTGCTACATTATAACACATCATGCACGATAATAAAAACACACCCCGTTGTGCGTGGGGGTTAAAAGACTTAGTTTGAAGTAATTTTCATCTGCGCGCACAACAGGCAAAATTATGTACGTTGTGCGCATCGGGTAAAATCGGTTCCAGTGGATTAAATTACTCCCCGCGTACAATCGCATATAAAAGTTCTCCCGATTTGGACCGTTGTACGCTTCGGGGAAACCATTGCTACGAGTAAAATGTAATCGTCGCGCACAACGAGCTACATTAACACGTCGTGCGTGGTAATAAAAAAGGTTACACGGGAGTATTATTTCTCATAGCGCACAACCCGTTGTGTGCGAGGGTTAAAAGACTTAGTTTGAGGTAATATTCATCCGCACGCACAACGGGTAAAATTATGCCCGTTGTGCGCGTCAGATAAAAACGGTTCCAGTAGATTAAATTACTCCGCGCGTACAATGACATGTAAAATTTCTCCTGATTTGGAAGGTTGTGCGGGTCGGAAAAAACGTTGCTACATGTAAAATGTAATCTTCACGCACAACGTGCAACATTATAACGCGTCGTGCGCAGTAATAAAAAAGGTTACATGGGAGTATTATTTCTTACAACGCACAACCCGTTGTGCGTGGGGGTTAAAAGACTTTATTTGAAATGATATTCATCCGTGCGCACATTGAGTAAAATTACGCCTAAAAGACTTTGTTTGAAATAATATTCATCGGCGCGCACAACGAGTAAAATTACGCAAGTTGTGTGCGTCGGGTAAAAACGGTTCCAGTGGATTAAATTACTCCGTGTGCACAACGGCATGTAAAATTTCTTCCGATTTGGAAGGTGGTGTGTGTCGGGAAAAAACGTTGCTACGAGTAAAATGTAATCGTCGCGCACAACGTGCTACATTATAATGCGTCGTGCGCAGAAATAAAAAAGATTACAGTGGAGTATTATTTATCAAAGCGCACAACCTGTTGTGCGCGGGGGTTAAAAGACTTAGTTTGAAGTAATATTCATCCGCGCACACAACGGGTAAAATTATGCATGTTGTGCGCGTCGGGTAAAAACGGTTCCAGTGGATTAAATTACTCCTGCCGCATAACGGCATGTAAATTTTCTCCCGATTTGGAAGGTTGTGTGCGTCGGGAAAAAACGTTGCTGCGAGTAAAACGTTGTGCATCGGGGAGTATTATTTTTTTGTTTTTTTGTCAATGTTTCTAGAAATTCCTTTTGGTACTTCTCCTTTAAAATGCCCCAACAATTCTCATCTTCTTCAACATTTTGACTGTTCTTGCACCAATTTGCATAGTCTTCATCAAATTCAGGGTTATAAGAAGATCGCAATGAACGTATATGCTCATTTTCATGCAGACTGATATGCCATTTGCAATACATGTGCTTTGTATTTGGAAAAAATCTTTTGATTGCATTGCATTTTTCCGGGTCTTGATCAGTGATGATAGCTCCTGGTGCTTTATCCCACATACATGTTAACCACTGTCCAAATAACCACACAAATGATTCTTCCTTCTCATCAGCAAGAAGAGCACATCCAAATAAAATAGATTGTTTATGATGATTGACACCTGTAAAAGGTGCAAAAGGTAACATAAATCTATTTGTCTTATAAGTGACATCAAATACAACATCTCCAAACTGATTGTATGATGTTCTCGCCCTTCCATCAGCCCAAAATATACTCCTACATACATTATATTCATCATGCTCAATAGCTTAATAGAACTGAAAGTCTGTAGCTTGCCTTTTAATAAATTGTTCTATTACTCTTTTGCATTCCTTCCCAATATTGTTCTTTCTTGCTACTCTCACATGATCAATGCATTGTTGCGTAGTAATATTGACATTACTAGTACCCGTGACATTTAGAATCCTTGCATTCTTTGCAGGTCCTACTCCACAGCCACACATCTGATCAACTAAATTCCTACATGTTCCGTCCCTATGCAATCTTTTATGTGACCGTAACATCTGGATCTTTGATGGGCTTTTTATCAACTCATGATTATGATCATCGTCAAAGGTGTTTATTTGCCATACTCCATCGACGATTTTATGAACTGTCATTCGAGCCATACTGCCTTCTCTATCATTTTTCATTCGATTAACTTCCCTCACTATCTCCCTCTTATCTTTTAAGCTTTTATACCCTTCTTTGTTGCATGTACTTCCTCCTCGTGGTATTGCCATCTTTTCCCTTTCCCGTATATCCTTTTAGGGTTGCAAAAACTTTTATTGTTGCATATGTATTATAAAATTGATATGCATCTTCTTCTGTTTGAAATTTCATTCCAATATGTGGGCTGCCTTTTTCATTTTCACTATGCCTATCCTCTTCATATACGCTGTTTGCACTGTCATTTTTAGCTTCAATCTCATTTGGCATCTCCTGATCATGCACAAAGGGTTCACTCTCTTTGATTTTCATTTTTTACATTAGAAACAAATAAAAATATCAGTAATATTGACACATCATGACTACTATATATGTCTATCCAAGTAGCAGTAGATTATACATAATCTTGTTAGTTGAAACCACACTACTATTATTAATCATGTTAAACCCTTGCGTATAATAGCTAGTCTTTTTCAATCTGATCTAATTGTTACCATCATATTTGATTAAAATATCAAATACATCAGAAAATCAAACATATCACCCGTTTTATGCAGTGAGCAATATTATGTACGCTATTCGCTCTATGTTGTTGTGCTATATGAGCGACTTCATTAAGTTTTGATGGACATCTCATATTTCTCAAGGCGCACAACGAGCTAAATTTTTGAATCGTTTTGTGCGGAGAGTAATTTCCATCGCAACACTTTGCTAGGTTGGAAATTACTCACCACGCAAACCGATTAAAAAATTTAGCCCGTTGTGCGCGGAGAGTAATTTCCAGCGCCAATCATCCAAATGTTGGAAATTACTCACCGCGTAAACCCTTTCAAAAATTTATCCTGTTGTGCGTATTGAGCAATATGAGATGTCCATCAAATTAGGGATGACCATCCTTACCTCGATGGAGGAGAGTAGGAGGGGAATCAACGAGCGTGTGATGACAGGGATTTGGGGGTGACCTCAGGCGTGGGCTGTTGAAATCGAAGACCTAGTGCAAACTTGGAGATCTACGCTAGCTTCTGCGTTTTGCGTGGGAGTGAGCAAAAGAAGTGGCAGCAATTTTATTTTAGTACAAAAGGGCTTAAAGGTAATTTAGTACAAAAGCGATTTGAAAAGGGCTTAAGGGGCGCGATGGTAATTTCACCAAAAGGTAAGATATTACCAAGATTGCAGATCGAATCGGAAGGTAGGGAGGGGTTGAGCGTAGGAATCCCACCTGAGGTTGAGCGCAGGCGCATTTTACCTACACACACACACACACACATATACAGATATGAGAATTTTCAAATGCAAAAATTTTGCATGGAATTTTCCATGCAAAAATATTTTTAATTTATTTTGAAACTTTTTGTCAAAAATTTGGGTATATGTATATGTACTGACAGCGCAGAAAATAGATTTATGTATATGTGCTGACAGCGCAAGAAATTTTTTGTGTTGTCAGCACAGTTTACTAAAAGCAAATTTGAACATATTTTGAGGTACTTTCTACACATCTTGGATGATCATCCCACCAAAAATAAAGTAAATGTAATGCTATTTGACCCTCAATTTACCGGTTACAAATTCAACGACAGAAGAAAAGAAATTTTTACAACGGGTGAATCGAATGTCAAATGCCTCTAGAGATAATCACTCATATTTGGGGTATTGGAATGTATATAACAACCCTGAAAAAATTTCGAAATTCTTTTATTGTCAGCGCAGGAATTTTCATGTGCTCCCTATGTTGACAGCACACAGACACACACACAAAATAATAAAATATTGGTATCAGCTACACAAAAAAGAAAGTTTCCACCTTGGTAGAGTGAAACCCGCACCCGCATATTTTTCCCTTTAATCCAAACCGTTTTTGATCTTTGTGTTTTAAAAGCCCAACCCGTTAATTTCCAAGTGAATTCTAGATGTTTTACCCGTTCATCCACTTGTTGCAAGTTCACCAGTTCCAGAACAATAGAAGTTTTTGCAACAAGTGGATGATGGTCAAATACTCCTATGGTTCACCCATATATGGTGTTTTGAGGTTTTAGAGTGTGTACAATAACTTAGAATATATATAAGAGGAATATGGGCATGCGCTGTCAGCACAGGTTCGGTTCATGTGCTGACAGCGTTTTGGGGGTCTAAATTTTTTTTATCTTTTTGTAGGGTATTCTACAACTTGTTGTTGATAAGCACACAAAATTTCAAGTGAATCCAACACTTTTCAACCTTCATCCATCCATTTCAAAAAAACTGCTCCAAAACTGGATCTATCAGTGTAATTTTTTTGAAATGGGCGGATGAAGGGTCAAAAAGTGTTGGATTCACTTGAAATGGTGCGTCGATCAACAACAAGTTGTAAAACACATTGAAAAAAAATAAAATAAAAATTTAGACTCCCAAAAAGCTGACAGCACATGAAAACCAAACATGTGCTAACAGCATATAAAAACCAAACCTTTGATTATAGCACATGCACATATTCCACTATATATACATATACATATCTATATTACATTTGAGGGAAGTTTTTGAATGTTTGTCCTACGTGGACATGTTTGTCCTACGTGGACAAAGATTAATGACTCGAACAAAAAAAATTGATGACTACGACAAGTGTTTTGGGGGGAAATTTTGTTTGTAAAACTCAAAATTTTAAAACTCAAACCTTTGAAAACTCAAATGTTAACCAAACTTTTGGGGGGAACCAAACTTGGGGGGAAAACCAAACTTTGTTCCCCAAATTGTTTGATAACGACTGATTGAAAAAAACTTGGGGGGGAGAGCAAGTTGCGTTTTTTGGGGGAGATCAACAGCACGTGCCAATGATATCGCAAGGCTAAAGATTTTCGGAAGGCTAAAGATCATGCTTGCTTCCTTCCTCTCGCCAAAGATCTTCTCGCCAACGCTACAGCAGCAGGGAGAGCATCAACCACCTCTGATCTTGCCTCCTTCCTCCTCGCCTCAGATCTTGCCTCCTTCCTGATCTTGCCTCCTTCCAAATGCAGCAAGGAAGAGCATTTCTGGGTCTTGTAGCCAATGCTACATCAGCAAGGGAGAGCATCAACTGCCTCTGATTTTACGTCCTTCCTCCTCGCCTATGATCTTACCTCCTTCCTGATCTGAGCTCTTGCAATGTGAAGGGTACATACTTTTGGGGAAGATCATGCTTGCTTGCTTATCGAAGAGACTTTTAGGGAAGATCCTTACTTTTGGGGAAGATCATGTTTCTTCAAATTTTTGGGGGAAAATGGTACAACTTTTCCATTATTTTTAAACATCATGTAGCTTCATTATTTGATTCCTACTCGCCTCTGATCTTGCCTCCTTTCTGATCTGAGCACTTGCAAGTTGAAGGGTACATATTTTTGGGAAAGATCCTGCTTTCTTGCTTGTCGAAGATCCTGTTTCTTCAAATTTTTGGTGAAAAAGGTATAATTTTTCCATTATTGTTAAACATCATGTTGCTTCATTTTCATCAAACATCTAATCTGACCTGTTTCTTGAGCCTATTTCTTGCTGAAACATCTGTTCTGCTGAAAATTAATTCCAAGGTATTCAAGTTTTTTGACTTAATCCACTTTTTTACATTTATTAGAAATAGTTAAGATGTCCCCTGAACAAATGCTCATAGTAATTTTTTTGATAGAGTTATCCTTTAATCTTGGTTAGTATAATATGAGGGGATAGTATTCTACAAGGACCAATAATGTGTGTGTTTGTATGATTGAAGTGGTTGGTCTAATTGTTTTCTGGATTCTCCACTATTTTTGTTTGTGTTGTTTGTATCTAGATTAGGGGATACACAATCCAATTAAAATTGCATGTTCTAATTCATTCCCTCACTTCCTCTTGCAGACATTCATCACGTCCTACTTCGCCGGCAGCACATCAGAGTTTTCTGACTCATCGATTATTCATCGGCATCTGGTGAGCGTTATTGGATTTATGCACGTCATTTTAATCACCACATTTGACTCTGTAATCATTAAAAATATTGATTTATATGGGTATTTAATTACCATCTAGATGAAAATTTTGCATAAAGAGGTACTACAAGCTCTCGATACAATATTTTGTTGTTTTTGTATGTGCATGATTTTACCATGCAAATATTTTGCATCCTATCATCCAAGATATTGTAACAATGTCCAGTTTGCTACCTTGACATATCTGGATCCATCAACATACCAGATAATGGGGAATCTAAAAATCGTCACAACTGAGATTTTATTTAGGTATCTATCTTTATTTTTGAAGCAATGATATTTAGCGACATATATAGTTGTAGGAGTAGTAGTTCTGTTTTCAGTCAATTTGCACACGTCAAGAAACTTCGATGAAATCTGGAGTACATCTACAGTGCTCAAACTGCAATAGCTGCTTCAATAGCTGCAAGACTAATTTTTAGTTTTAATAGAGGCTTTCAGCCCATTCATTGATATTGTTCAATTTAGAACTCATTTTGGAGTAGATATGGTTCATATTGTGTTCAGAATTCGGTTTAGCATATATTCATAGTGTTCATATTCAGTTTATCTTATACTCACTTTAATTATTGTTGTTGTTGTTTGTGCTATAGTGTTCAGTTGAGCACAGTTGAGTGTGATTAACTGAATACAATTTGTTAAAACATTAGTTTAAATACATTTTTCTTGGGAATCATCGTAGCATCTTTTAAATATGAATTCACTACTGGTACAAATATTGGACACCATATTTTCCTCTGTAGCAAGTTGCATATTAGGTATGTATAATGACTTTTAGACTTGAACACGTCGTTCCAGTTCAAATATATGGATGCAAATACTGGACAGCATTCTGAATACTTATTTGTAAACTGATTAAGAAATCATCTACTTTCATTGCCATAACCCTTATCGATATTTTCACAAAAAACATCTATTGATAATCACATATAGTCTATTGATATCAATAGTTGACATATATGCTCTCCAATTTGCCAGATATGCCATTTATTCATATTTATCGATATATACGTTCTGTTGAATCAAGGGGCTGGCATTTGAGATAACTCAGTCGACAAACGATTATGGCCCACAAGGCCCACCAAAGAAGCCCGATACCGACTCAGTCAAAGTCCAATGATCAGTCGACCGTTGAGTCCACTTCACTCGAATGTGGGATTAAAGGTGGGCTCATGAATCTCGCGGACGTGCGCAACATTTATTCCTATTAATGGGGGAAGATCGTGGCCCCATTATGGGTGGCCGTTATCACCCCAACGTCTCCAAAGGGACCTTGAACGTCTATAAATAGAAGAAAGGGTTCCAATTCCAAGGTATGAGGTCTAAGACATAGAACTCTACTTTCTCAGCTTATCGCCTATACATTCGAGCTTGTACTGCCAGTCTTGAGACGAATCTCCGTGGGTCGATCTCAGCTGCACCTGGCTCCCTCTCTCCCTTAAGTTCCATACTAACTTAAGCATCGGAGGGGATTTGGGTCGGAACCCAGATCTGACCACCCCAACAAGTCCCTGTGGTATAGATAAATGGTCATTACCTAATGTCGAATGTCGACATTGAGCTTCCCAGCCTCGAAGGATCAATGCAACTACCTCTCGAAGGTTAATCGAGCACCGCATCGTCTTCAACTACCATTATTCGGTCCTGGTTCTTCCAATCGAGGGTCCCACTCTAACTGCTAACAAGGCTCCAACTCAGCATCTCGAGTCTACGTTAGCTTGACAACTGTCTCGGTCAATTTTGGCATTAACAGTTTGGCGCCGTCTATGGGAAAAAGTGCTACGACAGCTAGACCCAGCAACGCCAGACCGATTGAAGGTCCGAAGGAGAAGCCAAGAGCAAACATCGTCCTAGTGGAGGACGTCACGGACTCCACATCACCACCACCACGACAAGCAGATGCCTCAAAGGAGCCTGGGGTGACCCGAAAGGAGTTCACCGAGCAGGTCGATAGGAGCCTAGGCGCATTGGCGACTTTAATACGCCAAAATATGGGCAGCCTGTCCCCCGTAAATGAGCCATTGCCGCCTCCAAACCTAAACCCGATGCCAACCAAGGGCTCAGCTTTCCTCTGAGATCTGGGGGACCCAAGAGTAGATCAACTGGAGATTAACCTCCACAATTTGACCACCACCCCCCCCCCCCCCCGGCCCACCAATACAACGGAGCATGGGTCGATAATCGAGCTTTCGTTCTCCAGGGAGAACACACCCTTACAACATCCTAGATGAGGTAATGTACGGGGCTCCCCCAGGTTATAACCCACTAACACTGCAAGTTGATTCGTGAGGAGGGAGGAGATCCTGAACCGATCCTCGGAAGCCAACTTCGTGCAACCTAGAGCAGGAGGATCCTTACTTGTCCAATCCGAGATTCGGAAGACCTCCCTGAAAGAGAATATCATCTATGCACCTCCTCTTCCCAAGTTCAAGCTCCCTGCTCTACCAGCTTATGATGGCAGAGGCGACCCATGGTCGCACATTCATAAGTATTTGAATGTCATGCTGCTCCATGGGGCCGACGAGCCATACCTTTGTAGAGCCTTCCATGTTACCCTATTCAAGAGGGCAGAAAGCTGGTATGAAGGGCTACCCCACGGATGCATCGGATCATTCGACGAACTAACAGAAATATTCTGCAAACAATTCGTCACAGGACGACGACCTAAGAAGATGTCACCCCACCTCTTCTTGCTCAAACAGAACGAGAATGAGTCGATCCAAGCCTTCGTCCAGAGTTTCAACTACGAGAGGCTCGATGTAGAAGAGACACCTGACGTGGCCATCATAGCGTCGCCTACCCAGGCGGTCCGAAATAAGCACCTGAGGAGGGCCCTTCACCAGTTCCCCCTAACATTATCGCAGAGATGCTCAGCATACCGGATCGGTTCACTTCCTCTGAGGAGGCAGAAGAACCAGCCGAAGCTAATGCGAAGAGCACCACTTCCCGCCACGGAGACACAAGGCGAGAGAAACCAACCTCGAGAACCCCCCGCCAAGATCCTCGAGATAAGAGGCCCAGGGAGAGGAGCCTTCAAAGCAAAGAACACCCTACCTACGCTAAGCTGATTACTCCTAAGGCAGAAGTCCTCGTCTACGCCCCCACAAGAAGAGCTAATCCTAGAGACAACAAAGAAGGGAAAATATGAGAGGATGGACGACCTCAAATTCTGCAAATATCAAAATGACTGAGCATGATACCAATGACTGTTGGACTCTCAAAAAAGAGATCGATGCCCTGGTCAAGCAAGGAAACCCCAAAAACCCGGCTAATGATCCACCAAGCAAGGAGGGATCCTCAAAGCAGAAAGGCAAGATGACAGGATCGCCTGTCACTAAGGTGATTGACTAATGAGCCATCTGAGACTTGAGGCAAATAAAGGGGAAATGAACAGCAACAGCTCCGACGTCGATCGAAAAACACATGTATGCCTTTTTCGTTTTTCGGTTACTTCTGTCAATAAAGCATGCCCCTTTCATCAAATAAAGTTTCGCTTCCATAAGCCTTCATAAAGTCTACAGAAACTGTCCCATCAAAATTCCCCTAAAAAGGATCCGATCCTCTGGAGGTGTTGGGAAGACTAAATTTACGTTGATGCAATTGACTCCTAAACGGTCGTTAGCCATAATTCAAAGGCGCCTCCCCTTCGCTACTGAACGACTCTCCTAAAACATCGTCAGCCGTAAGTCGAAAGGGCTACCCCTTCGCTACTGAATGCCTCTCTCAAACGATCATCAATCGTAAGTCAAAGGGCTACCCCTTCGCTACTGAACGGCCCTCCTAAAACGGTCAATAGCCATAAGTCGAAGGGGCCTCTCCTTTGCTACTGAACGATCCTCCTAAAACAGTCGTCAGCCGTAGGTCGAAGGGGCATCTCCTTTGCTACTGAACGATCCTCCTAAAACGGTCATCAGCCGTAACTCGAAGGGCTACCCCTTCGCTACTGAACAACCCTCCTAAACGGTCGTCAGCCGTAAGTCAAAGGGGCCTCTCTTTCGCTACTGAATGACCCTCCTAAACGGTCGTCAGTCGTAAGTTGAAGGAGCCTCCCATTCACCACTGAACGACTCTCTCAATCCAGCGTCAGCTTTAAGTCGAAGGGGCCTTCCCTTCACTACTGAATGACTCCCTCAAACGGTCGTCAGTCGTAAGTCGAAGGGCTACCCCTTTGCTACTGAATGACCCTCCTAAACAGTCATCAGCCGTAAGTCGAAGGGCCCTCCCCTTCGCTACTGAACGACCCTCCTAAAATGGTCGTCAGCTTTAAGTCGAAGGGGCCTCTCCTTCGCTACTAAATTACTCTCTCAAACGGTCATTCAGTCATAAGTCAAAGGGCTTCCACTTTGCTACTAAATGACCCTACTAAATGGTCATCAGTCGTAAGTCGAAGGGGCCTCCCCTTCGCTACTGAACGATCCTCCTAAAATGATCGTCAGGTTTAAGTCGAAGGGGCCTCCCCTTCGCTACTGAACGACTCTCTCAAACGGTCGTCAGTCATAAGTCGAAGGGGCCTACCCTTCGCTACTGAACGACCTCCTAAAATGGTCGTTAGCCGTAAGTAGAAGGGACCTCCCCTTCACTTCTGAACGACTCTCTCAAACGATCGTCGGTCGTAAGTCAAAGGGGCCTCCCCTTCGCTACTGAACGACCCTCCTAAACGATCGCCAGCCGTAAGTCGAAGGGGTATCCCCTTCGCTACTGAACGACTCTCTCAAATGATCGTCAGCCATAAGTCGAAAGGCTACCCCTTCGCTACCGAACGACCCTCATAAACGGTTGTCAGCTGTAAGTCGAAAGGGCTACCCTTCCTCTACCAAACGACTCTCTCCTAATCGAGTGGCAGCCGTAAATCGAAGGGCCACGTTTCTCCATTGACTGACGCTTCTAAAAATTTCGTCAGCCGAAAATCGGAAAGGACATTCCTTCGTTATTGAACAACTCTCGTACCATCATGTAAGGATCACCTTACCCTTGCAAAACTAACAACAACACACTAGAATGGGGTGAATAGTGTAATGGCAATAAATTGTGCAATTAAAATTGAACTTGCAAATGCGGAATAATAAATGCAAGAGGAATTAATCAACACAATTAAATCAAACGTAAACACAAGATTTTACACTGGTTCTCCAAAACTTGGGTACGTCCAGCCACACCAATATTCACTATATTTCCTACAAAGAGAAGTGAATACAATCTCACAAAGAGGAGGATTTTTTTCCTACACAAGAACCCAACCAACCCTACACAAGGGTCAAACTTCCACACAGAGAATTACTAACTTCCACTCAGAGAATTAGGGTTAGCCCTACACTAGGACACCAAACTTCCACCAAGAGAGTTACTCCCATAAAGAGAAGTTATTCCCACTAAGAGAATATCTAATTCCCACTAAGAGAATAACTCTCACAAAGAGAGTGTCTAATTCCCACAAAGAGAATCAGAGAACCAAAGAAATACAAAGTAAAACAAATACTCTTACATATGCCTTGAGATATACTTACTCATAAATGAATGCAAGGTATAGAAGACGATCTCCAAGTGATGAGATTTGCTTGAAAGCACTTGGATGATTTCCCTTGAGCTTGACTTCAATGCATGAAGGAGATTTAGAGCTCTAAGAGGGAAATGAGAGAGTTTGAGAGAGGCTTGTTTAATCTCTAAAGACTTTCAATAGCATCAAGAAGTTCTAATGAACTCAGCCCTCTCATATATATAGGAACCCTATAGGAACTCTCAAAAGCAAAAAAAATCCAAAAACAAAAGGCTGCAACGGTTAGATTTTGGGCAAAAACGTCGCTGACAGTCGACTGATGAACAAATGACAGTCTACTATCCAACGACTATAATCTGAGCCATGACATTCGACTGATGAAGACGATACAGTCGACTGAAAACAGGACAGGCGCATGTAAATCCTTCATCAGGCGACTGCTGCCAGGGATGGAAGAAACCAGAGAGATGCACTCTTTCGCACTGTTTGCAGACAATCGACTGATGGCCAGTATACAGGCGACTGTAAATACCTAACCAGTCGACTGACTAGCAAATTGGGAGGAAACCCAGATAATGCAAATTGCGCACAGTCAACTGATGAATAAATCACAGGCGACTGTTGGAAGACATGCGATTGTAAATTGACTGTCAGTCGACTGTTCCAAATGCTCAAGTATGAGTCAATCAAAGGTTGAATTGAGCAGTGCACCACAGTCGACTGTAGAAGGCTCGATAGGCGGCTGGAAATCACCCAGTCGACTGTAAAACCTTCACCAGACGACTGTTGGAGAGCCAAAGACTCCAATTGAGTCTTTGGACAAGAAGAGCCTATTGGGTTAGATTCTATGATAATCATAAGGCTCACTAAGATGGTTAAATGCATATGCATGAATAAGTAGACCATCTATCAAGGCATTACATTAAACCTAGACTCAAGAAAGAGAGAAAGCAATAAATGAAATTACATGGATTACAATGATTTTCTTAGAGTCTATGGCTTCAATCTTGATGCCTTGATGCTCCCCATCAACTCCAAGCTTTGGCACCCCTCGAGTCCAAGCTTTGGCCCTCTCCACTTGATGTCCATCCTTACACCAAGTGTTTAGTCTCCAAAAATGATATTCTTGAAGTGTAACTATGAGACTAAAACAAGAGAGTCATTAGCAACAATATAATGTTGTGATCATCATTAAAATAACATTGGTATGAAACACCAATACTCAACACATCAATTATGATTCGAGGAAATCGCTCCCTCATCATGGAACATGGTGATCAACTTCAAGACATGGTTCGATGGTTTAATGCTTGATCATCCTGGAGCAGCGCTTAACCCATCGAGGGGCCATCAGGCATTACAACGACCACGCGACATACATGACAGCAAGAAAAGCGACGCAATATGGCGCTTCTATTACAAAAAATTATTTGTTTGCTCTCATTTACATCAACCCCTATACATCGAAAAAATTTCTGAAACAGGCATAAAAACGCCGAGACCCTACAAAGGCTTGCTAGGCCCTTGGTCTCCATCTAGCACGGCCACAGACTCTAGGTCCCTCGCGGCATTTGCTCCTACGTCATCATCAGCCATGATGGCAGCGTCGTCAGGGGGAGTGACTTCCTCCGTGCCTTGGCTCGATTCATCATCACCAAGATCTGGAAATATCACCGGGATCTCGTCGATCTCCATGAAGAGATCAGGGAACCGATCCTTCATCTTCGATCGGCATCGCTCATAACCTGCCTTGTATATCTCGTTGAAGTCGGGAAATAAATCCGTGAAATCCCGAATCGCCCTCTCCACAATGACCTCGGCTTCGACACTCTCCTCCAGCAAAGCATCTTATGCTCGCTCTCTTAGGGCGATTTGTTCAGCCTCCCTCCTATGAGACTCGCTCAACTCTTGCTCGATTTTTCTAGTGCGATCCGATCTTGTCTCGGAGAGGAGTCTGATTCTATCCAGCTCGGCCTGAGATCTCTCCACTCTCAACCTAACGGCCTCCAGGGTTACACCATGATTGGCCACCATCGGAGCTCAATGACGCAACGCCGCGGTTGCCATGAGAACCTGCAAGAACCACACAATAGTAAACATGCATGCTGGCATCACCTACAAGGGAGCTAGGGCAATAGCTACATGGGCACTAGCGTGAACGGCTATTGACGTAAGCCGCTCATAATCGACCTTTTCCACGACAGCCATGTCCCATGGAAGGGTCACATTCTCAGTGATGTGGGAGGCGGTCCTGTAGGCAAGAAGAACAGAATCTCCACGCCTCAACAGAAACCCCGCCCGGATGAGCTCCTCCTCGGAGCAGTCGAATGGGGCCTGAGGAGATCGGCCCTATAGTAAAATCGGCATGTATTCATTGGGGATGTCCTCAGAGAGCCCTACAGGCAGGAACAGACCCACATGGCCAGGAGTCCTCGTGCACGAGAAGCTCCGATGGAACCTGAGTCTCCCTCGAATCCTCCTCGTCAAAAGTATCACTCCCTGGCTAGGAGACCCGTTCTGCGGCTGCATTCGACCCAGACGGCTTCGAGTCGCTGAGAACGAGCTTTTGCCTCCTCTTGGTCCCCTCCAACGCAACTACTTCAAATTCAGAGGGCGACACTTTCCTCTTTTTTTGCTGAAGGCGAGCCACCTGAGCAACCCCCTCGACAACCATGGGTCAATCATCGGACAGTTGGGCTATCGATCTCCCCACAGTCGACGTCCGGGGAGACAACATGCTCGCATCTACCTCTTTGATGGAAGCATCGACTGCGTCCCTCAGTGTGGGATCCACCCGATAATTCACACTAGTCATGACTGCGAAAGCAATAAACAAGTTAGGTCAAAAGACAAAGGTCGAACGGCTGGTGTGCACGACCGAACCATGCTTTTGTCCACACTGTCCGACGTAGCACGTCATCAGACCACAGCCACTTGATCGACCTCATCTCCTCTGTCACGCTTGTCAGGATATCGGTGGCTTTTTTCTCCTCAAGAGTCAACGGCTTATCCCCGGCAGGTTCTAAATTAGGGGCACCCCAACCGGTGTAAAAGCTAGCCTCCCCTTTGAAAACCACAAACACAAACTCGTCTTTCCACTTGGGATTGGAGACAGAAAGATCCTTCAACAGCTTCCTACCTCGATGGGCCATTATCATATACCACCCCGGGGTCTTGAGTGGAGGGATCGAGAAAAAATGATTGACCAGACACAGGGATGGTTCAATCCCCTTCGTCAAGCACAGAACTACGAAGCCCATCAGCATACCAATGGCGTTTAACATCAATTGACAGAGGGAAATTTTCAGGATACACAGAAAATACCGCATGAAAGGGTGCATGGGAAATCGAAGGCCACGCTCGAAGGCTTTGACGTAAACCCCGCTTCCCGATCGCCAGGATGATGAGCCCTCTCGTCCCTCCTAGGCAGCCTAATTTGGTAGTCGAGACAGACGTAACTCCTCTGAAGCTCGACGATCTGACCGGCCTTGACTTTGGATCTCACATTCGCCAGTAAGCCCGGCTCCATGATCCCCTCCCGATTCTTCTGCATAGTTGTGACTAAGTTCCTTCCGGAGGCAGAGGTAGAGGACGAAGCCATTACTTTCGAGAAAAGGAAAATCTGAATCAAGAGAATGGAGACAATACATCTGCACTCTATTGCTGGAACCGTCATATATGGATGAGGCAACAACCACATGATGGAACACATGTCAAAGATCCAAGAGCCCAGAATGTCTTGGATTTCGAAACGACAAATCATCTGAATCGACGAGGTGGGCGTTTTGGCGCCTAGAACTCAAGTGCTATTTTCTCGATTGTCGTGCCCCATTAATGCGATGTAACGTCACTTGACTTCAGCGGATGGATCCTTCAAGGTTGTGCGACGGGGGCCAATGTTGAATCATGGGGCTGGCATTCAAGATAACTCGGTCGATAAATGTTTATGGCCCACAAGGCCCACCAAAGAAGCCTGATACCGACTCAGTCAAAGCCCAATGGTCAGTCGACCATTGAGTGCACTTAACTCGAACGTAGGATTAAAGGTAGGGCTCGTGAATCTCGAGGACGTGTGCAACATTTATTGCTATTAATGGGGGAAGATCGTGGCCCCATTATGATTGGTCGTTATCACCCCCAATGTCTCCAAAGGGACCTTGAACGTCTATAAATATAAGAAAGGGTTCCAATTCCAAGGTACGGGTCTAAGACATAGAACTCTACTTTCTCATCTTATCGCCTACATATTTGAGCTTGCGTCGCCAGTCTTGAGACGAACTCCATGGGTCGATCTCAACTGCACCAAGCTCCCTCTCTCCCTTAAGTTCCATACTAACTTAAGCATCGGAGAGGATTTGGGTCGAAACCCAGATCTGACCCCCCTAACGAGTCCCTGTAGTGTAGATCGATGGTCATCACCTAACATCGAAGGTCGACATTAAGCTTCCCAGCCTCGAACGATTGACGTAGATATCGCTTGAAGGTCAATCGAGCACCGCATCGTCTTCAACTGCCATCATTCGACCCTGGTTCTTCCAACCAAGGGTCCCACTCCAACTGCTGACGAGGCTCCGACTCAGCATCTCGAGTCTACGTCAGCTCGACAACTGTCTCGGTCAATTTTGGCCTTAACACGTTGAAATTTTGTATATGTTAATCATGGATATTAATTTCAATGTCATATCAGATACAAATGCAAAGAAAAAACTTGGTCCATTCAAATTAATAACACTTCTGACTTTTATTTACGCAGAGAATTTTAATTTATCAATATTATTAACCCAAAAGAATGTCCAAATCTCCATTGCTAAGGGCAGCCATTTATTGTTTGATATATCTTTTAAGTATACATGCTATTTCCTTTAACGCTAATCATCCATGATCATCCTTTCACTGTAACGTTCAATGACTATAAATAATTACAATTTTGTTAATTTTTATAATAGGGTCCACAAATCTCCACATTGGTATGATATTGTCTAATTGTGTCCACTGGCCCAATTGGTTTTGCTCTTGGGCTTTCCTCCAAAAGGCCTCATAACCAATGGAGATTCCAAGCCTATTATAAACCCAAGACCCCCCTTCTCATAACCGATGTGGGACTATGTTCACATCCCAATAATCCTCCCCTCGAACAAAGGCACACATCGAGCCTCCCCTTGAATGATCATCCATCTACCCTTGCTCAATCGAGCCAATCATTCAGCTTGCACTACGTTGGAGGCACGCCTTACATCAAGCTCGAATATTGCACGAGAGCCCTTGCCTCTATAGACCGTGGTCGAGAGCCTTGCTCTACAAGACCAACTCCACTACCACTGTGTTGGAGCACACGCCTTACGTGAAGTGCCTGGAGTAGCTCCTCTCTTCACCGTGTGTGGGGTAGAGTGTGAGAGGCCACACACGCACCATGAAGGACTGGCTTAACCGATTGCTAATGGAGCATAAACCCGGTTAACCGAACAACTGAAGCTCCGTCGTATTTCCAATAGAGGAATGCAGATCCTTGCATCATTCACCATGGAGCCCGCCATCTTTAGTGAGGAATTCGGAGGATCAAACAACAGCGAGAGTACATGCTCTAATACCATGTTATTTTTCCGAGTTTAAATACCTTGGGTTTGGGCTCCACTTTGGTAAGATATTGTCCGCTCTGGGCCCGCACCAGTACCAACACGTTTTTAAACACGGGGTTTTCCCCCAAAAGGCCTCTTACCAATGGAATTCCCAAGCCACTATTTAAACCCCCCAGATCCCCCCACTTGGCCGATGCGGGACTATTCGAAAATACCAACAATCATCCCCTCGAACTAGGATCACATCATGAGCCTCCCCTCGAACAAGCATCTATACGTCGCCCTAATTGAGCTCCGACCAAGTGTTCTCCATTTGGCTGCCTCCCCGAGGCTAGGAAGGTCCATCCTTCTTGATGGCATCAAGCCACTGATGCTTGCATCGAGCTTCACCTCTGAGCTGAGAGTTCTTCTCCATCAGTGACATGCCATGCCCGAGCTCTCCTTCAGCTCAACGCATGAGTCTGCTCAGTCCTGAGCATAGCAGACTCCCATACGCCGGCATCCCACTGTGGATCCGAATTGGGCTTTCCACTGTGGGCATCACTCTGTTCGGCATTTGGAGTGATCCGTCCTTCTATCCGAAAAAGCCGAGCTCTGCACTGCTCGAAAACATGCCGACTCTCATACGTCGGCACCAGAGGATCAAACACTTCGGCAGATCTGGGGTCCTGCTCTGATACCATGTTAATTTTCCAGTTTTAAAACCTTGGGCTTGGGCTCCACTTTGGTAAGATATTATCCGCTCTGGGCCCGCACCGGTATCCACACAGTTCTAAACACGGGACTTTCCCCCAAAAGGCCTCTTACCAATGGAATTTCCAAGCCAATATTTAAACCCCCCCCCCCCCCCCCCCCCCGGATCCCCCCACTTGGCCGATGTGGGACTATTCAAAAATCCCAACAATCCTCCCCTCGAACTAGGACCACATCATGAGCCTCCCCTCGAACGATCATCCATCCGCTGCCCTAAATGAGCTCCGACCAAGCATACTCCATTTGGCTGCCTCCCCGTGGCTAAGAATGTCAATCCTTCTTGATGACGTCGAGCCACTTTCGCTTGCATCGAGCTTCGTCTCCGAGCTGAGAGTTCTCCTCCATCAGCGACCGGTCGTGCCCGAGCTCTCCTTCAGTTCAGCACATGAGTCCATTCCGCCATGAGCATTACAGACTCTCATACGTCGGCATCCCACTGTGGATCCGACTTGGGCTCGTTACGGTGGGCATCACTCTGTTCGGTATTTGGAGTGCTCCGTCCTTCTGTTTGGAAAAGCTGAGTTCTACACCGGTCGAAAACACGTCGACTCTCATACGCCGGTACCAGAGGATCAAATACTTCGACAGATCTAGGGTCCTTCTCTGATACCATGTTAATTTTTATAATAGGGTTCACAAATCTCTACATTGGTATGATATTGTCCAATTGTGCCCACTGGCCCAATTGGTTTTGCTCTTGGGCTTTCCCCCAAAAGGCCTCATAACCAAATGAGATTCCAAGCCTATTATAAACCCAAGACCCCCCTTCTCATAACTGATGTGGGAATATGTTCACATCCCAACAAATTTAGCTAGAATCAATTATCTAAATCATTTTAGTATATTTTCCCTTTTTACTTTGATATCTTCAGCAAATCACAGGAGCGACGCATACAGGAGCTGGTTCCATGTATCTGGAAGTCCCGCGATGCACCAGTGGCTGCAATCGTTGCGAAATCTGACTCCATTGTATTTTGAAGGATGAGCATCTAGTCTTAATTGGGAGAGCAAGGTAACATCCAGTAACGATACTGGCTTCGATATGCTATTCAATGCATTCTTCACTATGGTCTGCTCTGCAATTGGACCGGCTGGGTACTCTGAACCGTTCAGTGGCTTCATCTGTCCTGAACAACTCTTTCGCAGGGAGTCTCCACAGTCATTGTCGATGGTTCCCAAATCCTGCAAGAAACGACGAAATAAAGGTTAATAGCAAATACCATAAGATGTTAACAAACATACAAATGTTCTCTTTTACTTGCAATATTCTGAGTTGCTGGGTTATAGTACAACTAAATTTTCAATATCGCATAAGTTTGTTGGATTGCTTCACAGCTACAATTCTAATAATACATCAACTTTTAGAAAACAAACACAAATTTCAGTTCCTAAACTGGGTCCAAAGTTCCTTGAATAATTAAAATTTGTCGATATTTATTATTAATTCTGAAATATTAAGTGATTCAGTAAACTACTCCATGATGATACATATGTGATTGACAGGAACGTATTATCAATCATGGACAAACTAAAGATAGTTCAAATATGTGATTGTCAACATACGTTTTTTGTGAAAAAATTATTTCCCCCCATGTTGATAATTCTGAAATATTCTGAAAAAATTCTGAAATATTCTGAAATATTGAGTGATTCAGTATACTACTCCATGTTGATAATTCAATCATTACAAAAAACATATGTTGATAATCAAATATATGGATACAAGACCTAATTTTGTATTCAGCCATCTTTAGTTGTTACCAGTAGTGACTTCATATATTTTTTTGCGATGCTTTGCAGTTGACATGGCTACTAAAGGAGTTGGGATACACGAAAGCGATGGTGTATAAAGAGATGGTGTATAAAGTAGTGATATTGAATTTTTCACTTTGCTTCTCACTTGTTTATTTTGCAGGATTTAAAAGATCTGTATACTCATCTTACACACATTCAACGTGTGAGCATTGCCCTCCATCCGAACAGACCAACTTTTCTAGATCATGTGTTCAACATCACCGAAAAGGTACTACAATCGATACACTTGTATCTTTCACATTGCTGCATTTCATTTTGAAACAATAACCACGTCCTGTTACTTTGGTTTTCCTATTTTGATTTCCTTGGACGTTAAAAAATTGGTTTGAATGACATTATTCGTCTTTATTTATGCAGTTTGTAGAGCTCCATGGAGATCAAGCTGGATATGATGATCCAGCAATTGTGACTAGTATTGGAAGCATAGAGGGCAGAAGCTACATGTTTATCGGTCATCAAAAAGGTAGAAACACAAAGGAGAACATCAAGCGGAATTTTGGCATGCATACCCCCATGGGTATGTAATTTGGACGTATTCCTTAAGATGTATAAAATACTGGATATATGGTGGTTGTCGTGTGAAATTTTCAGTTGCGGGATGTAATTAGTATGTTGAATGATGCTATAATTATTATTGATATATATAAATGAATTCTTTGTGATAGGTGATATCACTTGAAAAGATACTCTCTGGTTCTGATCCTAGCCCAGATCTGTTTTTGAATGTATCGATCATGTTAATCATGTTGTCTGTCAAATTTAGTAATATTTAGCACCACGCAGAAGCTTTTCATTAAACTTTCTATTGTTGAATTGGTTTACTTTTGCTTTGGCCAGAATATGCTTTGGTAAACTTGCAGTTTTATTTGCTTAAAACAAACCCCATAAATTAACAGTATCTTATTCTACTCAAATATTAATGATAGGAAAAAGGACTGAAGTTTAATTCCTTTTGTGTTATGACTATCAAACAATTATCTCCTAATAACTTCATGTTTCTTTCCTTTCTTGCTATTCACATGACACTTATTTCAGCCGGAAAATTTTCTGTATTTGATATATACTATAATCCTGCCTGCGTAGATGAGCGACATCGTCACATATATGAGGTTTGTAATGACTGTCACTCTAATCTTTATTTTTTATTTATTTTGTTGGAGCAGTCTTTATTTCTTTGTTGAGGCTGCTCTCATGGAGGCATTGGAGTACTGGACGACAACCAGAATGCTGAGAAGGACTACAAGGAGAATCTCGAGGAGGTGGAGACTCCTGCAATCCGATCATCTTCGTTGTGTATCAGGGGGCCGTCGATGCGCTGTGTTCTGGAGTGGAGGGTGGCGATGATGAAGACGTGCATGGCGAGCTTTAAATAAGGAAGTAGGGGAGGACAGAGGAGGAAGCAGCTGAAGAAGGTGCTGGTTATGGAAGGGGAGAATAGAGAGGGAGAGAGACTTTTAATTTTTTAAAGGTGTTTTTGTATATTTGATTCTAATAACAATGTTTCACCTTAAGCCAATGTTTTCATAATATAATGTGTGGATACAAGTGAGGGTTCAAGAAATTAAGCTTATAATATGCAAAAGTTGTGTTGATCTTATTGAAATGCTTTCTAATCCTTTTACAATGAGTTTGTAGCAAGTATTCAAACACGAGCAGGAACTTGATTTGAAATGAGTAGATTACTAAATTTTAGTGAGTTGATAAATTTACTGTAGTTCATATCAAGTCCCACCTTTCATTTGTGAGCTTGGCTGAGTCCGTTGATGAGGTCGTTCCTATCGTGAGATATGCAACATATGTGCAAAATGCTGATAAAGAACCTTGGAGTCTTGGGAGAAAGATGTGCAAAATGCTGATAAAGAACTTTGGAGTCTTGAGAGAATGCTTACAGAGAGGCCATTGGAGCATACAATTTATTATCTCTATGGATTACAAAACCCTCAAACCACATTTATTGGTCTTTTTGTTAGAAAACACGAAAACTTGTTCTGTTCTTTATCGCTCACTGTGGAGTCCTATCGAACATCAACCATGTGCTACTACGGTTGAAGACGTCGGTGAATGACAAGGGTGAAGTCTAGCAGGTCCCCCAAGAAGGCGCCAGTATAGGATGGTTAGGATTATTTTGGTGTTTGTAAGTAATTTTGGTGTTTGAAGTTGTAAGGCTGTCGTTTGTAAGTAATTTTGGTGTTTTTGTATTTTTATATGATAATTTGTATAAAATTGTAAGGCATTACACTATAGTCTTCTCATATTTTTTTAAATTTATATTTTAATACATTTTTTCTTAAATGTAATCTTACTTATATGTTATATTGGGGTTATACAACTGAGGGATATTTTTGTATTGATTTGCTGTCTAGGACAAACAGATGGATAAAAAGACAACTGGGATTGAATCTTGAAAAAATCAAAGGACAGAATGAGCGTTTATGAAAATTGTAGGGGAAAACCCTAAAATTTTAGGTTTCAAGAAACTAAATTTTTTTTATATTTGAACTAAATTCTCTGAGCAAACTAAATTTTGGGTGTAACTAAATATGGAGGGAATTAAATTTTGGTGGGACTAAAATTTTTGGGATGAACAAGCAATTATTGCATTATTGTTCGTTTAAAATTAGGGATCTAATATTTTGAGGGGGATTAATTTAAATGAACGGGAAACTAAATTTTGAGAAAACTAAAATTTTTAAGTACTAAATGACAATTATTGTGCTTTAATATTGATTTTCGTATAAATTTAGGTGATCCAATTTTTGTGAAGGGGCAATATTTTAAATGAACAGTGCCCTAACGGTACGTGTTAAATCTTAAAGGAACTAAATTTTAGGGGAAGACTAAATTTTTTGGGAGAACTATATTTTCTTGTGGGGACTAAATTTTGAGGGTACCTAAAAGTTTTTGGAGAGCTAAATAACAATTATTGTGCCATACATATTTTTCTTCGTTTAAAATTGAGGCGAGCATATTTTAAATGAACCGTACCGTAAAGGCACGGGTTATGACTAGTACATATACATATAAAGAAATTTTGAGAATGCCAAATGTGTTGTGAGCAATGTTGATGGCTAGGAAACCCCTAGCCTCATATACATCATAAACAATGTGGGTGGATACCCAATAAGCCCATTAGGCCCATCTCATAACACTTCCCCTTATCCAACCATCGTTGTATACTCGACATATGAATACTGCAGGATCCATAGTGCTTATGAGTATCATAAGGGGTGGATACTTCCAGATCCTAAGTTAGGGATAACAGCCTCGTAAAACCTTTAGCTATGGAAAACTCAGTGGGAAAGCCCAATAGCCAAGGGAAAAGAGTACATGTTTCTATAACTTCTCCTGATTGGTGGAACTATTTAGGGGTGGATACTTCTAGATCCAGAGTCAATGAGGTTGCCTCGTTAAAACCTTTAGCTATGGAAACCCAGTAGAAAAAACCAATAGCCAAGGAAAAAAAGTACAACACTACATTTGACTCCCCTGATCTGTACAAGCTGCAGGCTTGCAGATCTTCGAGGCACCTATACATCAATCTCTTACAATGTTCTGAGTAAAAAATACAAGACATCGCTAATTTATACAAGACATCGCTCATCTATACAAGTATCGCTCATGTTTGGTAGCTACTGAATCTTAGGGAGCTCTTCTGAAGAGAAGTGGTCTGCAGACTTGGTAAGTAGCTCCACGTCTCTGACCCAGTCGTCACTGTGTCTACGAGGTATTACAGGACCTGGCTGTGCATGCTCAAGATTTGCTTCTTGGATGATGAGCCTCTCGGGATGGTGGGATTGATGTTACCTTTGAAGCCTGCTTTGCTAGTCTCCAGGAGTTGGTCGTTCCTTTGTTGTAGTCATCACGATAATCTGTAACCTGTATCGGTAAATACATTTAACATGTTGGATGATCCTTGACCCTTAGCGGTAGCACAGAAGCTACATATCTTTGGTCCGGTGGTGCGCTGCACGCCCTGCATTGTATCTGGCTAAAAGGTTTACTGCCAGTGCTCTCTATGTAAGGATCGCCTTACCCTTGCAATACTAACAACACACACTAGAGGGGGGGTTAATAGTGTAATGGCAATAAAATTGTCCAATTAAAATTTAACTTGCAAATGCGGAATTATAAATGCAAGAGGAATTAAAAGGTACAATCAACCCAAACGCAAACACACAGTTTTACCCTGATTCCCCAAACTTGGGTACATCCAGCCACACCAATATTCACTATATTCCCACACAGAGAAGTGAATACAAATCTCACAAGGAGATACCCCACAAAGAGGATTTATGCCCTACACAAGGACCCAACCAATCCTACACGAGGATCAAGACTCCCACACAGAGAATCACTAACTCCCACTCAGAGAATTAGAGTTAGCCCGACACTAGGACACTAAACTCCCACAAAGAGAGTTACTCCCTCAAAGAGAGTTTCCTAAGTCCCACAAAGAGACAACCTCCCACAAAGAGAGAACCTCCCACAAAGAGAGAAAGATCTAATTCCCACAAAGAGAATTAGAGACACAAATTACACCAAGTAAAATAAATACTCTTACCTATGCCTTGAGATGCTTACTCATGAATGGATGCAAGGCATGGAAGAGAATCTCCAAGTGTTGAGATATGCTTGAAAGCACATGGATGAATTCCCTTGAGATGGACTTCAATGCATGAAGACGAATGAGAGCTCTTGAGAGGGAATTGAGGGAGTTTGAGAGTTGCTTATAGATCTCTTGAGATATTCAATAGCATCAAGTATATTCAAGAATCAATCAAGAAGGTTTAGAGATATCAGCACACTCATATATATAGGAACCCTATATCAAACCCCAAAACCCAAGAAAACAGCCAAAGAATCAATTCTGCAACGGCTAGAAACTGGGCGAAAACGACAGGAACAGTCGACTGATGATCAAAAGACGGTCGACTGATCAACGGCTAGAAAATATCCAACGGCTATAATCTGAGCCAGGATAGTCGACTGATGAAGTCGATACAGTCGACTGTAAACATGACAGGCGCTTGTTAATCATTCAGCAGGCGACTGCTGCAGGGGATGGAATGAAACAGAGAGCTGCACTCTTTCTCCAGTTAAGCACACATGCGACTGATGTTAATAATACAGTCGACTGTCTATTAGCCAGGCGACTGTAAAACCTTAATCAGTCGTCTGCTGTATAATATGGAGAAACAACAGAGAGATGCAGAGAATGCACTTACGCTATACAGGCGACTAGTGACCAATCTACAGGCGACTGTAAATATACAGGCGACTGTAAACTGACCAGTAGTCGACTGTGCATAAAGCTCAAGTTTGAGTCAATTGAAATGTTGTCTTGAGCTGTCCATATCAGGCGAATGTAGAAGGATCTACAGGCGACTGGAAATCACCCAGTCGACTGTGTTTCCTTTAGCAGGCGACTGATGGAAAGCCAGAGACTCCAAATGAGTCTTTGGACAGAGTGAACCTATAGGGTTGGATTCTATAATAATCCTAAGGCTCACTAAGATGGTTAGATGCATATGCATGAATGAGTAAACCATCTAACAAGGCATTACATTAATCCTAAACTCAAAAGAGAGAGAAAGCAATAAAGTAAATTACATGAATTACAATGCTTTCCTTAGAGTCTAAGTCTTCAATCTTGATGCCTTGATTGCTCTCCATCATCTCCAAGCTTTGGCACTCCTTGAGTCCAAGCTTTGGCTCTTCTCCACTTGATGTCCATCCTTGCACCAAGTGATTAGTCTCCAAGAAAGATATTCTTGAAATAAAACTGAGAGACTAAAACATGAGAGTCATTAGCAACAACATAATGTTGTGATCATCATCAAAATAAGATTGGTATGAAACACCAATACTCAACAATCTTCCCCTTTTTGATGATGACACACATTATGTAAAATACAAAGTATTAAAGCACAATGCTAAAGAGCTCCCCCAACTTATATGCACCAAGTAAACAATGAGATACACAATAGTAAATACTCATTGTACCAAATAAGATCATGGTGACATATAATAGGCATGGATTACATAAACCACTTGTAAACCAATTGAAAAAGACAATTATCATGCAAACAAGTAAGGTTTTTCTAATCCCATATATATCTCCCCATAGATATATCTCTCCCCATATGCATATGAATATATCTCCCCATATATATTTACATAATGCATATATCTCTCCCCCTTGACATCGTCAAAAAGGTGGACATCAAAAATATCCCCCCTTGTCATCTTAACCAAGATGTGACAATATGCAAGAAAAGAAAGATATGTATGATACCAAATTGAAAAATTTAGTGGGTATAAATTCTCTATCCCATGCTCCCCATAGATCATAGAAATGGTCAACTTTTGACTTCTAGGATCTAATACCAATTATACAAATAATGGAGCCATGGGCCGTACATGTATCAAAGCAATAGATATGGAAAAATCAAGCTTCAATGATACACAAAGAATATTGCCAAACCAAATATATCATGAAGAAAGTTGGCAATAAACAAGAGGTTTGGTTTGAGATCAAAAACAACCAAATGTGAATAATGATCTCAAATAACCTCCGAAATGAGAGTTAAAATATGTCTTAAAATACTTTAAACATATAACATATTAACTCCCCCATTGACATACACATAGATCAAAAATGCATGCATGTCAATAAACCCCAAGGTCCTCATTTTCATGAAAAAAATAAGTTTGAAAATATTTTCAAAAACATGAAACACACACAAACAATGGTTATGCTAAAAATAAACATTCAAGCGTAATACCCATGCAATATGCATATGTGTGAGGAACCTAAACATTAGGTAACCAAACCCAAGAGGAGTTTGATTTCCTAATGTAATCACATCCCTAACTAGAGAGTTGATGTAGCTATCACTCTCTTGCACACTAACCTTAGTGGGAATCCATAATCTTAAGGATTTCCTAGGCAAGGGTTTTGGCTTTGCAAGAGGGATGGATGTGGCATGCTTAGGTGTAGAAACGAATTTCTTGGCATGCAAAGAATGAGGATTTTTCTTCTTAGCAAAAAATGAAGATTTTTCATTCTTCCTCATTACCTCGTGATCAACATGCTTCTTGTTGATGTTATTGTTGTACAAGAAAGCATGGTGATTCTTCTTAGGTGCTTTAGCAATATTTCTTGTATTTGCACCATAAGAGGAATTAGATGTGGGTTTGGGTACCACATTTTGAATATAACCCAAACCTCCTCTATGATTTGTCGGATGTTGTTTTTCCAACAAATCGTGGAGTGAATCCCTAGAATACACAAAGCTTATGAGCTTACGGGATTCCTCTTCACATTTCAACATAAGTTGTTGAATGAGAGACTCTAAGCTAAGGTTTTGAGCAACAAGTTTTTCATTTGTAAGGCTGAATTCCTTAACTTGAGAGAGAAGTGTGTCTCTCTCACTAGTGTCATAAGCATGCCTTTCATCATGAATTACACTAGTAATATCTAGTTCATGCAATCTACTCTTAGCAATCTTATATTTTGCTTTTAATCTATTGTAAGAGTTGATGCACTTACTAGCCTTTTCGGAGACCAAGTCAAAATTGTTCTTGAGCTCCTCATATGAGATCTTTTCTTCCTCGATCTCAACCTCATCATCCTCCTTGCTAGAGCTTGATGATGACTTCTCCTCCATGGCCATGAGGCACGAATCCTCATAGGAGTTGTAAGCGTCGAGCCAAGCATCTAACTCTTCTTCATTTAACCCGGAGGGGATTAGAATAGGAACATCAATGCCTACAAAGCATGCGTGAGCATCCTCCTTTGCATCCTCTTCTTCGTTACTTGAAGTGTCCTCACTCGAATCATCAAATGTCCCGACAAGTCCCTTCATGTGATTTTTGGACTTGGACTTTCCTTTCCAATGCTTCTTCCCTTTACCCTTGTAAGTTTCTTTGTTGGGTTTGGAAGGGCATTCAGTGGACAAGTGACCTTTTCCACTGCAAGTGTAACAAGTAGGAACCTTGTTAGAATTGGAGGCAAACTTTGACAAAGACTTACCTTGCTTGCATTTAAGAAATGCTTTGAATTGCTCGGCAAGCTCCTCAATTTCTTCTCCACTTGCATCTTCTTGCTCATCTTCTTCACTAGGAGCTTCTCGATGGAATTTCCTCATCCACTTGATTGGCTCCTCCTTGGCATGGAATGCAACCCCCTTTTGCTTCTCCGGCTTCTCGGGCTTCGATGGTTGAATCTCCTTCTTGTGTTGAAGCTTCACTTCATACGCCATGAGATTACCAATGCACTCCTCAACGGTGTATTTGGACGTGTCATATGACTCCAAAATTCCGTTGGCCTTTGACTCCCAACGAGGTGTGAGAGAGTCAAGGATCTTCTCTACACGATCCTCTTGGGAAATAATCTTCCCGAGTCCCTCCAAGGCGTTCACGATATCAGTGAACCTTGTGAACATCTCTGAAATGCTTTCGCCTTCTTGCATATTAAACATTTCATATTTAGATCTAAACACAGTTTGTTTAGATTTCTTTACCTTCGTAGTCCCTTCATGACAAATCTCCAAGGTATGCCAAATATCGTTGGCCGTTTTGCACATGGAGATGCGGTTGAACTCATTTGCTGAGAGAGCGCAATGTAATGCGTTCCTAGCCCTCGCATTAAACTTGATCGAGTCCTTCTCCGCCTTTGTCCTAGAAGCCGCAGGAGTAGTGGGCTTCTCAAATGGCACCTCCGTAATGTCCCATAGGTCTTGACACTCCATGTAGATCATCATTCTGATCTTTCAACTTGGGAAGTTGGTTCCGTTGAAGAGCGGGGGTCGAACGGTTGAATGACCTTCTTCATGAGACGCGGATGAGGCGTTGAATGCCATGGTTGCAGTATGCTATAACCTCACTCTGATACCAATTGTAAGGATCACCTTACCCTTGCAATACTAACAACACACACTAGAGGGGGGGTGAATAGTGTAATGGCAATAAAATTGTCCAATTAAAATTTAACTTGCAAATGCGGAATTATAAATGCAAGAGGAATTAAAAGGCACAATCAATCCAAACGCAAACACACAGTTTTACCCGGGTTCCCCAAACTTGGGTACATCCAGCCACACCAATATTCATTATATTCCCACACAGAGAAGTGAATACAAATCACACAAAGAGATACCCCACAAAGAGGATTTATGCCCTACACAAGGACCCAACCAATCCTACACGAGGATCAAGACTCCCACACAGAGAATCACTAACTCCCACTCAGAGAATTAGAGTTAGCCCGACACTAGGACACTAAACTCCCACAAAGAGAGTTACTCCCACAAAGAGAGTTTCCTAAGTCCCACAAAGAGACAACCTCCCACAAAGAGAGAACCTCCCACAAAGAGAGAAAGATCTAATTCCCACAAAGAGAATTAGAGACACAAATTACACCAAGTAAAATAAATACTCTTACCTATGCCTTGAGATGCTTACTCATGAATGGATGCAAGGCATGGAAGAGAATCTCCAAGTGTTGAGATATGCTTGAAAGCACATGGATGAATTCCCTTGAGCTGGACTTCAATGCCTGAAGAAGAATGAGAGCTCTTGAGAGGGAATTGAGTGAGTTTGAGTGTTGCTTATAGATCTCTTGAGATATTCAAAAGCATCAAGTATATTCAAGAATCAATCAAGAAGGTTTGGAGATATCAGCACACTCATATATATAGGAACCCTATATCAAAACACAAAACCCAAAAAAACAGCCAAAGAATCAATTCTCCAACTGCTAGAAACTGGGCGAAAACGACAGGAACAGTCGACTGATGATCAAAAGACAGTCGACTGGTCAACGGCTATAAAAATATCCAAAGGCTATAATCTGAGCCAGGAAAGTCGACTGATGAAGTCGATACATTCGACTGTAAACAGGACAGGCACCTGTTAATCCTTCAGCAGGCGACTGCTGCAGGGGATGGAATGAAACGGAGAGCTGCACTCTTTCTCCAGTTAAGCACACAGGCGATTGATATCAATAATACAGTCGACTGTCTATTAGCCAGGCGACTGTAAAACCTTAATCAGTCGTCTTCTGTATAAGATGGAGAAACAACAGAGAGATGCAGAGAATGCACTTACGCTATACAGGCGACTGGTGACCAATCTACAGGCGACTGTAAATATACATGCGACTGTAAATATACAGGCGACTGTAAACTGACCAGTAGTCGACTGTACGTAAAGCTCAAGTTTGAGTCAATTGAAATGTTGTCTTGAGCTGTGCATATAAGGCGACTGTAGAAGGATCTACAGGCGACTAGAAATCACCCAGTCGACTGTGTTTCCTTCAGCAGGCGACTGATGGAAAGCCAGAGACTCCAAATGAATCTTTGGACAGAGTGAACCTATTAGGTTGGATTCTATGATAATCCTAAGGTTCATTAAGATGGTTAGATGCATATGCATGAATGAGTAAACCATCTAACAAGGCATTACATTAATCCTAGACTCAAAAGAGAGAGAAAGCAATAAAGTAAATTACATGAATTACAATGCTTTCCTTAGAGTCTAAGTCTTCAATCTTGATGCCTTGATTGCTCTCCATCATCTCTAAGATTTGGCACTCCTTGAGTCCAGGCTTTGGCTCTTCTCCACTTGATGTCCATCCTTGCACCAAGTAATTAGTCTCCAAGAAAGATATTCTTGAAATAAAACTGAGAGACTAAAACATGAGAGTTATTAGCAACAACATAATGTTGTGATCATCATCAAAATAAGATTGGTATGAAACACCAATACTCAACACTCTAGAGTCGCGTGCAGTTGTTCGATAAAGGAGTGTACCAAAAACACTTTAGTACGGCACTTCAGTACCTAGGATATCCTTCCCCTCTTCCAGCGAACGGAAGGGGTCTTACTGTGCATACATACAACCAGTAGGTGTATTTTGTGGATTGCAATTGTCCATGTTTATTCATTAACTTCGGGTGTATTAAGTTTAATGTCACATGTTTTTCATCATCGTGTTGATAATTTCATCTTCTAGATGATAATTCATCCTCTGGATGATGTTTTCATCTTGGGGATGAAAATTTCATCTTCTGGATGATTATTCATCTTCTGAATGATGGTTTCATCTTCTGTATGATAGTTTCATCTTCTGGATGATTATTCATCTTCTGGATGATGGTTTCATCTTCAGGATGATGATTTCATCTTCAGGATGATAATTCATCTTCAGGATGATAATGTCATCTTCTAGATGAAAATTCATAGGGAAGATGTCCCAAAAATCTATCCAGGCAAATAAGGAAGAAATCCGTAAGGGTATGTTGTCACATTACCCATAACAACATAGCCTAATATTTCCTTTGACAATCACATGGTTTTCGCAACTATGACCAGGGATCCTTATGCATCAGTTTAAATAACTTTGTAAGTGAGTTACGCTTATCTTACTTGATTACTTCCTGGTTTCTGCAAAATAAACCTCTAAGCTATAGCATGTTGCTTATAGCATACGGTTTTATTTATTTGTATTATACAATACTCGGTTAGCCCATAGGTTTGATATCTTTTGATATCAGGACTTCAGGTCCAAACACTTCACATTTCATAAGTGAGTCCAGCTCAACTTATTATTGCCTTGTTCCACATTATTTGGCCAAATCTCTACGTTTGCTACAGGAAACGGAGATTGGAACAATATCTATGGCAAAATGAAATGTGAGTAATTTTCAACAAGTGTGTTTTATCCAAATACCTCCATATATACGTACATTATTCAATATATTCCACATTCATCTCTTCTAGAGGTTCTGGAAAGGGAGAGGATATGGAGATGAGCTCATTTTCCTGTCGTGGTATTGCTTTAGGGTCTCCAGGAGTTATTTCTCGCTTTGGAGCCTCGTGGTATGTCCTCTCATCCATTGAGGACATCCACTTCTGCTACTGGTGGATTGCATCCATTATATTTGGTATGTCAATCCTAGCTGAATTTTTAGTAGCAGGGATGTGTGAATTTAACAATATTTATATTGTCTGTTACTATGTCTGATAACTTTTTAACAGTTTCATAATTGTGGATATTCAGGATCTCATCATAATTCATGATAATCAGATCATAAGTATTAATGTTTGAAATGGTCAATTGAGCTTCAGGCTCATGGATGATTATTGTATATCTGTTGAACCTAATATTGGGAAATTAAAGATGTGAGGGATCTTCAGGATCTCATCGAATCTTTACAGTAGGATCCATTTATTGACCGCGAGGCATGCACAATCCTAGTAGGATGCACACGCTCGCCTCCCAAGGGTAGGAGTGTCAAATGCAATATAAAACCGTGAGTACGGAGTCGAATCCACAGAGACAATTCGTTTCACTTTCACAATCTTAATTGGTTAAGGAATGCTAAAGGTGTTAGCACAACCAACTAAACTAACAAGTGCGGTGAGTGGAAGTGTGGGGTGATACGATCGAGCTAAGCCTAAGGTAGGTATGGTGGAGACCAAAGTGTGGAGCTAGTCAAGCAAGGATAAGTGTGTGGAATGGGATATCATTAGGGTTGTGAGTTGATTAGCAATGGGCTCACTCCAAATGAATCAACCCTTGCATCCATTTCAAGGTATGCGGGGTTGTGCACGTAGATAATGCCCTTAAGGCATACCACCGTTCTACGGCCCCTCCAAGGGTAATGCACGATTCATTCGTGTGTTGATTAGTGGGTTGGACATCCCTAACTTAAGCCCATGAATCGATCCTTGCATCCGTGTCAATAGGATGCACGGATCGTGCACGTAAGTGTGACCCTTAGGGTACACCACCGTTCTATGGCCCCACCAAGGGTGGTGCACGACTCAATGAAATCTAGGGCACAACCCATCAATCAACATTACTAGCACACATTTCATGGCATACTAGGTCCATTAAATGCAAGGAATGAGCAATTACTGTTCAACCTCACAAGCCCTAATTAACCCAATTCCACACACTATTAGCTCTAGGCCTTCATAATGAAAATAGGATGATAAACATTAATGAGCATTCATTACAAGCCATTAAGCAAGCAATTATCCAATTAATCTCACTTTCATTCAACAACCATTCACAAATATTCATACAAAGCAATAGAAACCAATAGCTACAAGAGCGGGGAAGAAATCACCCAATAAAGCCCTAGAAATCCATGCTCTTCCCTCTCTGGCTCCTCCTCCAAGCTCTCCTAGCCTCCAATGGCCTCCAAGCCTTAGCCCTAGCTCTTGGGAAGAAGATGGGGCTCTCCTAGCCCCAATAGAACGTAAAATCTGAATACCCATTGCTGGAAACCGAACAGCAGCTTAAAACCCTTATTTTTGCATTCGGGTCTGAGATAAGGGCTTGCGGGTCGGGTTTCTTGCACCCGACCCGCCCGCAAATTCAATTGTGTGCGCCTGCTGCTGTGAGACAGAGCGGGTTGGGTCGAGAAACCCGACCCGCTTAGATTAGCAGGCAAGCCCGCTCTTCCTGGGGGCGGGCCCGCCACGCGGGCCGACCTGTTGGGCCATCCCGCATCAATTGCGAGAATAATTCCCGCTTGCGGAAATGCAGGGCGAAGCCCGCTTGTAGAAACGGAAATCAATTTGGCGCCACATGGCACCGTGGGATCGCGCCACGTGGCGCCCCTTTAAAATCCTTTTCCCTTATTTTAATTGCTTTTCTCCTCCAAATAATTCACCAAAAATACCCAGAAATCCCAGAAAAATCCTAGAAAATTCTAGAAAATCCCCAAGACTCCCAGGAGTACCTGAAAAATAGGAGAAGGTGAAATTAGTCCATATACTGATGTTTTGTGCAAAGAATGTGAATAAGCTCTAATATGAAACATAAAGTGATAATACACTTAAGAGAGCAAGATTAAGCCTAATCTTTAGCACAACGTAGGGGTAGTTAGGAGGTAAAAATATACACTTTTCACTACAAATCACACCCCCTGACTAGCATTTTTCTAATCCTTAGCAAAATAAGCGATAATTTCGGATTAAAGTGAAAACATGCACCAAATTTAAGATATCATCATGGCATACTCCACATGTAATTTCCAAATGATTTCAAAGCCAATATACACAATGTATGAAAGTAAACAATAAAAGATTTCCTCCTCAATCCAATTCAAAGAAAAGTAAAGAAATAAGCACCATATCACATTCTTTGGAAAGATATGCAAATGGCAAAATTTCTAATTTTCATGGAAATGGCCAAAACCAAAAGAAATTTCCTCTAAGTGGTGGGAGTTGAGATTGCATCACTCATGTTGCTTATTCTTTCATTTATTCATTCATTTTTTCTTTTTCTTTTCTTTTTCTCTCTTTTTTGTATTCTTTTTTCGTTTTTAGTTTGTTTATATTTATGTTTTGCATTCATGCAATCATGCTATGAAATGCAAACATAGCCACTTTTGCATACATGCGATAATGTTATATAGGCAAAAGGATAGAATGATCCCCTAAATCTCATCTTTGGCGTCCTCCCCAATGTTTCGTGGGGGCACCGGCTACTCAATTTGATTAGAAAAACCATTCACTTATATAACTCTCTTTCTCATTCTAAACATGAATTATCAACTCATCCACCCACTCCTTAGGAGGAAAACAAAACATAACCAATGGCCACATCCTATCCAATCAAAAACTAAGCCATTCATCCCAATTCATGCAATCACTTACACCAAACTATTTCCAAATCATTTCAAAGAAAGTATCACAACATATAAAATAGTTTCATACATGGCATATTAACATTTGACTCCAAAATGGAAAAGAAATTCAAACATGCCAATCAAACATCTATGAAGATGATACCAAAATAATAATCCGAAAAAATTGCATGGCATTAAGCATGTAGGGACTAAGCAAAAGAAATGTGATGGAAGCAAGGATGGAGGCACCAAAATGATATGCTCAAAATGAATGAATGATGATGATGAATGAGAAAAAAAATTTATTAACATCAAAGTTCTAATAACTACCCAAAACTAGCATCCAACTTTATAGTTCACTCCCCCTAACTAGAAATGAGCATTGTCATCAATGGTTGAAGTGAAACTAGATATTATTCAACGATGCTAGGGGAAAATAATCAGACTAAAGCAAACTAAATTTAAAAAAATTTATTTTAATTTATTTAGACTAAAGAAAGGAAGGAATACACCTTAGCAAAAAACAGATCCCTAATGTGTAATGGTAGAGGCAGCTTCTCTATCATATCATTGTGTTCCTCAGCCAGCTGCTGTGGAAACGGAACTCCTCCACATGCCTTGGATCCTAGCAACACAGCTTCCAGCATCTCCCTAGAATATGCTCATGTGTCCTGTGGGAGACAAGTTGTGTCAATCCAAGGAAAATAAGTAAGACTTCCAATGAAGGAAGTCCAAATAGGGTCGTCATAATGAAAATAAGGATATGAATATATATGACGACAATCTAAATCTAAAATGTAAGGGAATGAAGTATGAGATTCAGAAATGAAGGGAAAATTGTGATGAGAACTTCCCTGAATGGCGATGATATCGCCTGCTGATGCGACTCCTCAGGAGGAAGATGAAATGGATGCAGGGGCAAGTGTGGAAGAGAAGGCAGCGCAGGCTCAATGTAGATCATCTCGCAGTCACTGTTGCTTGTCGAATCATCGCCCTCGAAGGTAATGGCCTCTGCAGTCATCCATGGACTTTGTGGTCCACCCTGAATATCATCGTCCTGGATGACAGACTGATGTGTGTTCTGAGGTGTCTGAAGTGATGGCTGCTGAACTGAATCTGAAGGGAGGGAGGGCTTGGGCTCTAAAGTAGTCTGTAGGCTGTATCCCGTGCACTCATCCTCCTCAATACCACCGTAGTAAACCATCTCAGTAGTCCATCCAAGATGCTCGTACACCTCCAGCTGTGGTAATGGATCAGACAGGCAATGTGACTCAGGCACTCCGATGCCATCTATCTCACTCTTGCATGGACACATCTCCATCTCATTATCACCACCAACCCAACGAAACTGCATTGTGTCTCCAACGTGGGTGGCACACACCCCATCATACATCTCCTCCTGATCGTCAACATATAGTCTCTCAACATCCTCTAACTGGCTCTCTTGCAACCCAACATCCTGCTCTGCTAGGTATCCCATGGGATCGCAAGAAAAAGAGCACAAATGTGGCTCCTCAGACTGGCTCTGGACCTGTTGCTCAACATCCTGAAGTGGAACCGGAGACTGGCCATCATCCTCATATTCAAGTGACGGCTCTCCATATGGTGTAGTCCGCTTCCACTCTGCAAGGTCCCTCAGGTACTGCCATGCATCATCTATCGTATATGCAAGGAAATCTCCACTGCTGCTCATCTGCACAAAGTCTCGTGTCAACGGCTGCAACCCTGTGTAGAAAATTCAAAGTAGATCCTCTGTGCTGAAAGCACGGCTTGGACACCCAAGCACTAACCATCGAACCTCTCCAAAACCTGACAGTAAGTCTCACCGTCAAACTGGACAAAGCTCACCATGTGCTGCTCAAATGCCTGGCACACCTGTACCCGATTCCTGTAATTAATAGGAAAGAAAGCTCGAAGGAAATTAGTCTGAAAAGAAAGCCATGTAGAAAAAGAATCTCGAGAATAAGCATCAAACCAAATTTTAGCGTCATCTCCATCATCACTCAAAGTATATGGGAACACTTTAAAATAAATAAAATCTGCACAAATGTTCTCATCAAACAAATCCTCAAACTCTTTTTTACACCATTTTTCAAACTTTGGCATAAATGAACTAGGGTTTTCCAACCCCATAACGTGAAAGAGGGAGTTGGGAATCCTCCACATCAGCATCTCTAAAGTTTGAAAATGGATCCATAAGAAAAAAATTATATGCAAAATATTTTTAAAATAAAAGAAAGAAAGAAAGAAAAATGACTCAAAAAAGTATAAAATAAACAACCAAAAAGACTCAACATTAAGCTGAAAGTACTACACCTAAAGTGTCCAAAACCAACCAAAAATATAAATGTGAAAACCGTTGTCCCCGGCAACAGTGCCAAATTGATTGACCGCGAGGCGTGCATAATCCTAGTAGGATGCACACGCTTGCCTCCCAAGGGTAGGAGTGTCAAATGCAATATAAACCCCGTGAGTACGAGGTCGAATCCATAGAGACAATTCGTTTCACTTTTACAATCTTAATTGGTTAAGGAATTCTAAAGGTGTTGGCAAAACCAACTAAACTACAAGTGTTGTGAGTGGAAGTGTGGGGTGATACGATCGAGCCAAGCCCAAGGTAGGTAGGGTGGAAACCAAAGTGTGGAGCTAGTCAAGCAAGGATAAGTGTGTGGAATGGGATATCATTAGGGTTGTGAGTTGATTAGCAATGGGCTCACTCCAAATGAATCAACCCTCGCATCCATTTCAAGGTATGCGGGGTTGTGCACGTAGATAATGCCCTTAAGGCATACCACCGTTCTACGGCCCCTCCAAGCGTAATGCATGATTCATTCGTGTATTGATTAGTGGGTTGGACATCCCTAACTTAGGCTCGTGAATCGATCCTTGCACCCGTGTCAATAGGATGCACGGATCGTGCACGTAAGTGTGACCCTTAGGGTACACCACCGTTCTACGGCCCTATCAAGGATGGTGCACGACTCAATGAAATCTAGGGCACAACCCATCAATCAACATTACTAGCACCCATTTCATGGCATGCTAGGTCTAGTAAATGCAAGGAATGAGCAATTACTATTCAACCTCACAAGCCCTAATTAACCCAATTCCACACACTATTGGCTCTAGGCCTTCATAATGAAAATAGGATGATAAACATTAATGAGCATTCATTACAAGCCATTAAGCAAGCAATTATCCAATTAATCTCACTTTCATTCAACAACCATTCACAAATATTCATACAAAGCAATATAAACCAATAGCTACAAGAGAGGGGAAGAAATCACCCAATAAATCCCTAGAACTCCATGCTCTTCCCTCTCTGGCTCCTCCTCCAAGCTCTCCTAGCCTCCAATGGCCTCCAAGCCCTAGCCCTAGCTCTTGGGAAGAAGATGGGGTTCTCCTAGCCCCAATAGAACAGTAAAATTCGAATCCCCCTTGCTGGAAACGGAACGCAGCTTAAACCCCTCATTTTCGCATTCGGGTCTGAGATAAGGGCTTGCGGGTCGGGTTTCTTGCACCCGACCCGCCCGCAAATTCAATTGCACGCGCCTGCTGCTGTAAGGCGGAGCGGTCGGGTCGAGAAACCTGACCCGCTTAGATTAGCAGGCTAAGCCCGCGCTTCCTGGGGGGCACACGCGGGGCGCACGCCCCCGCTTGCTGTAAAGGGGGTGGGCCGGCCCGTTGGGCCATCCCGCGTCAATTGCGGGAATAATTCCGCTTGCAAAAATGCGGGGCGAAGCCTGCTTGCAGAAACGGCAATCAATTTGGCGTCGCGTGGCGCCGTGGGATCACGCCACGTGGCTCCCCTTTAAAATCCTTTTCCCCGATTTTAATTGCTTTTCTCCTCCAAATAATTCACCAAAAATACCCAGCAATCCCAGAAAAATCCCAGAAAAATCTGGAAAATCCCCAAGACTCACAGGAGTACCTGAAATATAGGAGAAGGAGAAATTAGTCCATATAATGATGTTTTGTGCAAAGAATGTGAATAAGCTCTAATATGAAACATAAAGTGATAATACACTTAAGAGAGCAAGATTAAGCCTAATCTTTAGCACAAAGTAGGGGTAGTTAGGGGGTATAAATATATACTTTTCACTATGAATCACCCATCAATGCACATCTTAGTGGAAGTGATTTTTAAATGCTTCCACTGTTTAGAGTGCATTTTGATGGTTTAAAATGGTGATGTGGGGATGTATACTCATCATGGCACAATCTGTAAGATGTGCTCTAAATGCTTCCCCCGTTAGGGGGTCTTGGAAACTGTTTATATGAGTAGATTCTAAAGAAGCGTTTTGATGGTTTACATTGTAATTGCATGTCCTCATGCAGTCCCAGTGTTATCCAATGTTCATGCCATTTAGTAATGTGTCCCGTTTGCTTTGAAAAAGCTGGACTGTGGTTTGGATAATTGGTTTGATAATGACCCTTTTTAGGGGATACAAGGATGTGTACTCTAAGGTACGTCATCAGTCATATGTAAGGAGGAGATAAGTCCACTTTTATCCCTCAAATACTCTCAAGAGACCTAAAAATCTCATTATCCTAATGATGATAGTATATCATTTTGAATTCGTTTGAGGAAGTGAGGTGAGTCAATGTCCACGTGAATGGAGATGATCTCGTAATCATTTTTCCCTTTTGAATGGGACAATAAAAGGTTCACCCCTTTTAAAGAATCTTCAGGTTCGTCTGTATAATGATGTCTTGCATCATCAATCCAGGGTGACATCATTCCAAAGTTGGTCGATTCTAGACACTTCTGGCGTTCCAAATTAATTCCTCTTTTCAAATTTATGTGGGACTTTTGAAAGTCCATTAAGATACTCAAGTTAATTTTGTCCCGTAATAGGTGAACTGTGTTCAAACTGTGAAGGATTATATCTTTATATTGACTATTATGCGGATCATTGTGGGACAAAGCTTCAGGCTTCATTGATTTCTTGAGTCATTAGGGATTTCTTTTTGATGAATATCCATCGAAACTTTATAAGTTTCAGAGAGTAAATGGCATCCTCATTTTAGGAGTATTCAGGATAACAAATCATTCACATACAGTAAAATAAAATGGATAAAAGCATGAAATTCATCTATAAGAAATATTGTGATAATGTATTTAAACACATATATACTTCAAGAAATTACTTTTGATAATTATGTTATGGCAACAAGTTTTATAGTGTGATGTGTGCTTGAGGAATAGCGAGGTAGACAAATGCTAGTTTTGTACCAATATTTTATATTGAACTAGTGTTGTCAGTTGGACGTATGTTATTGAGTTGTCGGGAGAAGTTCTTTGTATTTACTCTGTCATTAGTAGGCAGGCAAGCATCTCAAAGTATTTTGTGAAGTTTCCTTCACAGTTTGCTGCATCAGAATCATGTCTTTCTCGTGGAGAGAAGTGTAAGTCATTTCTAACATACGCGTCTGAGAGACATCCTCACCATGACGTTACAGGCGTGGGGTGAAGTATAATAGTACTGAGTTAAATTCAGCAATGGACTTGAAGTCCTGGTGTCTCATAAATTCTCTTACTCATAACAACCTTTTGAAAGTATAACATCTTTATAATGTTTATACATTTCATCCTAGGGCGCCCATACCGTTGTTTGGGTCCTCAACAGTGAGGTAATCTGATTTCAGAGGTGTGTCCATGTGGCGGTGGATGGCTTTTGCCATTGCTATTCCTCTTCGAACTTTGTCACATCTTCCCTTTCCCTAATTTATATAAGACATTGTTTTTATTCTTCCACTTTTACACTCAACATTTATTTCGTTGTATAGCTTTAGACCTTTGAATGCCCATTTAAGTACTCAAGTATGGATTTAATGCCATTTTACTTTCTCTTGAGTATGCTATACAAACATTAAGGATTTCGTTTAAACAAATATCCTTTGAAACTTTGTAAGTTTCTTTAGGTATTTGTAGGAGAAGATACATAGGTCAGTTGAGCAATTACATGGGTGCGAATATATTTTTCACTTATGTCACGACTTCGGGCGTGGTCTTTATTATGTGCAAGGTCAGATATAAGAATATTGCCTTGTAGTGAGATAACTCTTAAAGAGTTAGCGGTGTTATGGCATCTTGGTTAGGTGTCCATATTGGTCTAGTTAGACCGTAGATTTTCAGGATCTATTTACCGCGTGTTGCTCATATTTAAGATGGCATAAGTGATTGTTCGCATGATCCCAACGTTTTATTATTTTTGGGAATAAGGGGTATTGTCGTATTATTTGAACTTCAGGTTCAATTTTGCCATTTTGAACAATTATATGTATGCCATAAACATAGTTATAATTAGCTCTATGAACACATATGCATGGAATAAGTTCATCACAGGCATAATCACAGAGACATAAGGAAATTTGTGTGGATCGGTTAGTCACCCTCAAGCAAAGTACAAAGTCCAAAAGTCCATAGTTACAGTCCATACATAAAAATAGGAAAAGTACAACTTCGAAAACCTACAAAGGTTCCTTAGACGATGTTTTCATGGAAGTGCCGCAAATACACCATCCCCTCTGTATGGAAAGCAACGCCGGTCTCTGGTCTTGTACATTTACATTTATTCCTCACTACATTTTTCACTCAAAAGAAAAGAAATGTAGGAAAAATAAAAAGAGGGTGAAAACCCTAGGCGATCCAAAAAGCCACAGATTTCCATCACATGCATTTATATTTACATCACATGCAGTTATCAACAACCACGCAGTTATAATGTATCACATATTAATGTAAACATTACAGACATTTAGTATGTATAATCGCAAATAAATTCATGCTACGAGCAAAGAAAATATGCAACATCGCAGGCATTTATAATGGAATAAAATATTTTTGTTTAATAATTATTGGACCATTGGGCAGCGTCATACACCGTTAGGTTAGCTGACTAACGGCAGAGCGGTCGGAGGATCTTTCTAATTATTAAACGTAGAAAATAATCGAATAATCCAATAAAAGGTGCAATGATGATTTATGCATATAATTAATCAGGACTAAATAATAAGAAATTTTAATTAATATCTGAAAAATTGAATTTGATTTAAAAAACTTTTTGGGGGAAAACCCTAGTTAGGGTTTTTGGAGGCGATCGGTCGTGCGAGCCTGTGCGGGCGGCTAGGTTTTACGCCGCGGGGGCCGCCCCTTCGGGCGGCTAGGGTTTGCGCTGTGGGGGCCGCCGCTTCGAACGGCTAGGGTTTGCACCGCGAGGGGCACCGCTTCGGGCGGCTAGGCGGCGCAGGCTGCCGCTCCGGGCGGCTGCGGCGGCTGCCGCTCACGGCAGCACAGGCTGCCGCTGCTCCGGGTAGCAGCGCAGGCTACCAATCAGGACGGCAGCGACACAGGCTGCCACGCCGGGTGGCAACGCCGGCTGTCGCTAAGGGCGGCTGCGGCTGCTGCCGCTTCCAGTGGCAGCGCATGCTGCTGCTCGGGGCGGCAGCAGCACAGTCTGCTGCTCCGGGCGACAGCGCCGGCTGTCGCTTGGGGCGGCAGCAGTACGTCGCCGCTTCAAGCGACGTTGTAGACTACAAAAGGGAGGATTTCGTGCGTGCATGTGGCTGTGAGCCACGTGGCGACGAAGAAATCCCTTTAGGGTTTGAAAAATTGGGGAAGAAGTCATAAAAACAGGATTTTTATTTAAAAAACTATTTTTAGTCTTCAAATCAGCATTCTATCACGTAAAAATTTGATTTTTAACGTAAAATCGTTGGATTTTTGTCCAAGAATGATTTGAAAACGCTTTTTATTATGAGGATCTATATTAAAATGTGATCTTTAATATAGATCTAAATAAAAGAAATAGATCTAATAGAGGAGAACCATAGATCTATAATCATGCGCATGGAAATTTAGATTTAGGGTATGTAAATGTTTGCCTCTAGATCCTACCCGCCGGATCTAGCGCAGTTTGGTGAAGGAATCCCTTTCCACGTTCTCGCGATTCGTATGTCGGCAAGGGTTCGGCTCAGCTGACGAGCGTGCTGATAACGTGTTGTGAGCAAGGTTGATGGCTAGGAAACCCCTAGCCTCATATATATAATAAACAGTGTGGGTGGATACCCAATAGGCCCATTAGGCCCATCACATAACAAAATGGAATTTTATTTTTTTTGCGAACAGGACAAAGACAGTGGCCCATTTTGCAAACACTGTCAAAATTCACACAAAACAAACGGATTGCTATTTGGTATTTTTGCTGACATGGCGTGTGCCACCTCAACGCCACATGTGATACGATTCCCAAATTCATTTTTTTGATAAACAAACAAGATATATTAGAAGGTTGTCAAAAATTCTACGCAGAGCGCATAAACAGTGCCATTTTACAATGGGTCATGTTATCTGCACCGCAAGCATGCGGTGCATACACAGAATAATTTGAGATGAGACAGTGAAAACCCGTGAAGCGACAGTGTCTCGAAGAAGTTGAGAAATGACCAGAACAAGACAGAGAGACAGCTTCGGGGCCACGTGGCGAAGGGATAACCGCTATCATTTCTCATTCCTCTCTGTTCGCCCGTGAAGCAAGGACACATCATTTCTCTCTCTCTCCTCCCGTGTCTCCCCACTGCAGGACAGAAACAGAGCCCTCTCCTTCGACTCTGCTTTCCAGCTCCAACGCCACTCCCTCAGCCCATGGCCGCCACCCTCGTCGAGCATGCCGCCGAATTCCCAGGCGATGTCCTAGATGCCCACGGTCGAGCACTTGGTGGGTGACTTGACGATGCCCATGACGATCAGGACGGTGATAGAGGAACGGGAAGGTGGTCACGAACTCGACGATGCCGGCACGGTAGAAGGACCACGAATGGATGCTTTTCCTCAATGCTGCGACCATTATGTCGAGCCTCCGGCTCGTAAGAATACCATCTCGACTAGTAAAGATAGTTGAAGAAGTTGAGCAAGTGGAGCCCAGTAAGCATCCAGTAGTACAAATCCAACCGATCCTTGTTCAGGTCGATGTCGCCGAGCCATCCCACTTGAGAACCCCCCCCCCCCCCCCCGACGAAGTAACCTTGTTCACCACGGAAACAAGAAGAAAGCTCAAGAAGAAGCCTGACGAGTAGGTGCAGTAGGTGTTGGATCTGGATCTAAGCCTAGAGGGGGGGTGAATAGGCTTATAAAAATTCTCGTGCAACCCACGAGAAATCACACGCAGTTATAGCACAATCAACCAGATGCAGAGTATAGAAAAGCAGTCACAGCATGCACAGGTGATATACCCTGGTTCGGTCGCACCCACGACCTACATCCAGCCCCAAAAGCAATACTAGATTATTAGAGTTAACTGGTACAACCTGTAGCTAGGGCACCAACCCTACACTCACCTGGCTCTCAGCACCTGCACTCACCAAAGTGCCCAAACAATAACAATACTAGTAAAGCTCTCTCTCTTGGCTAGTCCCAACTAGCCAAGTCCCCAAACAAATAATAAATCGTTTCACAGAGATCACAAAATCAAATCACAAATAAAATAAGGTTCAGAGTTTAGAATTGATCAATCGTGACGGTGTTGATGCCTCTGTCAATCAGCACGAGGTCAGATAAATCTGACAAGTAGTAGTCCCCTCTGAAGTCTCAGCAATCCCTGGAGTAAGTTCTGAAGATTTCGACGCTCTGAAATTGATGGAAGTCTGAGGCGCCAAAAAAAATTTTCCAGAACTTTCGGCCTCCTGCTCTCCCAAAAAGGAATGTGCTCGAAGTGCTCCTAGAAAAAAAAGGGTCACGGCACCACCTTAATTTTTTGATGAACTCGAGAATTCTTTTGGCCTGGCTCCTTTGAATCTTGCGGATGACATTGAAAAGCGGCTCCTGTCTTCAAGAATTTCGAAGGGGATAGCACAGTATTTCGGTCTTGGAGAATTTTCAACACTTGGGGAAACAGAATCTTGTGCTTGGAGATATTTCAAAGGGGAAGGACCAGTTGAATTAAATTTTCAACTAAGAACCAAAAAAAATAACAACGCACTGAGTTCTCCAAAGGAGAAAAAAATGTGTTCTTTTGCATCGAGATTTCCAAAACAAATAAATGATGTGCTCAGATTATTGGCCAAGAAAACAAAATAGTGTGGCAAAGTGCTTTGAAAGTTTCAAAGGGAAGGGGAGAAAAGCAAAAAAAAAGAAATGATGAAGCCGTCCCCTTGTAAGCACAGCTTTGTGCGGCTGCCAACAAATTTTTGATGATGCTGCAAACAACACCACATACAGGTCTCCTTTTACTCACAAAAAATAATGAAGAGGTCTCTCTTTAGATTTCGGCACTCGGAAATATTTTGTGTGAGGCTCTCTTTAAAAAATTTGGGTTTTTCTCATATTAGTCCCTTAAATTATGTGTATTTTGATATTAGTCCCTTAAATCTTTTTAATTTGAATTTAGTCCCTTAAAGGGACTATTATGGTTAAAATTTAAACATTTAAAGGACTATTTAGATGATCAAAAGGGACTATTTAGGTTAACGTTAAACATTTAAGGGACTAAATTCAAATTACAAAGATTTAAGGGACTAATATCAAAATACACATAATTTAAGGGACTAATATGAGAAAAACCCAAAAAATTTTGACGGCGACTTAGGGTGATTTTTTTTTTCTTCCTGTTTTGTTGACCTAGGCTTGGAAAAATACAAGTGGGGTTATTTTTTAAAATGGGCCGGCCTGGGATATTTGAGTATAAGAAAAAAAAACCGTGCTTCTCAAGAAAAAAATAATAAATGAATGGTGCGGCTCACAGAGATTTTTAAAGGGGAGGAGTATTTTTTTTGATGAGCTTCTCTTCCAAACGAAAAGAGAATCCGGCCTTAGGAACCAAACAAAAACACCTGATTTGATCATCCCCTTTGAATAGGAATAGAATATTGACCAAGTCTCTAATTTGAACTTGTGCGCCCGTTAGTCTCCATCACACTCACTTAGTTATCTCTCCAAAGATTTACCGACGTGCCATTCCTGAAACACTTAACACACATATTAGAAACGTTCACACACGTTTGTTATCATCAAACACGAAGTTCATAGATGTTGTTACCAACATTCTCCCCCTTTTGATGATGACAAACTAGGTATAAGATTTGAGCAATGAAGTTCCAAATAGTGTGTGTGATAGTGTGGCAACAGTGGGTGACATGCAATGAGATGAAGTGATGTGCAAACAATCATGTATAAAGTATATCAATAAACATGCTCCCCCTACTGTTGTGCTTCCCCAATATGCATTAATGCTCCCCCTTAATCAAACAATCATAAAGTTGTGAGCATTGCAAAGATAGTACCAAATGCCAAATACCAAGCACACCACCAAGTAAGTAAATACCAAGTAAATACCAAATCTTCCCAAAAATTTTCTCCCCCTTTGTTATCATCAAAAGTCATACCACGAAGTCCAAATCATATATCATGCAAAAAGAGAGTATTATTAACCATTACTAACAATTGCATGCAAACTTATCATAGAATAATCAAGTCAAAATCAAAGGAAATTAAACAACTACGACTTCAACACCAACGTGTACGTGCGATGATTAAAATTGAAGCACATAGGGAGAATCATTTAAGAAAGTCAACCAAAACCAATCCACATTTTCCATATAACATTCTATCTCCTAGGATTGATTTTTCCCACCTCATAAAAAATGAGTTCAAGGTACCGCACCCCAAAAACATAGCCTATAAGGACTCTTAGATGTGGGGGTGGCATTGCTTGACGAGTAAATACACCAACGCTAAAATTTACCCATAAAGCTTATGTTGGATACTCGTGGGTAATACCGTTGCCAAGGATTGTATCCATTTTTCATACAGAGCATGTATTTTCTTTTTCAATTTTTCTACTTGTAGTAACATGTTTTTAATGCTCAATTTTTATCCACGGTAAGGTATATCATATCCCGTAGATTTTCAGTTAAGTTTTCCTCCTACATTCACATTTCCAATTTCATAAACGATATCCCAAATGTGCAACAATAATAATACATGTGGGAGTGAAATAGGAGGTGTAGAAATCAAGTTATTTTCTAACATTGAATATGCCATGAATATTTAGAAAGATGGACATGCGCATGTAGCAAAAGAAATAATACAACAATTTCTACGTAGATATGAAAGTCATTCATGAACACTTCTTTTAATGAATCAAAGAGAAAGATACACATTGAAGCACCATTTTTTTCGTTTTTGTTTTTCATTTTTTTTGTTTTTATTTTTGAATGCATGAGATACTAACGAAAACATGAGATGCAATCACATAAATAAAAAAAATCATGCACACATAACAATGGAACTACTAGCACACAAACAAGAAAAAACTTCAAGCATACAAAAAAACATGGAGTCTCGTACTAAGTTTTATCAATAATACCAAGCTCAAGACGAAGACGACAAAAGCGAGTCTCAACCAAAGGTTTGGTGAATATGTCTGCAAGTTAAGATTCCGTAGGAACAAACTCCACAGACACATCCTCTTTAGTGAGGTGATCTCTAAGAAAATGGTGTCTTACGTCAATATGTTTAGTACGAGAGTGGTGAACGGGATTATTAGAAAGATCTATGGCACTCTTGCTATCACATCGAAGAGGAACTCTTTTAAGAGCTAGTCCGTAATCAGATAATGTTTGCATCATCCACAATACTTGAGCACAGCAACTGCCGAGGGCAATATACTCTGCTTCAATAGTGGATAATACAACACTATTTTGCGTACGGCTAGACCATGAAACTAAAGAGTGTCCTAGCAAAAAACAAGTACCACTAGTGCTCTTTCTATCAGTTAAACTTCCCGCATAATCAGCATCAGAATAACCCACCAAATCAAAGTTACCACTAGAAGGATACCAAAGGCCTAAAGTAGGTGTACTGATTAGGTACCTAAAGATCCTTTTAATGGCTTTCAAATGAGATTCTTTTGGGTTTGATTGAAACCGTGCACACAAGCAGACAGCAAACATTATATCAGGCCTAGAAGCAGTCAAGTACAACAACGAACCAATCATACCTCGATATAGCTTTTGGTCCACTGTAACTCCTTGTTCATCTCTGTCCATTTTTGTGTTGGGACACATCGGCGTTCCAATTCCTTTAGACTTCTCCATCCCAAACTTTTTCAGAAGCTCTTTGATGTATTTGGTTTGAGATAGAAAGATGCCTTCCTTTCCTTGCTTTACTTGGAACCCCAGAAAATATTTCAGCTCTCCCACAAGGCTCATCTCAAACTGATCCTGCATGACTTTCTCAAACTTTTGACATAGAAGATCGTTAGTAGCACCATAAATAATGTCATCAACATAAATTTGCACAATGAGAAAATCTTCAGATTCATGCATCAAAAATAGTGTATTGTCAGCACTCCCCTTTTTAAAATTATTTTCCAACAAATATGTGCTTAGACGGTCATACCAAGCTCGTGGAGCTTGCTTAAGACCATACAAAGCTTTTTCTAATTTATAAACATGGTTAGGAAAATTATAGCTTTCAAATCCTGGGGGTTGCTCAACAAATACCTCTTCTTTTAGGTAGCCATTAAGAAAAGCGCTTTTTACATCCATTTGTTTCAGCTTGAGCCCTTTATAACTTGCAAAAGCTAGCAAGATTCTAATGGACTCAAGCCTAGCAACTGGTGCAAAAGTCTCATCCACATCAATTCCTTCAATTTGATTATACCCTTTAGTTACCAACCTAGCCTTGTTTCTAATAACATTACCAGATTCATCAAGTTTATTCTTAAACACCCATTTAGTACCAACTACAGGATAATCAGTGGGTCTAGGTACTAGTTTCCAGACATTATTCCTGACAAATTGATTGAATTCCTCTTGCATGGCCAAAACCCAACTTTCCTCTTCTAAAGCAACATCTATAGTCTTAGGCTCTATTACAGAAATAAAGTCACCATATATACATAGAGCACAAAGATCTCCAAAAGAGGAACGTGTGCGAATACCTGCCGTAGGCTCACCTAGAATTAAGTCTGGTGGGTGATTTGGATTGAATCTCAGCTCTCCTCTGGTAACTGCTTCATCTCGTATTTCTGTCGTGTCAGTTTCAGCTTCCTTTTGCATTTCAGGTTGCTCCTCATTAACTTTTGGAATGCTTTGTTGCTCTACATTTTCCTCTTCATTGTTCTGCCTGCAATCCAAAGAGTTTATATCAGATTCATCAAATTTTACATTTATAGATTCACCAATAGCAAGTGTGCATTTGTTATAGATCATGTATGCTCTGCTTCTTGCTGAATATCCTACGAACACTCCCTCATCTGATTTTGATTCAAAGGTGCCAAGCTGATCTACAGTATTTAATATAAAGCACCTGCATCCAAAAACTCTAAAGTAAGAAACTTTCGGGGTGTTGCCATGCCATAGTTCATAAGAAGTTTTATTTAGTATAGGTCTAAGCATAACTCTGTTGCATACATGGCATGCTGTATTAATGGCCTCAGCCCAAAAAGACTTAGGCAAGCTATATTCATTTAACATACTCCTAGCCATTTCTTTTAATGTGCGATTCTTTCTCTCGACTACCCCATTTTGTTGAGGTGTTCTAGGAGAAGAGAATTCATGTAAAATTCCTTTTTCAAAACAAAATTTTTCAAAAATAGCATTTTCAAACTCACCTCCATGATCTCTTCTAATTTTTACAATGGAAGATTTTTTCTCATTATAAACTTGTATGCAATAGTTTTGAAAATGGTCAAATGAGTCTGATTTTTTGGCTAGGAAGTATACCCATGTATATCTAGAGAAATCATCCACCAATACTAAACAATACTTTTTACCTCCTAGGATAGCAATGTCTGTTGGACCAAATAAATCCATGTGCACTAATTCCAATATGCGTGTGGTGGCAACTTCATTAATGCTAGAGAAAGTAGATCTAGTTTGCTTACCTTTGGTGCATGCCACGCACAACTTACCATTCTCATATGTCTGATGTGGTAGTCCTCTTACCAAATTTTTGTTTTCCAGCTTCTTTATCAATCCCATGCTTGCATGTGCTAATCGTCTATGCCATAGTGTGGCCTCTTCATCACCTACAAGCAAGCATTTAGAAACAGTTAGTTCTTCAATCATAAGAGTATAAACATTATTCTTTCTATTTACAGTAATAATAATGTCACCTGTGGAGATATCAATGATTCTACAAAGTTTTGCATCAAATTTAACTTTCATACCTTTGTCGCACAGCTGACTGATAGAAATGAGGTTATGTTTCAACTTTTCAACCAATAGGACATCTGTAAGCTGAAAGGTGTCGTTACCTACAACACCTTTACCAATTACCTTGCATTTTCCATTGTCCCCTAAAGTAACACTTCCTCCTTCATGCTTTGCAATGCTAAGGAACTTTCCTCTTTCACCTGTCATGTGTCTTGAGCAGCCAGAGTCTAAGTACCACTCACACTTTTGTCCCTCAGCCGTGCCATGTACCTACACATAAGAAGAGCATGATATGTGTGACCTAGGAATCCAAATAGGTCCACTAGTGTTAGTCACTTTATTTTTTGGAACCCAAATTTGCTTAAATTTGATGTTGGTATTCCTATACTTGCAATTATAATAAGCATGACCAACACCACCACATGTATAACATTTAGCAAACATGCTTCTTCCTACACCAGTTTCTTTTTGATTCTTTCTATTAATTTTAGGCCTCTCATCAATTTTATTTCCATAGCCCAAACCACGCCTGTTATTTCCTTGTATCTGATTACCTAGAATGATGTCTAATGAATGCTTTCCAACACCAAATTTTTTAATAGACAGTTCAAGATCAGATATTTTAGACTTTAAAAACATGTTCTCATTAACAAGCATGGTGCATTTACTAATGAAGGCTTTTTTGTTCTCTTCCTCATTCTTTTTCAGATTAGTCATCTTCTTTTCTAGCTCTTTGTTTTCATTTATTAGCATGCAAATCTTCTCATTTAGTGATTCATTTTCTACTTCTAGCTTAGTCATATTTAGTTTAAACATGCTAATGTCTTTAAGCAAAGTACAGCAGTTCAGACACTCAGTTTCAGTAGGCATACACGATTTTCCCTTTTTCAAAGTGCTAATAGTAGAATCACATGCAATAAGCTTTTCTTTAATTTCATCAACTTCTAATGACATATTATAATTATCTTGTTGCAATTCAAAATTAGCATTTTTAAACTTCTCTACATGAGATTCAAGTAACTCAACAGTTAATTCCAACCTTTCAATTTCATCTTGCATTTCTTTAAAGGTAGTCACAAGTTGAGCTTTAGTTAAAGATTTTACCTGATCTAGTTCTCCCATCAGGCAAAGAGAGGAATGTGCAACTTCCTCTTGAGATTCATCCTCGCTGTCCATATCCCATGTGAGCACCAAAGATTTTCCCTTTTGTTCCGTAGCGTTATTCTTTCCTTGAGGGCATTGCTTCATAAAATGTCCCTGCTTTTTACATTTAAAACATGTAACCGGATCAGTAGTATTCTGCTCAAAAGATTTATTATTAGAATTAAATTTAGAGCGATTAAACCTTTTCAGCATCTCTGATCTCCCGTTGCCAGTTCTGATATATTTTTTGAAGCTCCTCACCAAAAAGGCCTCTTCTTCATCTCCATCTTCATCCTCTTTAGCATGAAGGGCTATTGCCTTTGAAGTCTTCATTTCATCTTTCTCTCTCAGTTCAATGCTCTGCAGCTCCAGCTCGTGGGACATCAGGTTCCCTATCAGATCCTCCACTTTCATCTGTGATAAATCCCTTGCTTCCTGAATAGCTGTGATTTTGGGACGGAAGGTGCTAGGCAATGCTCTTAAGATCTTTCTGATTTGCTCCAGACTCGAGTACGGCTTTCCAAGAGAGGTAGATTTGTAGACGATGTCTGTGAACCTCGCAAACATCTCTTTAATTGACTCTGATGGAAGCATGCGGAAGCTTTCATATTCAGTACTGAGCAGCGCAAGTCTGGACTCCTTAACCTGTGATGTGCCTTCATGAGTCACCTCCAGAGTATACCAAATTTCCTGCACAGTTTGACATTGAGATATACGGTTAAACTCAGCTTTATCTAAAGCACAAATCAATGCATTCATAGCTTTATTATTCAATGAAAAACGCTTCTTATCAAAGTCATCCCACTTATCTTCTGGTTTTATCATTTCATTATTAGCAACATTAATAGTGGGAGGTTTATAGCCTTTTTCTACAATGCTCCATACATCATAATCAACAGCAGCTAAATAAATCCTCATCCTAGTTTTCCAATAGGCAAAGTCAACACCATTAAACTTGGGGGGACGGGAAATAGACTGACCCTCGGCAAAAGCAGAATCAGACATATTCATAGACATGATCAACTAGGCTAGATCCTCTAAACTGGCTTTGATACCACTTGTTGGATCTGGATCTAAGCCTAGAGGGGGGTGAATAGGCTTATAAAAATTCTCGTGCAACCCACGAGAAATCACACGCAGTTATAGCACAATCAACCAGATGCAGAGTATAGAAAAGCAGTCACAGCATGCACAGGCGATATACCCTGGTTCGGTCGCACCCACGACCTACATCCAGCCCCAAAAGCAATACTAGATTATTAGAGTTAACTGGTACAACCTGTAGCTAGGGCACCAACCCTACACTCACCTGGCTCTCAGCACCTGCACTCACCAAAGTGCCCAAACAATACTAGTAAAGCTCTCTCTCTTGGCTAGCCCCAACTAGCCAAGTCCCCAAACAAATAATAAATCGTTTCACAGAGATCACAAAATCAAATCACAAATAAAATAAGGTTCAGAGTTTAGAATTGCTCAATCGTGACGGTGTTGATGTCTCTGTCAATCAGCGCGAGGTCAGATAAATCTGACAAGTAGTAGTCCCCTCTGAAGTCTCAGCAATCCCTGGAGTAAGTTCTGAAGATTTCGACGCTCTGAAATTGATGGAAGTCTGAGGCGCCAAAAAAAACTTTCCAGAACTTTCGGCCTCCTGCTCTCCCAAAAAGGAATGTGCTCGAAGTGCTCCTGGAAAAAAAAAGGTCACGGCACCACCTTAATTTTTTGATGAATTCGAGAATTCTTTTGGCCTGGCTCCTTTGAATCTTGCGGATGACATTGAAAAGCGGCTCCTGTCTTCAAGAATTTCGAAGGGGATAGCACAGTATTTCGGTCTTGGAGAATTTTCAACACTTGGGGAAACAGAATCTTGTGCTTGGAGATATTTCAAAGGGGAAGGACTTGTTGAATTAAATTTTCAACTAAGAACCAAAAAAAATAACAACGCACTGAGTTCTCCAAAGGAGAAAAAAATGTGTTCTTTTGCATCGAGATTTCCAAAACAAATAAATGATGTGCTCAGATTATTGGCCAAGAAAACAAAATAGTGTGGCAAAGTGCTTTGAAAGTTTCAAAGGGAAGGGGAGAAAAGCAAAAAAAGAAATGATGAAGCCGTCCCCTTGCAAGCACAGCTTTGTGCGGCTGCCAACAGATTTTTGATGATGCTGCAAACAACACCACATACAGGTCTCCTTTTACTCACAAAAAATAATGAAGAGGTCTCTCTTTAGATTTCGGCACTCGGAAATATTTTGTGTGGGGCTCTCTTTAAAAAATTTTGACGGCGGCTTAGGGTGATTTTTTTTGCTTCCTGTTTTGTTGACCTAGGCTTGGAAAAATACAAGTGGGGTTATTTTTTAAAATGGGCCGGCCTGGGATATTTGAGTATAAGAAAAAAAACTGTGCTTCTCAAGAAAAAAATAATAAATGAATGGTGCGGCTCACAGAGATTTTTAAAGGGGAGGAGTATTTTTTTTGATGAGCTTCTCTTCCAAACGAAAAGAGAATCCGGCCTTAGGAACCAAACAAAAACACCTGATTTGATCATCCCCTTTGAATAGAAATAGAATATTGACCAAGTCTCTAATTTGAACTTGTGCGCCCGTTAGTCTCCATCACACTCGCTTAGTTATCTCTCCAAAGATTTACCGACGTGCCATTCCTGAAACACTTAACACACATATTAGAAACGTTCACACACGTTTGTTATCATCAAACACGAAGTTCATAGATGTTATTACCAATAGTAGGTTATCGCAGTCAAGGACTGGATCCCCCCATCGACTGCTTGTAGAAAACTCGATGAACCCATGGTCTGTAATTTAGGACTTCATATGTCATATGGCCAATGAACCGAAGAGAAGTAAAATGCAAGAATTATATAGATAGCAAATTTTAATTTTAGATTATATATTTGTTTGAAAGAAGGAAAAAACAAAAAATTTGAGATGAAGGTAGTCATCAGCGCTTACGATTGCTTTGGAGTGTGAGGATGGGATTTTTGATTGAGGAAGAGAGCCCAAGAGAACAAGAGAAAGCAAGTGCGTATAAAAAAAAATTTAATGTTGTGGCTTCTGTTTTTTGTAGCACCAATTTGGCTACCAAACAAATTTTATAGTGGACTTCCTTTCATTATGTCTGCTTTTTTTTCCTCAATTCATGTCATTAAATACAATCTTCATTTGAAACGTGGATCCCCCTCCTAATCAGATTCCTCAACAATATCAAATCATATCTAAAATGCATGTGCCACAATATGTAACAAATGACCCATTCCAAAAGATAATCTCCTTGCTTCTATTAGGAGAGAATTTAAAACCAACTCCATATTGATTGCCAATAACATAATATTTGCAAAAATCTAGCTTGCAAAATTTAATACCAGAGAGGAGGTTCTTACTATTCAATTTAGAAATAGCTATCATTCATGTGACTTAATCTAGATTTATAATCCATCACCATTGTTTTCGATATAATCCCAAGAACACTCAAGCATATTCATCTTTCACGCCCGATATCATGCTAATTTATGGATAGGGATATGAATATACTTAAGCTTCTACGCTGTGTTGGTGCTCAGCCGTGTATTTTTCGAAGGAAAACATCAAGTTGTCATCATCACGTGTTGGTGCTCAGCCGTGTTGGTGCGACAGAATTTGTTTCCAAAACCAACCCATTCCGATCCTGTTAGTTTACAATCACGACATTGGAGTTCTAATTGCAGCAGAAGTAAGTCATTGGCTAGAAAACTTGTTCATCATCACGTTATAAAGAGAGAAAGTGTCAATCTCAATCCATGCTGAAGCTCCACTTGGATGCCAATAACCTAAGTAACTAACAAACACAAATGTATTAGAGAAATAAATATATATTCATGAAGATAAAAAAATTAAAGTGAAAACTCTATTTACCTTATTCAGTGGGAGCGTATGCCGTTGTATTGTGCGAACCCATTCATGTTATGCTAAAACCAACTTCCAATTCTATTTCACAAACGGTGTATTAGGATATTCAATCAAAATGATATTTTGAATGAATTATCTCAAATATTTATATTACCTTTGAAAAACAGGTTTCTTTTTTTCCATTATTCCTTGCCTCAGTAGAATTTATTGTTCTTTTTAGAATTTTTTGAAAATAATAAGATGAAATAATTAGTAATTAAAATATTTTTAATTTGAAAAAGATTACATATGTAATGACAAGCATACCTTATCCCACCAAATTCTCTTCTAAGAACGTAACTTAACATCTATATTATAGTTCTGAAGCAAGTTAACCTATAAATATGCAAGAATGATTAGAAAACAAATGAGAGCACATATTGTATAAGAATGATTAGTGCCTTACAGTTTTACGCAAATCAGCATCCTTCGCAGCATCCATCTGTATAAAAATACAAAGCCATATTTTAGCAAATTACTCATTTGGAAAGAAATCATAAACTGGTATTAACTACAGTTAAACATTACTTACATAGTAATAAAGAGTAATGTGTGTCCACATTAGGAAGCTTAAGATCGTATGATAATGTTGCACCTGTATATTAGAAAGCAATTGATAAAGATTAATTTTAAAGAATTTCTACATACAACCCTAGCCAACACATTGCAATTATAAATCAAACCAATTTGCCTAACCCTAAAGCCATACTCTAACCCTAAACCTAACATAACCAGTTGCAGACATGATATTCCCCACAACACAGTGCTGAACCATCCAACTGTTAACGGGCATGCATTAAATTTTATATAAAACTCTCGATTAAGATAGTAAAGAAATGGACATATTTTACATTAACTTAAATCTATAAATACATCTTGGGTTGCTACATTTGTATTCATATGTAATAAGGATCTAAAGTGATGCATCCTTTGTACGCAAGGAGTCACCCATCCGCTAGCATATGCATATTGATATCTTTTCTAGTGCAAAGAAACGGGTGGTATTGGTGAGCCTTCATGCATGATGACCTGCAAATAGGATGAAAAGATTATATATAATTGAAAAGAAATCCTTAATAGTTGTAAGATTAATAACATTTTAAAAATACCTTTGCAAAATGATTATTCTGCACGAAGCCGATCCCAATAATTTTTTGTTCTTCGGGCGGTGATGGTGCATCTCTCAATGGAAGAAATGTCAAGCACAGATGGTTTGATGAATGGATGACGACTACATTATATCTTGAAGCAATCAAATGACCCATATCAGGCATGGTCATCCATTTATCGAAGGGTGTTACTGTGGGTTTGGGCATATGAAGTATATTTTGAATCTCGTTAGCACGGTCAGCCCCAAACAATTCAATGTAATCAGTATGCCAATAGATCAACTCATCGAGTAGATCCCGCCTTATTTGAAACCAATTGCCCTCACCGACCAAGCTTATCCACTCTGCAATGACTCGAAATTCGCAATTGCCATCAGGCACTACATAAACAATATTTTCAATGTAAGGAACAAATTGTTCAGGAAACCATTCAGAGTATGGTATTTTCTTGCGTTTCGACGATTTCACCGACATGTCGATTAAAGGAGTAGGAACACTATCATACACCGCATCAATGTGTTCGAAGTACGAAGGATTCCGTTTGGTTGCTCTGTCAACTTTAAAACGTGGACGACCTTTCGTTTTAACCCTTTCCGATGGCGGCCGCATTGATGTAGTATCAGGATAAGCTAATTCACGTACTTTGCCATGGAGGACCCTTTTTCCTGATATATCACAGCTATCAAATCGCCTCTGACCGGCCTCTAGGTCTTGAGTGAATGACCAATGTTCATACTCATCATCCAAGCCTCTATTAATGGCCAATTTTTTCCAGGTGGATGCACAGCCGTTAATGGAATCGCCCAACCGAACCTACAAAACTCGGCAATCATATATGCACATGGCAGCCCATATGCATATCTTTTTACGCAACCACAAATAGATGGATCAATCCCAACATTGCCGACTCTTTGGTACTCCTTGCTGATGTGATGTAGGGCTTCTTTTGACACAAAACCAGTCAAATTTTGGTATTGCACAGTGTTAAACTGGTGCTCCATATGAATAATGCTTCTTTGAAATGATCGCGAGATTTCAGTGTGTTGACATGTGATTAAGTTGTCAATTGTTTCCCAAGAATGACAGAATCACCTGTGCATGCTAGAAGCATCCTCTTCAATGTGTTGTGAGCACCCTTGGCCCTTCATGTGCATGTAAAATGAACTTGTTACAATATTCAATTTAAATATATGTTACTATGTGAAAAACATTAAACATACATGTTTGTTGTTATGTTACCGAAGTGCATCACTCTGTTGGTCCAGGCACCCACAAATCTCTCCTTATATGGTAGCCATGTTTCGCATATGTAACTTATCAACTTTGGGAACTCGACATATTCTTGTACAAATATGCTCCAACTGGTTTCTGTAAGGATCGCCTTACCCTTGCAATACTAACAACACACACTAGAGGGGGGTGAATAGTGTAATGGCAATTAAATTGTCCAATTAAAATTAAACTTGCAAATGCGGAATAATAAATGCAAGAGGAAATAATTGACACAATCAATCCAAACGCAAACACAAGATTTTACCCTGGTTCCCCAAACTTGGGTATGTCCAGCCACACCAATATTCACTATATTCCTACAAAGAGAAGTGAATACAAATCTCACAAAGAGATACCCCACCAAGAGGATTTTGCCCTACACAAGGACCCAACCAACCCTATACGAGGGTCAAGACTCCCACCAAGAGAATCACTAACTCCCACTCAGAGAATTAGGTTTAGCCTTACACTAGGACACTAAACTCCCACTAAGAGAGTTACTCCCACAAAGAGAGTTATTACCACAAAGAGAATATCCTAATCCCACAAAGAGATAAACTCTCACAAAGAGAGAAAGACTAATTCCTACAAAGAGAATTAGAGTTAGAAGAACCACCAAGTAAAATAAATACTCTTACCTATGCCTTGAGATGCTTACTCATAGATGAATGCAAGGCATGGAAGAGGATCTCCAAGTGTTGAGATATGCTTGAAAGCACTTGGATGATTTCTCTTGAGCTGGACTTTAATGCATGAAGAGGAATTAGAGCTCAAAGAGGGAAATGAGAGAGTTTATGAGTGGCTTAGAGATCTCTTGTGATTTTCAATAGCATCAAGAAGTTCTAGAGATATCAGCACACCCATATATATAGGAACCCTATATCAACCCTCAAAACACAAGAAAACAGCCAGCCCAAAGCTGCAACGGCTAGAAGCTGGGCAAAAACGACATCAACAGTTGACTGATGATCATAAGACAGTCGACTGATCAACGGCTAGAAAATATCCAACGGCTATAATCTGAGCCAGGACAGTCGACTAAAGAAGACAATACAGTCGACTGAAAACAGGACAGGCGCCTGTAAAACCTTCAGCAGGCGACTGCTGCAGGGGATGAAATAAAACAGAGAGCTGCACTCTTTCTCCAGATAAGCAGACAGGCGACTGATGTCAATAATACAGTCGACTGTAAAATAGTCAGGCGACTGTAAAACCTTAATCAGTCGTCTGCCATAGGAGATGGGAAAAAACAGAAAGAGGCAGAGATTGCACTTACGCTACTCAGACGACTGTTCACCAATTCCCAAGCGACTGTAAATATACAGGAGATTGTAAACTGAGTAGCAGTCGACTGATGCGAAAAGCTCAAGTAGAGTCAATTGAAATGTTGACTTGAGCAGTGCATATCAATCGACTGTAGAAGGATCGACATGCGACTGGAAATCACCCAGTCGACTGTAAATCCCTCAACAGGCGACTGATGGAAAGCCAGAAACTCCAAATGAGCCTTTGGACAAGATGAACATCTTAGGTTGGATTCTATGATAATCCTAAGGCTCACTAAGATGGCTAAATGCATATGCATGAATGAGAAGACCATCTATCAAGGCATTACATTAACCTAGACTCAAATGAGAGAGAAAGCAATAAAGTAAATATTACATGGATTACATTGCTTTCCTTAGAGTCTAAGTCTTCTATCTTGATGCCTTGATGCTCTCCATCATCTCCAAGCTTTGGCACCCCTTGAGTCCAAGCTTTGGCCCTTTCTCCACTTGATGTCCATCCTTGCAACAAGTGATTAGTCTCCAAGAAAGATATTCTTGAAATGAAACTATGAGACTAAAACATGAGAGTCATTAACAACAACATAATGTTATGATCATCATCAAAATAAGATTAGTATGAAACACCAATACTCAACAATCTCCCCCTTTTTGATGATGACACACATTATGTAAAACACAAAGAATTAAAGCACAGTGCTAATGAACTCCCCCTACTTATATGCACCAATTATACAATGAGCTACACAATAGTAAATACTCATACAACCAAATAAGATCATGGTGACATATAAAAGGCATGGATTACATAAACCAATTGTAATAGACAATATCATGTAAACATGAAAGGTTTATACAATCCTATATATCTCTCCCCATAGATATATCTCTCTCCAATATGCATATGTATGAAATACAAGATAGACATTTACATAATGCATATATCTCTCCCCCTTGACATCGTCAAAAAGGTGGACATCAAAAATATCCCCCTTTGTCATCTTAACCAAGATGTGACAACATGTAAGAATTAAGGAGATGTATGATACCAAATTGAAAAATTTAGTGGGTATCAATCACTATCCCATGCTCCTCCTAGATCATAGAAATGGTCAAGTTTTGACTTCTAGGATCTAATACCAATTATAAAGAAGGAGATTAACAATCTCTAACAATTGAGGTAAATACCAATTGTAGAAAAAGAATCTTGGAAAATAATCCTCTTTACTAATTGATATACATATATTGGAGCCATGGGCCGAAAGTGTATCAAAGTAATTGAAATGGAAAAATCAAACTTCATAGATACACAATGATATTGCCAAAACAAATATAACATGAAACATGTTGGCAATGTCTTAGAGGTTTGGTTTGAGACCAAAAATAACCAATAGAAAATATGACCTCAAACACGCCCCGAAATGAGAGTCAAAAATATGTTTTACAATATTTTAAACATACAACATATTAACTCCCCCCATTGACATACATAGGGATCAAAAATGCATGAATGTCAATATCTTCCCCAAGGTCCCCATTTTCATGAAAAATAAGTCTGAAAACATTTTCAAAATCATGAAACACACACAAACAATGGGTATGCAAAAATAAACATTTAAGCACAAAACACATGCAATATGCATATGTGTGAGGAACCTAAACATTAGGGAACCAAACCCAAGAGAAGTTTGACTTCCTAATGTAATCACATGAGGTGATCACATCCCTAACTAGAGAGTTGATGTAACTATCCCTCTTTTGCACACTAACCTTAGTGGAAATCCATAAACTCAAGGATTTCCTAGGCAAGGGTTTTGCCTTTGCAAGAGGGATGGATATGGCATGCTTATGTGTAGAAACTAATTTCTTGGCATGCAAAGAATGAGGATTTTGCTTCTTAGCAAAAAAATGAAGAGTTTTCATTCTTCCTCATTACCTCGTGATCTACATGCTTCTTGTCGATGTTATTGTTGTACAAGAAAGCATGGTGATTCTTCTTAGGTGCTTTAGCAATATTTCTTGTATTTGCACCATAAGAGGAATTAGATGTGGGTTTGGGTACCACATTTTGAATATAACCCAACCCTCCTCTATGATTTTCCGGATGTTGTTTTTCCAACAAATCGTGGAGTGAATCCCTAGAATACACATAGCTTTTGAGCTTCCAGGATTCCTCTTCACATTTCAACGTAAGTTGTTGAATGCGAGTTTCTAAGCTAAGGTTTTGAGCAACAAGATTCTCATTAGTTAAACTCAATTCCTTAACTTGAGAGAGAAGTGTGGCTCTCTCACTAGTGTCATAATCATGCATTTCATCATGAATTACACTAGCAATTTCTAGTTCATGCAACCTACTCTTAGCAATCTTATATTTTGCTTTTAATTTATTGTAAGAGTTGATGCACATACTAGCCTTTTCGGAAACCATACCGAAACGATATTCAAGCTCCTCGTATGAGATCTTCTCCTCAATCTCATCATCGACTTCTTCCTTGTTAGAGCTTGAAGAAGACTTCTCCTCGATAGCCATGAGGCACGATTCCTCATAGGAGTTGTAAGAGTTGAGCCATGCTTCCACCTCATCTTCATTTAAGCCAGAGGGGATTGGTGTAGGAACAATAGTTGCTACAAAGCACGCATGAGCATCGTCCTTTGCGTCCTCCTCTTCGTTACTTGATGTATCCTCACTCGAATCATCAAAAGCCCCAACAAGTCCCTTCTTGTGATTTTTGGACTTGGACTTCCCTTTCCAATGCTTCTTCTCTTTACCCTTGTAAGTTTCTTTGGTGGGTTTGAAAGGGCATTCGGTGGATAGGTGACCTTTTCCACTGCAAGTGTAACAAGTAGGAATCTTGTTAGAATTAGAGACAAACTTTGACAAAGACTTACCTTACTTGCACTTGAGGAATGCCTTGAATTGTTAGGCAAGATTCTCAATTTATTCTCCACTCGCCTCTTCTCACTCATCTTCTTCACTAGGAGCTTCTCGAAGGAATTTCTTCCTCCATTTGATTGGCTCTTCCTTGGCATGGAATGCAACCCCCTTGTGCTTCTCCGGCTTCTTGGGCTTTGATGGTTGAATCTCCTTCCTGTGTTGAAACTTCACTTCATACGCCATGAGATTACCAATACACTCCTCAACGGTGTATTTGGACGTGTCATATAACTCCAAAATTCCGTTGGCCTTTGACTCCCAATGAGGTGTGAGAGAGTCAAGGATCTTCTCTACATGATCCTATTGGGAAATCGTCTTCCCGAGTCCCTCCAAAGCGTTCACGATGTCAGTCAACCTTGTGAACATCTCTAAAATGCTTTCTCCTTTCTGCATCTTAAACATTTCATATTTAGATCTAAACACAGTTTGTTTAGATTTCTTTACCTTTGTAGTCCCTTCATGACATATCTCCAAAGTATGCCAAATATCATTAGCCATTTTACACATGGAGATGCGGTTGAACTCATTTGATGAGAGGGCGCAATGGAGTGCATTCATAGCCCTCGCATTGAACTTGATCGAGTCCTTCTCCGCCTTTGTCCTTGAAGCCGCATGAGTAGTAGGCTTCTCAAATGGCACCTCTGTGATGTCCCATAGGTCTTGACCCTCCATGTAGATCATCATCCTGATCTTCCAACTTGGGTAGTTAGTTCCGTTGAAGAGCGGGGGTCGAACGGTTGTATAACCTTCTTCATGAGATGTGGATGAGGCGTTGAATGCCATCGTTGCAGTATGATATAACCTCGCTCTGATACCAATTGTAAGGATCGCCTTACCCTTGCAATACTAACAACACACACTAGAGGGGGGTGAATAGTGTAATGGCAATAAAATTGTCCAATTAAAATTAAATTTGCAAATGTGGAATAATAAATACAAGAGAAAATAATTGACACAATCAATTCAAACGCAAACACAAGATTTTACCATGGTTCCCCAAACTTGGGTGTGTCCAGCCACACCAATATTCACTATATTCTCACAAAGAGAAGTGAATACAATCTCACAAAGAGATACCCCACCAAGAGGATTTTGCCCTACACAAGGACCCAACCAACCCTACACGAGGGTCAAGACTCCCACCAAGAGAATCACTAACTCCCACTCAGAGAATTAGGGTTAGCCCTACACTAGGACACTAAACTCCCACTAAGAGAGTTACTCCTACAAAGAGAGTTATTCACACAAAGAGAACATCCTAATCCTACAAAGAGATAAACTCCCACAAAGAGAGAAAGACTAATTCCCACAAAGAGAATTAGAGTTAGAAGAATCACCAAGTAAAATAAATACTCTTACCTATGCCTTGAGATGCTTACTCATAGATGAATGTAAGGCATGGAAGAGGATCTCCAAGTGTTGAGATATGCTTGAAAGCACTTGGATGATTTCCCTTGAGCTGGACTTCAATGCATGAAGAGGAATTAGAGCTCAAAGAGGGAAATGAGAGAGTTCATGAGTGGCTTAGAGATCTCTTGTGATTTTCAATAGCATCAAGAAGTTCTAGAGATATCAGCACACCCATATATATAGGAACCATATATCAACCCTCAAAACCCAAGAAAACAGCCAACAGCCCAAAGCTGCAACGACTAGAAGCTGGGTGAAAACGACATCAACATCGACTGATGATCATAAGACAGTCGACTGATCAACGGCTAGAAAATATCCAACGGCTATAATATGAGCCAGGACAGTCGACTAAAGAAGACAATACAGTCAATTGAATATAGGACAGGCGCCTGTAAAACCATCAGCAGGCGACTGCTGCAGGGGATGAAATAAAACAAAGAGCTATACTCTTTCTCCAGATAAGCAGACAGGCGACTGATGTCAATAATACAGTCGACTGTAAAATAGGCAGGCGACTGTAAAACCTTAATCAGTCGTCTGCTGCAGGAGATGGAGAAAAAACAGAAAGAGGCAGAGATTGCACTTTACGCTACTCAGACGACTGTTGACCAATTCCCAGGGGACTGTAAATATACAGGCGACTGTAAACTGAGCAGCAGTCGACTGATGCGAAAAGCTCAAGTAGAGTCAATTGAAATGTTGACTTGAGCAGTGCATATCAGTCGACTGTAGAAGGATCGACATGCGACTGGAAATCACCCAGTCGACTGTAAATCCCTCAGCAGGTGACTGATGGAAAGCTAGAAACTCCAAATGATTCTTTGGACAAGATGAACCTATTAGGTTGGATTCTATGATAATCCTAAGGCTCACTAAGATGGCTAAATGCATATGCATGAATGAGTAGACCATCTATTAAGGCATTACATTAACCTAGACTCAAATGAGAGAGAAACCAATAAAGTAAATATTACATGGATTACATTGCTTTCCTTAGAGTCTAAGTCTTCCATCTTGATGCCTTGATGCTCTCCATCATCTCCAAGCTTTGGCACCCCTTGAGTCCAAGCTTTGGCACTTCTCCACTTGATGTCCATCCTTGCACCAAGTGATTAATCTCCAAGAGAGATATTCTTGAAATGAAACTGTGAGACTAAAACACGAGAGTCATTAGCAACAACATAATGTTGTGATCATCATCAAAATAAGATTGGTATGAAACACCAATACTCAACAGTTTCAAATTCTTCCTCATTTAAAGAGTTCAAAACTGCTTCCCATGATTTAGTCACTGACTCCCACAAATCTTTGGGTTTCACAAATTTCTTGATTCTTGCTTGGACATTGCTGCAAATATACCACCGGCATAATAAGTGTGTTGCTGATGGAAACACGAGTTGCACAGCAGTCAACAGATATATGTCTCTATCGATGACGATCACAAGCGGAAATCGATCGGCATTTTTAATCAAAGATTTTAACATCTTTAGTGCCCAAACAAAGTTGTCAGTCCGCTCTGCCTGCATTTATGCATATGCCATGGAGAATGTGTACTCTGTTGATGTTACTCCAACAATCTCAAAGAGTGGGAAGCTATATTGGTTTGTTTTGTACGTACTGTCCATAATCAGTACATAAGGAAATGTGTTTAGCAGATGAATGGCATCCGGATGCGCCCAAAAAATGTCTTTTACAACCTCCGTTTCAGCATCCTTTCAGTGACATTCAACATAGTTGCTATCGTTTATAAGTTTTAATAGATATTGCATTTCAGACCTGCCTTCTCGTATTTCACGGCAATATTTTTGACGAGCATTGTATATTTTCTTTAAATGTGTCACATTTCCACTGTGTTTCTCTTCATTGTCAGTAAAAAAATTTTCAGGGTGGACTGCATTTCTTGTCATATCAATCATCATGTTTTTCTCCTCAGTACTTAACATACCAACAAGAGAGTGGCCATCTAACCGCTCAATCAATGGGTGATTGTAAATTCCACTATTTACAACAACTACCCATTCACCCACATTTGTCAATTGCATCCCGTTCAATTTAAGTGGGCAATCGCATTTTTTTGCTCCCGTCCCTTTCCTTTTTAATTCGTTTGGAACGTTCTTGGAGTAAGTGTCCTTTCTAAAATTCCCATTCCTCTCACAAACCAATGTTACAGAACCTTTCCTCCCATGTTGTGGCGTATCTGACTGCTTTATAACAATGACATATCCATTACATTTTCTAATATCTCTCACACAATTTATGAGATCATCACGAGTAACAAACACCTGAGATTGTGTTAAATCAAATGTATTATATGTGAATGAAGGTTCTTAAGGTTTTGGTAATTAAAATGAGGTGCAATAATAACCTCGTCAGTGTTGAAATCATATGTACAGTCTACTTTTTGATCACATGATTCATTGTCGTATTTCGTTTCAGGTATATCATCCTACAATATTCGTCATAAATGCATAAGTTTCATTAACAATTATAAATATAGTAAATGCAAAATCATACTTACTGAAATGGGCCAATTAGAAGGCTCGTTCAAATTAATTTCATTATATTGTTCATAGTAATTTCCGTCAAAACAATTATTGTAATCCATATTCGTCAAAAAATCCCTACAACAAAACCTCATTAATTATGACAAATACATCAAAATAGTAGACATTTGGTTTCCATAAAAGTCTTGCACCAAATGACCCTAAACTGTTTCCAACCACAACCACATATCATATTAATCCTTAAATATATTCATTGCACAATTTAGAGAACTATAAATGTAATCAAATACATCAAAGTGTTAACTAATCAGGCATCGTTGCAAGAAATGTAAACATATACAGTTAGAGAGCTATAAATGTAACCACATACATTTAGAGTGACTTACTTGAATCAATGTCGTTGCAAGAAAGCAGGGCTATAGCTAGATTTATCGAACGTGGTCGTGCACAGAAATCAATTCCTGTTATAAAATATAAACATTATATTTATTTCATTTCATAATTATTTTCTTTAGGTTTTTTAATTATACCTTTTAATTGACAAAGCTATGTCAAGATTAAATTACAAACGTTAAAAATTGAGAATATAATTTTATTTAAGTAGAAAAAATGACTACAGCTTAGGCTCTACACTAATATCATTATAGCTCATCTAGTAAATATGTTGCAGTGCTGTAAGAAGAGTATAGTACGCTCGTCTCAATGACAAAAATGATGGCGAAGCAAAGTAAAACTCCAAGTAATTACAGAATTCAGCAGGCTTACCCCCAATCAAACTCCTCAAGGATGAATTTCCCTTATGGCGGAGGTCGTGATGTGTCACACCCCGCTTTCCATTATACTTGGGAGCGAGGACGCTAGCGGGTCCGCATGGGCTGGAGCGGTGAAGCTCGAACCCAATAAGCGTCTGTGAATAACACCTTTCGTAGGATCTTGCTTGCAAATCAGAACAACAGAAATACTATGAATATAAAAGCCAACATGGCCTACAACGATAGCGTTACACAAAGATAAAATGGGTACACACCCTACAAACAACAGCGGTCGGAAAGAAATAAACGGCAGTGGTGAAAACTCACCAACTAGTCCACGATAGGGAGGACTTCAGGATCAGTAGAATCATGGTCTAATGGATCAGACTGGTCAAGCAGCTCGTCCTCAAAGTACTCTGTCACGTAACCTGACATACATTCAAACAACATAGAATGTATGTCAGCAAGGGTCCTGCAAGACATGGTTAGAAGAGAACCCTTGGCAAGATATATAACAGGTTATATATGGAAGCTTTAAAGCAGTTATAATAATTTACACTAGCATGTAGTTTTATTATGAAAATGAAACGTGGCAGTTCAATAATGTAACAGCAGTTCTGTAAGTTAACTTTCTTTTCAATTTTTTAACTGTGTGTGCAAGTCCGTGACTAAGGCCCCCGTCGTTAGACGGCTAGTAAGTGAATCCACCTTCAAGTGCCCCCCGAAGGCGACCCGTTTACTACCGGCTAGTGACCGGGAACCCAACCCCATCCACGTGTACTTCCTGGATCACAAGCCAGGATGCTAAACCGTCATATACTGGAACACGAGCCAGACTAGTCACATGTGACCCTACTGGAACACGAGCCAGATTAGTCACATGTGACCGACGAGAATAGCCAACTATGAGCCAACGACATGTATGCCCACGAGCCAACAACATGTATTTATCTGTGAGTTGTCAAACCGGCTATCATGTTTATTCAAGTTATCCATTTCCTGTTTGTTCAGTCCATGTTGCAGCAAGGATGTTCATTTTCTTAATGGTGTCCACACACACGCACATGGGTACAAGTTTAAGTTTAGTTTTTCACATAAGTGCGTTTTAGTGTCAATGTGTCAGTAATTTAGTGTACAAGATGTCACAATTTAAGTTTTAGAAAGTAGCACGAAAAAGCATATAATAAACTGCACGCTTGCCTGACTAGGACAGTTTTGGGTGTTTGAGCAATGGTAGAAAAGGTGCAACGTATCTGCGTCATCAAATATCAACATTAAATAACTTGCAGGCTAGTGAATTACTAACCAACTAATATTACAACTTATTAGCCAAACTAAAGTTTTTATACTTACTTACGTATATTAACAACTAAGGTATAAAAATTAACTTACTTACTACTAACATCATTTTAATACTAACTATTATGTATTTATACACAACTTACCAATAATAACAGTTATATAAACTAAACTTCAATCTTAAATATTATCAATATATACACTAGTATTGTCATCCCTTCAGCCTACATGTTATAATAATTAAAAAGAGTATTATAGTCTGTGCATAGGGCACAATTTACTCACATGTTAACCTAGTAGGATAATATAATAACTTAATTGAATTAAACTCACCTACCCTTGACTTCTTCTTCCCCTTCTTTACTGTCTTTCTATTCTCTTTTTTGTTTGCAGCAGATGGGAAAGTCACGCATGGAGGAGAGAACTCATGCACGCGCGGAGGAGGGGCGGCTAGAGGCGGCTCTCCGGCGACGCAGGTGATGCAAGCACACGCGCGCCGGCGCTCTCGGCGGGTCTGCAGGCAGCGTGTGACACAGCGATGGCAGGCCGAGCTGGAGGCACGCGCGGGAGCTAGGTTGGCCGACGGCAGCCCTTGGCTGGTGGCGAGCGGCTGTCCTCAGGCGAGGGTGACAGGTAGGGGTTGGCCTTCAACAAAAATGGGAAGAGAGGGAGGGATTTGTATGCAAGGGTTTGATTGAATCTGAAGTATTGTTTCAGATTTGATTTTTGTTTGATTTCTGAAATTGTTTCAGATCTGGGTTCCTCTGTTTTCAATTTCAGTTTTGAATTTGTTTTAGGGAATTGATTTTGGGAAGAATTTGGGTTTGATTTGTGGCTGATTTGTTTGATTCTGGTTTGAGAAATTTGATGGAGGATTTGGGCTGATTTGATGGTGGATTTGCGGTAGACGGGATAATGAGTTTGAGGAGTTTCAAATTGGGGATTGATTCGCAGGGAAAAGGAAATGTTATCGTGTTCTTGCTGTTGTTGTTGTTGCTGTTATAAGAATAGTGAGGGGAGATCAATTGAAGAGGGGAAGGCTGGATGTGGGGGATGAAGATTGAAGATGGTGGTTGGATCTCACCGATACATTTCGGTGGGATTCATTGTAGGGTTAGGTTAAACAACAAATTAATTAGGGGTAATTAATTAGGGTTAATAGTTAATTAATCACGCCGTGGTAAAAATTACAAATCAGAGACGCGTTCGCGTCGACGCACAAAAAATAGAACAAGCGCACGAAAACATCCGGACAATCAAAACAAAGTACGGGCACACAATAATTAACACGCCTAGAAAAATACCGGCCGTTACACGACGCTAACCGGAAAAGAAGAGAAAATTGAAGGGAAGAAATCAGCAGTCTACCTTTTGGAGTCTAAAGGCAAAAATAAGGACATGTAAGCATTATGATGTTATAAGCAATGATTCAACTTCCATCAGAATGTGTAAAAGAAATACATGATATAATGGTTTCTAAAATGGACATTTAGACCTCAACAGACACAGATTCAGCAAACCAATTTGACATAAACACGTGACTTTTATTTTCTATGTTATTTGATAAATTAACCAGAGAAACATCAGAAAGTTGTGAATCAACTAGTGCATGTGTTTAGCCTTAACTTGCTACACATTACGTCTAAAAGATGCATTAACTGAAATGGCATCATTTATTGGGATGTAAGGATTCAGATTATTTTTTGGGGTAGAAAATTAAAGCTCTCCACGTACTGAAACAATTATGAAATGGAAATGTATTAAATGGTAAAAAATCTATAGTCACTAACTAAATGAATTAAACACAACCAGTTTAAAGATTAGATCGGATGATTATATCATATAGTATGTGACAAATCATATTATATCATATAGTTCAAGGTACACAAGCTATACATATAATAAATACCTTTTGATCCTATACTATATAATAAAATATTATCTGTAATATGATTTCAAAATTTTGTTTTGTAAAATTTGGTGTTGTATGCAGGAATCGATCAATTTAACCTAGTTCCATTATCTGTATACCACAACATAATCATGAATACCACCGCTCAGCTGCTGCTGGGTTCCGTCGGAGGTCTCTGACGAGTTGATGAAGAGTCAGAGGAGGTCAGGGTGCTTGCCGAAAATCTGATCTCGGCAGTTGGTGGCTCATAGGCGTTCGGAGTTTGGTGGTTTGTGGCTCGCTCGTGTCCGACGGTGCTGGCTCGTGTCCGATGTGGCTCGCTCGTGTCTGACGGTGGCTCGCTCGTGTCCGACGGGGCTCGCTCGTGTCCGACGTTGTCTCGCTCGTGTCCGACGGGAGTTCGCTTCGTTCTGCACTGTTGCTCGTGAGTCGTGAGCAGACAGAGTTAGGTGGTGTCGTTGCTCCGTTGCTCCGTTCTGCACTGTTGCACCATTGCTGGTAAGCTGAGTAGATGGAGGGGGTGTCACCGGAGTTAGGTTGTGTTGCCAGAGTTAGGTGGAGAGAGAGAGAGAGAGAGAGAGAGAGAGAGAGGCTGAGATGAGCGAGGGAGAGAGCGCAGTATATAAGACGTGGCTACCCAGCCCGTGAGCGAACAGAAAAAGGCGATGTCATCAGAGCCCTTTTTGACCAAAAAGCTTGGATTTGATGGAGTGGGCCCACCTATGCTGCATGTCCTCACTCCTCAGCGAGCTGGGCAATCAATACATGGGAGCTGGGCAATCAATTCTCATGTGATTGGGTCTCTTCTCATTGTTTTTGTCAACATACATTCATTGCTTGGAGGACATGTTGTCCTTGAGAGAATTTCACAAGTCATGAGCATCTTTTCAAATTTTTCCTTGACAACGCGCTGTTCACTTAAAAAAAAATTCAGTGCCTGCACCGCAAAACAGTGCGGTGCAGATAGCACGGCCCTTTACAATCGGTAAAACACTCTTCACACCAATCTCCATTAAACAAAAATGGGCTGATATATGCATATCCTAACATAATAGAAAAATAGTGGGATCGGCCAATTGATTCAAACATGACTTTCTATTGTTCCTCAAATCACTCCTATCCATTCATATTTCAAAATTATTAGGATCTAAACCATGATAAATTTTTATTGAATTAAGTAATATGCATATAATAACCATTGGATTCGTTGAATGCCGTCTACATTCTCAAATTTAGAGGCATTGTGAGCTCCAAATTTAAAAGCTTTCAAATCAAATTAACTGTCAATCTAATTTTCTCGAAAGTTGAGTAATAGAGTTTTAAGTTCAAATTTCCAGGAAAAAAAATTTTTAACAGAGAAAAAAATAGCGAGTGGCAAATTATTTCTCTGTAGTAAACCTCTCCGAAAAATTATAGCTTAATGTAATTTCCATATATATTTTTTCATAGGAAAAAAGTGGGGTGAAATTTGATCGGCCGATTCGATCTGAATCATGACGGAGAAGAGAGGAAGGGTTGCTGTGGTGGTGCTGGGCGACATTGGCCGCAGCCCTCGGATGCAATACCACGCCCTCTCCCTCGCCCAACAGGTAATTGAACCGTTCTTTTTGTAACTCTTTGATTATTGCCCTAATTTATCTGCAAGGTTTAAAAAATTTAGATTTTTAAATTTTGTCCGAGATAATGATTTTGTAGTTAATTTGTTCAGTTTTGTAATGTATAAGCTTTTTGTTTGTTTAATTTGTGCAGGCACATCTTGAGGTGGACATCGTGGCAAATGGAGGTGCGTTATATATTTATATTAGCAATTTCAGTGTTTAAAAAAAATAATCAATTGCAATGGCATTGATTTTTTGGTTGCTTATAGGTGTATTTTGCTTGTAAATCATGCATCTTAATATTAATCATGAGGTTAGAAAGGTGGTCATAGTGAGCAAAACTTTGACCGAAAGCAGATTATATTCTCTCAGGGCAATATTTTAATGAGTTTATCTCGAAAGTCTTAACACGATTGGTGTTTTGGAAACTTATCGAACTTGTGGGAGAGTATGATTATTTAGGAAGGTATGTTACAATGTATTTTAGCGAAGAAGTTTTACGAAAATAGTTAGATGGTCAGTGTTTAAGTAGTTTGGTTTGGTTATTTTTGCTACACGAATCAATTGAGTGTTTATTGCATTATTTCCATTGAAATAGCCAAACCCAAAACATGTAATCCACGTTCCTTGAATGAAAATCCATTTCGAGTCCAAGCTATTCGATTGAACTATGAACTGCTTTGGTAAAACCAGTTATGCGACATTTTTTTTCCATATTTGTTTATGGATCTCTTATCTCAAATGGTCTCTGAACCTTTGAATAGAATGAAATTATTGCAGTAAAGGCCTATAGACTCTCTAAATTCCTTTTGGATTTAGTGCATTGTAAATGGGCTTAACTTGTTAATTACGGTATGCTATCTTTTGCCTGAAGCAACATAGTTGGTAGTAAGATACTAGAATGAAGAGTAATGGTTAGTTATAATGATATGTGAAAGTTAGTGCAATAGTTTAGTGATAGTGGGAAGGAATGAGATGGAGATTACATGCACTCAGAATTATGTTATAACAATCAAGTATTCTCTAACAGCCTGATAAGGGAAGAATGAAGTATGTCGTCGTGGTTCTGGCAAGTAATTTTGGTAAGAAGAAGCACGAAGAAAAAAAATCCTTGCGGTGCTCTGCATTGATTGTTTCTTGGACACATCAATTTATCAATTCCCTTGCATTTTGGCTTTAGCTAAACACGTGGATACTTGATAATACTTTTATGACACTAAAAGTGACACATCAAGTCTTTATACCTAGATTACGTCTCCATTTCATTACAAGATCATATCTTCATATGGAAGATTGTTATTTCTATTTGTATTAGGTAAAGATTTGAATTGATTTCTTCAAATGTGACCCATGTAATTCAACATTGCTTACGTTAATGTTATGTTTCTAGAGGTATTTCCTATTAGACGCTATGTCAGCTGCATCACACATTCATGAAAGTTGCATGTTCAACAACAATCTTCAGGCCACACCAATAAGGGGTCAATTTTGATCTTATGTTTAAAAAAGCAAAAAATAGGCAAAGTTTAAAAATAATTACATGTTTGACCGAATTTTGGGCCAAGTTAGCTTTTGTGTGCTCGAAGTTGGTCGGGTAAATTTTTAGTATGCAAATTAGAAACCATGGGGTCTGAACCTTTGTTTTTGGGTAATCACACACAAGTGGGCATTGGTCTGGTCATGAAAGAACCGTGGTTGTTAACCCGTAATCTTAGCTGCTTTTGGGTTGCATCAAACCGAGAGCATAATTCAGAAAGCCAGGGTTAACGCCAGGTTCTCACCATGCTCTTGGGTTGCAGCAACCCGAAATTATAAAAACAAAGGTTGTCAACCTTAGGTTCTCAGTGTGCTCTTGGGTTGCAGCAAACCGTAATTATAATTCGAAACCAGAGTTGTCAACCTTATGTTCCTAGTGTGCTCTTGGGTTGCATCAACCGGAGTGAAATTTAGAAACTCAGGGTTTACAACCCTTGGTTGTTCGTGCACACCTCCATATTTCACACAATGTCTACAATTTGTCTGTAGTGTTATTGTATGATATTCTCGTTGATAATTTTGACAAATATACAAGTAACTAGTTCTATGACTCTTTAAAAGAAGTGTTGCACAATCTTTCTTATCAAGAAAGTTAGAAAGTTGCTCCACAAAGGGACATATATTGACACAAAATATTAGTTATTAGTAGAATAATAACACTTATGCCCTTTCTATGTCCGTGAATATCTGAAGAAAAAACATTTAGAAGCTTAAGGATCAAGTTAAGTTTTATTTAAACGAAAGTTGTGAATAAAACACACCCCCAAAAACATTTAGAACTAAAGGAAAAAGATCCACTGAAAGATATAATATATTTGATAATGGATGCCACCATTATAACAGTATTATGATCAATACATGCTGTTAAGGCATATAAGCACATGAAGATTGATGCAAGATATCAGATTCAGATATAAAATGACTGAAATCTTTACTATAGTATTCATTTGTATTTTCACTTCTCAAAGTACAAACAAACTTATTAAACTGAGTTTTTCAACATTTAAAATTTTTAAGACACAAAACGTAGGATCTAATTTTCAACTAATATAGTCATGTCATATGAGAATAATCAACAAAACTAATAAAATATTTGAAAACCATTTTAGATTCAATTAGACAAGATCATCAAATATCGGAATGAAGAATCTCAAATAAACAACTAGTATGTATATTGACCTTAGAAGAAAAGACATGATGGTACTTCCTTAACAGAGACACGATTCGAAATCTAGACTAGTTAACTTATTAAATTCAGGAGCAAGAATTTTCAAACTCTTCAAAGATGGATGTTTAAGCCGGGAAGATAGCATTGTAACAAGCAATAGAATTGTCTTTGTATCCAAATGATAGTCTACTATACTTACAACATGCGCCAATCCTTTTCTTCGTTCCAAGCTCCGGAAAAACACAATGATCAAAGAAAAAGGTTTCCGAACTATTTAAATAATAGGTCAACTAACTAACCGAAAACATATTCAAAGGAAATCTAGACAAATACAAGACATAAGATAATAGTAAGGATGGTGTAACATTGACTATATCCGCATTTTCTAAAATGGCTTGCTCGAGTTTGAGAATTATATGTTAAAATTATGTAACCATTAAATTCATCCAATTTTAAAAATGCATATTTAAAATTGTTAAATATCTATGAACATGTGTTTTTCTTTTTAAATTTTTTTAAAATTATTCTTTAACTTTTTGTTAGGCATGACATATAGTGATGCATCAGAACATGAACACACATAAGATATTCCAAGTATGCTTACAAAAATAGAGGAAGATAGAATACAAATGAAGATGATTTTTCTTTGGAAATAAATGTCTCTTTAGTAGAGGTAGAAGTTGGAATGATGTTTTATTAGAGATGTTTTATTAGAGAGAAACATTTCCATGTTTGTTGCAAATATGGAAGTTGCTAACTCACTAACTCCCGCATGAATTTCAATTTTTTTCTGAAGAAACCATTTTGAGAAATAACATAATGATATACTAGGTAGAAGTGGCAAATTAAGTTAGGGTAAAAGAGCAATGTGAGCAGAATGCAATATTCAAAGCCATCCATATAAAATCTTCATAGATGTATTTCAATCAGAGAAATTATTATTGAGATGAAATTTTTAGCATAATTTGGTGAGAAAATTACTTAGTCAACGGTAGTTCTACATGAATTTTAAAATAAAATGGAAGGAATGGTTTAGAGATACATGGCCTAGCAAGAGAGCAAAATTCATGAGTTTCTAATTCTCAAAGTTTATAATGAAAAATAATAAGGTCAATGTTATTGATGAGGACGAGCCGCATCCACAGGAGGCTGACCCGCGGGATGTGGGTGGGCCCACGCACGATGCGCGCGTGGGTGATGAGCCACCGGTTGGGCTCGTGACTTATTTTAGGAGGAGGAGACGTGGGGCCACAACTTAGCGGCCAGAGGGGCGTTTTGGTTTTTCAACGCATATCTGTACCTTTCCTCTTATTTTATATTCTAGGTCTAGCCGTCATTGTATTTTATGCTTAATTTTGTGAAGAACATTTAGGCGTCAACTTCGACGGTGTTTAGGCTTTAGTCCGTGCATCTAAAGCTAGGAGAGAGTGTCTCCTCTTTAAAGAGATCCATTATCTTATTGTTTTTCGTTAAATTTCAATCAAAGTTTCCACCTTTTTCATATTTTCTACAAATATTCGCTGTTTTACTTGTTTGTGCGAATAAATCGCATCAAATTGGTATCAGAGCGGTGAGATCCAATGGCGATGAAAACGAGATCGAAGGCAGATTCCGTAGATGAGAAGATCCAAGAGTTGCACGTGGAGATCAACAAAGAATTGGAGGCCACGAATGAAAGAATCAATGTATGGTTCAAGGACGTCGCTCACACGCAAGAAGATATGCAAGGCGCTTTACGAGCGATGAGGGCGGAAATTGGTCAAATTGACCAATTTTTTCAAATCCTAATGGCAAAAAAAGAGAAGAAGAAGGGGAAGAAGACTCAAGAAGAGACCTTGGAGGAGGTCTTTGACGATTTGGAATCGGAGATTCAACAACAAAGGGCCCACGAAGCAAAAAATGACGGCGATGTTTCCTGGAATTTCAGCCCGCGTCACAACCTCATCGGGATCAGCGGCACAAGGGCCGGGAGTGGTCGTGGAGGGGCTGACGACCCTCCAGGGGGGTTGGCCAGGGGCGGCGAACCAGCTGGAGGGTTCGCCGGCCCCCCAAAGCGGCGACAGGGCCGCACAACACCATCTGGGGCCCTGCACGGCCCTGCAACAACTGCAGGCATGCCGCACAGGGCCCGGCCCGCAAAACAGAGGCCAGGGGCCCTTGCTGCGCCTGGTTGGGGTCGGGAAGGCATCCCCCAGGGGCGACCAGCGACAGTGGATCCCCGGGGGGCTTTTGCAGGCTTTCCGGGGCGTGGACACGGCCCGACGAGGTGTTGCGGAGGTCAAATTGGGCAACAACCATCGCACAGAGTTTTTGGAGGATCTAATGGGTCCGGGCCCGATGGCAGACCTATGTGGCCTGAAAAGGAGTATGCATGGGAGGCAGGAGACCTACCTTTGGGTCGCGGTGATAGGAGAGTTGGTCGGGGGTATGCACCACAGGGTGGACGGCTGAAGGAGCGACGTATGGAGACGTCAATGCTGATCGGAGGTTGAAGAAGCTAAAGATACCGGTGTTTGAGGGGACCGATCCGGATGGGTGGATCTACAGAGCGGAGCGGTATTTTCAGGTGATGGAATTTACGGAGGATGGGGTCTTACATGCCATCAGTGTTATAAAAGGCGGTTTCATTATACGCACGGTCTATGAGCGCATATCGCATAAGCGGATTATGCGGCCGATTATGCGGTTTACACGGTTTACGCGAAAATGAATAATTTAGTATATAAATAAGCAATAAGTTTATGTGTTTGTGTATATTAAATTAAAAAAGATAAGAATTATAGGGATAAGGAAAAATCATATTAGCTTTTAAAAATATGGATTAATTCATACTAAAACATCAGCGCCATTATGACGATCAATACGTAAAATAACTAAAATCTAACGTCTAAAGCAATCTACACACAAAACATAACTATTTAGTTTTACATCCAAATCAAAAGCATGTCAAACATAAGTATTTTAAAATTAAAAAACTGATTTTTATGTTTAACGGGTCGTGTTTCTTAACGGGTTGGGATTTTTTAGTTGCCGATTATGCGCATGCATATTCGCATATGCGGTCGCATAACATTTATGCAGTCGATTATGCGGCCGACCGCATTTCTTAATTCTCATGCGGTCAAAGGCCGCATCCTTATATGCGACCGCATATGCGGCCGCATATAACTTGTTTTAGAACACTGCATGCCATTGGTATTTACTTTGAGGGAGAGGCGTTGGCATGATATCGGTGGAGGATATCCCAGAACCCCTTTTACTCGTGGGCAGAGCTGACGGCATACTTGCTGGATCGATTTCAGGAGACATTGGGTGGAGATTTCTACGAGCAGCTCAGAGCACTTAGATATGAGGGTACAGTGCGGGATTTTATTAAGAATTTTGAGTTGCTTTTGGGCCGAGTACATGGCGTCACTGAGGAGATACTCATGGGGAACTTCATGGGGGGCTGAAGCCTTTCATACGGGCCGAGTTGAGGATGCAGAGCCCCGGGGGCTTGGAGGACCTGATTCGCCTTGCACAAAAGGCGGAGGAGAAGCATGCGGAGGAGAGGCGGATATGTGGAGCGTGGGGGCTCAAAATCCCTGCCCAGCCCCAACAACAGTACAGAGGGCTATTACAAGAGTACCGGAGGCCAGAGGAGAGACTCGTCCAGCTACATTGGGGAAGCGACTGACAGAGGCAGAGGTGCGGGGAAGCGGGCGAAAGGACTATGTTTTCACTGTGATGAGCGGTTTATCCCTGGTCACCGATATGCGAGTCGCCTGTTGCAGATCACTATAGTGTCAGATAAGGAGAGGTATGTTGGCGATGATGAGTACGAGGTCTAGGAGGTCGTGGAAGAAGAGAAGTCCCATCTGGATGTAGCCGAAGTGTCACTGAACTCCGTGGAAGGTTCACCCCGAACCATACCATGATGTTGTCAGGGCGGCTGGACGACACGACAGTGACGGTGCTCATAGACAATGGAGGCCACCCACAATTTCATTTCTCGACAGTTGGTGAATCGTCATGGATTGCAGTTGAGCACCTTGGAGAAGTTTACGGTCCTGTTAGGGACATGGAGGATGGAGAAGAGCAGTGTGATGATCAAGGGGCTGTGTTTGACCTCGCAGTGGGTGCAGATTGTGGAGGATTTCTTGTCCCTGGAGTTGGGCAATGTCGATGTGATTTTGGGCGTACAGTGGCTGAAGGGGTTGGGAGAGGTCAAGGTGAATTGGAAGCAGCTCATGATGGAGTTCCAAGAGGGGGATCGCACAGTGGTTCTGACAGGAGACCCTAGCCTCTGTTTCTCTTTGGTGGCTTTCAAAGTCATATCATGCGCCCTACATAGATCAGGAGAAGGATTTTTGGTGGAGTGCCGAGGTATGATGATAGGGGGTGAGGAGCCAAAAGAGGAAACCCCAGCCGAGGTGGAGCAGTTGTTAGAGCAGTATCAGGAGATATTTCAGAATCCGCAAGGTTTACCACCGTTACGGGGACATGAGCATGTGATAGTGCTGCATGAGGGGGCGACACTAGTGAGTGTACGGCGGAGCCACATGAGGAAACCCCAGCCGAGGTGGAGAAATTGTTAGAGCAGTATCAGGAGATATTTCAGGATCCGCAGGGTTTACCACCGGTACGGGGACATGAGCACGTGATAGTGTTGCGTGAGGGGGCGGCACCAGTGAGTGTACGGCCATATCGGTACCCGCATGTGCAGAATGATGAGATCGAGCGGATGATGTGAGAGATGATGCAAGCAGGGGTGATCCAGCCCAGTGTTAGTCCGTTTTCTAGCCCGGTGTTACTAGTTAAGAAGAAGGACGAGAGCTGGCGTTTTTGCGTTAACTACCGGGCACTGAATAAAGAAACTGTCCCCGACAAGTTTCATATTCTAGTGATCGATGAGTTGTTGGATGAGCTTCACTGGGCATCGGTCTTCTCGAAGATCGACCTTAGATCGGGATACCACCAGATATTGATGAAGCCGGAGGATGTGCCGAAGACGGTGTTTCACACACACGAGGGGCACTACGAGTTCCTGGTCATGCCTTTTGGCTTGACCAATTCTCCCTCGACCTTTTCGGCTTTGATGAACAAGGTTCTAGCCATTTTTGAGGAGGTTCATCCTGGCGCTCTTCGACGATATACTCAGCAGGACTATGGAGGAACACCTGGGGCACTTGGAGCTGGCTTTTCAGGAGTTATTGGCGCATCATCTTTATGCGAATCAGAAGAGGAGCCGGTTTGAGCAGAGACAGATTGAGTATATTGGGCATGTTGTTTCTGAGGCAGGAGTGGTGGCGGATGGATCGAAAATAGAGGCGATGATGGACTGGCCACTACCGACGACGCGAGGGCATTATGTGGCTTTATTGGGCTGACAGGGTACTATAGAAAGTTCGTGAAGGGATATAGCATCATAGCTTGTCCACTTACCGAGCAACTGAAGAAGGACAGCTTCAAGTGGGGGGAGGAGGCGACCGAGGCCTTTGAGGCTTTGAAGGTAGCGATGTCGACGGCACCGGTTTTGGCCCTACCAGATTTCAGTGTATCATTTGTAGTAGAGATGGATGCGTCGGATTATGGCTTGGGAGCGGTCTTGATGCATGAGGGACTATCGATTGCGTACTTCAGTCAGTGCTGTCGTCTAGGGCACGACTGAAGTCAGTATATGAGAGAGAGCTTATGGCGATTGTCCTGGCCATCCAGAAATGGCGTCCATATTTATTGGGGAGAGACTTCGTGGTTAGGACGGACCAGCGAAGTCTGAAGTACTTATTGGAGCAGCGGTTGGTGATGGATGAGCATCAGCGATGGCTGTCCAAGTGAGTGTGATACTGTTTTGACATTGAGTACAGACCTGGGTGGAGAATAAGGCGACGGATGCGTTGTCTCGCAGAGGGGAGGGGCTAGTTTGAGGGCTCTCTACTTGCATATATGGATGGATTGTGAGTCGATGCTATAGGAGGCAGAGTCAGATTCAGAGTTGAGACAGATCCGGTAGGCGCTGCAGGGAGGATGAGAAGGACCGAAGGAATACTCTTTGGAGGGACGGCGGTTGTTGTACCAGGGGAGGTTGGTGTTGCCGAGGACATCGACCTTCATACCGACATTATTTCAGGAGTTCCATGGCACAATGGTGGGGGCCATTCAGGCGTACAACAGACATACATGAGGATGGCCAGGGGGTGTTTTGGTCGGGGATGCAGAAGATGATAGCTGCTTGTGACGTTTTCCAACATCACAAATACATGACCATGGTACCGGCAGGGTTGTTGCAGCCGTTAGCCTTACCAGAGAGGGTTTGGAGGAGGTTACGATGGACTTCATAGATAGGCTGCCGCAATCAGAGGGGTACACAGTGATTTTCGTAGTAGTGGATATGCTTAGTAAGTATGCTCACTTCATTCCGTTGAAGCATCCTTACACGGCCGTATCCGTGGCAGCCACTTTTATTCGGGAGGTGGTTAGACTGCACGGGATACATGGTGCAATAGTGTCTGACAGAGACACGGTCTTCACGAGCGGGTTCTGGAAGGAGTTATTTCGAGTTCAGGGGACTGTCCTCAAGAGGAGCACCGCCTACCACCACCAGACAGATGGTCAGACGGAGGTGGTGAACCGTAGCATAGAGACGTATTTGCGATATTTTGCTTCGGAGACTCCGCGTCAGTGGTACAGATGGATGGTTTGGACGGAGTATTGGTATAACACTTCATACCACTCCTCAGCTGGGACGACACCATTTCGGGTCTTATATGGTCGCGACCCGCCACAGTTGATTCGTTATGGGCACATGGGTACTCCGGTGTCACAAGGTGGAGGATTATATAGGGGAGAGAGATTGTATGCTGGAGGAGTTGCGGAGGCATTTGACGAGGGCACAACAGGTAATGAAGGCAAAGGTCGACGTGCACCGTTGCGACGTGCAGATTCAGGAGGGCGACATGGTGTACTTGAAGCTGCAACCCTGCCGTCGGAGATCATTAGCTCAGAGAAGGAATGCGAAGCTAGCTGCACGATATTATGGCCCCTATGATATTATGGCTAGGATTGGTCAGGTCAGGTGGCATACAAACTACGATTACCTCCTTCGTCGTCGATACACTCAGTCTTTCACGTGTCCCAGCTACGGAGGGTGATTGGTGATCACATGGCGTCGTCAGCTTTGCTGCCCACACTTACTGATGACATGGAGGTGCTGTTAGAACCGTTGAATGTGAGAGTCGTAAGACATGGCCCGGGTCGGAGGTGTTGATACATTAGGCTGGATTACTGATACGATTAGGGTTAATCGTAGTAAAAGTTCAGATTTTTAGGTCGAAGAAAGAAAAGAAATTTGATGTGGACAATGGAATCGATAAGAAATAAGAGATAATTTGATCTTTTCTGGAGTAGATCGCTCCCTAACTTGAAATATGGGATCAAGTTTATTCCCCCAAAACCTAGCCGTCAAAATGACGAATTGTCTCAATATATTGATAGCTAACACAATTAGGGTTAATCCCCTTAAATACTCTCCTAACAAAATACTAAACACACAACAACTTAAAAACATCGTAGGTAGTGCATAAAGAAAAATAGCACGATACTAAGTCAAACCCACGACCACTCCAACGTCCGCGTCCTTGTCGCGCCTTTTGCGGGACACGACCGTATCATTACTCCCCCCCAAAAATCGAACCTTGTCCTCAAGGTTGAAATCTGGAAACTGCGCTCTGATGGTGTCCTCCAGCTCCCACGTAGCCTCGTGATCGGGCAGTCCTACCCATCGTACAAACACCTTTCGGCCCCCTCCCTCAATGCGCCGCACCTGTAGAATATCTTGGGGCTCCATAAGTACATCCGAATCAGCTGTCAAAGTATGTGGCAGAGTGGTCACCGCCGTATGCGTTTCAATCGTCCGCCGTAACTGAGGGACATAGAAAACCGGATGTAATGCTGATCCTGGGGGCAATGTCAACCGATAAGCCACGTGCCCAATCTTCGCCTCTATCTGGAAGGGCCTGTAAAAGAGAGCATCCAACTTTTCGTTCCGGCGTCGGGCTAGTGATCTCTGGCGGTATGGCCTCAGCTTCAGATATACCTGGTCTCCCACCGTGTATTCAACCTCTCCGCGGTGTCCATCATCCTTTGCTTTCATAAGCTGCTGAGCCCTCGTAAGGTGCTTCTTCAGCTTCTGCAAAACTCCATCTCGCTCCTCGAGGTACTGGTCCAATTGTGATACAGGTGTCGACCCGCTACGGTAGTGGACCAACGCCAATGGGTCCCTGCCGTACAAAACCCAAAATGGCGTCGTCTGGACCGCTGAATAGAAGGAAGTATTGTACCAGTACTCGGCCCACGCCAACCACCGATACTAACTCCTCGGGCAGTCTGACACAAAGCAGCGAAGGTACGTCCCAACGCTCCTGTTGACGACCTCCGTCTGTCCATCCGTCTGAGGGTGGTAAGCGGTGCTCCTCCGCAGAACGGTCCCCTGGACCCTGAACAACTCCTTCCAGAACTGGCTCAAGAAGACCGTGTCCCTATCCGACACAATGGAAGTGGGAAAACCGTGTAGACGAACTACCTCCCAAATAAAGGCCGTGGCTACTGCCACTGCAGTGTACGGGTGTCGCAGTCCGATGAAATGTGCATACTTGCTCAGACGGTCAACCGCCACCAAGATCACCGTGTACCCCTCCGACTTGGGCAGTCCGTCAATAAAATCCATGCCGATCCACTCAGACACCTGCTCATGAAGAGCTAAGGGCTGCAGTAGTCCTGTCGGCGCCATGGCAAGGTATTTGTGACGCTGGCAGACGTCACAACTGGCTACCATCTCTGCTATGTCCTTCTTCATCCCCGCCAGTACAGCTCTCGAGCCATCCTCATATAGGTCTGCTGGACGCCAGAATGGCCTCCTACAGCGTTCCCGTGGAACTCCTGAAAGATCAACGGTATGTGAACTGAAGCCCACGGTATAACTAACCTCCCTTGATATAACAGCTGACGGCTCTCAGTGTATAGCCCAGGTGCTCAGCTACCCCCTGAACCAAATCCTCGCAGATCCTAGACAGCTCCTCATCGGTGTCCACCTCCCTCTATAGCGGCTCCCACTCTGTCAGCAGTGGTACAGACAAGGCTGCCAAGGATGTGACCTCGTCTCTCCGCGATAGTGCATCAGCAGCCTTGTTCTACAACCCCAGCCGATAGTGTATCTCAAACTTGTAGTCAACAAGTTTAGATAGCCACTTCTGATAGTCTGCCGCCACTAGCCTTTGCTCTAGCAAATACTTCAGTGACCTCTGATCCGTGCGCACCACAAAATGCCGTTCCAACAGGTAAGGATGCCATTTTTGAATCGATAAGACGATCGCCATCAGCTCCCTCTCATACACGGATTTCTGCCTCGTCCGTACGGACAAAACCTGACTAAAGTAGGCCACAGGTCGTTGATCCTGTATCAACACTGCTCCAAGCCCATGCCCCGAGGCATCGGTCTCCACCACAAAAGGCTTGCTAAAGCCGGGAAGTGCCAACACCGGAACTGTCGTCATCGCCCTCTTCAATGCCTCAAACGCCGTCGTAGCCTTATCGCTCCACTGGAACCCATCCTTCTTCAATTTCTCTGTCAGAGGCCATGCAATGGTACTGTAGCCCTGTACGAACTTGCGGTAGTAGCCCGTCAAGCCCAAAAACCCTCGCAATGCCCTCAATGTCGTCGGCTGCGGCCAATCTAACATGGCCTCGATCTTGGCTCTATCCGCTGCCACCCCCTCTGCTGATACTACGTGCCCCAAGTACTCCACCCTCTCCTGAGCAAACGTGCACTACTTCCTGTTGGCATATAGCTGGTGGGCCTGCAGCTCCTGCAGCTCCTACAACACCGTCTCCAAATCCCGTATGTGCTCCTCTACTGTGCGGCTGTAGACAAGTATGTCGTCGAAGAACACCAAGACAAACTGCCGCAGATAATGCTGGAATATCTTGTTCATCAACGCCTAAAAAGTAGCGGGCGCATTCGTCAGCCCAAATGACATGACGAGGAACTCGTAGTGCCCCTCATAAGTCCGAAAGGCAGTCTTGTGCACATCCTCAGCCTTCACCCTGATCTGGTGATATCCCGACTTCAAATCAATCTTCGAAAAGATCGACGCCCCATGTAGCTCATCCAATAACTCATTTATCACCGGTATGGGAAAACGATCCGCTACCGTCTCCTTGTTGAGGGCACGGTAGTCAACACAGAACCTCCAACTACCGTCCTTCACCAAGAGCACCGGGCTAGAAAAGGGACTGACACTCGGTCGTATCACTCCTGCCTATATCATCTCCCAGATCAGCCGCTCAATCTCATCCTTCTGAATATATGGGTACCTATAGGGCCGAACGCTGATCGGGGCTGCTCCCTCACGCAAGACGATGGCGTGTTCGTGGTCACTCTGTGGCGAAAGTCCCTGTGGCATCTGAAACACATGATCTTAACTCTCCAATAACTCCCCCACCTCTGGAGGCATCGCCTGCTCCTCCGCTATTGCTCCCAGCTCCTGGTACGTAACAAAAAATGCCTCTCCTCCGACTAGTACTGCCCGAGCCATGGACTTAAGGGCTGCGCAACAGCATACGCTGGGGTCCCCTAACAGAACCACGGTCCTCCCGTCCTCCTGATACTCCATTCGCAGCAACTTCCATTTGAACTTGGTGTCGCTCAAGGTCTGTAACCACTGCATCCCCAACACCAAGTCCACCTTTTCCAACTCCAGGGGGTAAAAATCCGCCGCTATCTTAGTCCCCTGCACTGCCAGTATCACTGCTATGCAAATCCCACTGCTCTCCTCCCTCTGGCATGTGCCCAAAATCAGCCCAAAAGTGGCAGTCTCACTCATATCAAGCCCATGTTGCTCCACCACCTTCTTCGAGATGAAGTTGTGGGTGTCCCCACTGTCCACTAGTATCGTCACCTCCCGATCTGCCAACCTGCCTGTCAGCTTCATGGTGTGATAGGGCGTAAATCCCACCACGGAGCTGAGCAACACCTCCACGGTATCCAAGTGTGCATGTTGCTCTGCCTCCTCATCCACTGCGTCAAGTATAACCGTAGTGTCTCCTTCTTCCTCCTCCTTTGCCGTCACCTCCAACTACATGGCTCGCCCCGCACACCTGTGTCCTGGTGTGAATCTCTCGTCGCACTTGAAGCACAGCCCATTGGCCCTGCGCTCCCTCATGTCTGCCTCCGTCATCTGGCGAGTCAGCCCTCCTGGTCTGGCCTCCGCTGCTGGAGTCCCGACCGTGATCCTGGGTACTGCAGACGGAGTTGGGCTGCGTGCCGTGACCCCGCCTCACGTTCCTCGAAACCTCCTCTCCTGAGTATGCATGTCCTCCGCTCTCCTGGCCACTCGCATCATACTGCCAACCCCTGAGGGTCATGTACTCCCACTCCGTCGTCACAGCTGGCTTCAGCCCATTCAAAAAATTTCCCTTCATCGATTCCTCCGACACCCCCTCCAACTCGACTCGAGAGTGTCTCGAACTTCGCGATATAGTCATGTATGGTCCCATCATGCCTCAAGGCGTATAACTGCTCAAACAGCCCTCCCCAGTGGGTCTCCTGAAACCTCTCCATGAGGCACTCTGTCAGCTCCCTCTAAGTCCGTATAGGCCTCTGCTTCTGGGTCCATCGATACCACGCAAGAGTCCTCACCCTCGAAATTCAGTGCCACCGCCCTCAGGCTCTCCGCCTTAGTGAAGCCCGTGACCTCAAAGTACCTCTATATCTGGTAAATCCATCCATCGGGGTCCTTCCCATCAAAAAGTGGCGCTTCAACTTTCTCATCTCTAGGTTGGTGTCACCTCGTGGTGGCCCTTCCCTGTTCACTGTCTGCTGCCTCTGGTAAGTGTGATCCTCCGTCCTCCACTGTCCCACATCTCCCCTGGCCCTCTCATTGGCGAGTGTACCTACATCGTCACATTCGTCAACCTGCTCTCACCGGAGTCCTCCACGTAGCCACCCTTCTTCAACGCCCCCAAAAGGAGGGAAAATCCTCATGCGGGCCCCAGATGGGCCCGCCTGTCCTCGCCACCCCCCACGGGGCCTGCCCGCCTCCTGTGGGTCCCAAGTGGGCCGGCCGGCCGCCCTCCTTCGCCTCCACGGAGGGCGGATTGCCATTTGCGGGCCCAGGTGGGCCTGCCTGCCATTTCCGCCCCCCGCTATGGGCGGAATACCCCCGCGCCCCCAGGTTGGGGCCTCCGCCACCCCCCATGGGGGGCGAAAAAGCCCCAGCGGGCCCTTGATGGGCCCGCTGTTGTTCGCCGCCCCCAAAAGGGGGCGGTTGCCCTCCTGCGGCCCTGGTTCGGGGCCGCCTGCCTTCGCCGCCCCCAGTTGGGGGAAGCCGACCACCGGCAGGCCCCTGGTGGGTCCGACCGTCCTTCCCGCTGCCCCGTGTCGTCCCCTCACGAAGGGGAAGCCCCTCTTTCAAACCCTTGGGCTAGGGTTTGCCTTCTGCCGTCGCCGTTTTTCGGGTTTATCCGCGAGATCAGATGTGAGGAACTCGACGATTTCGGATCTGGATCTCGCTGAAAAAATTGCTGCTGCTGAAGCATTTTCGCTACATCGGCAAATCCGTCCTTCATCTCGCGTGAATGTCGCTCCGAGATCCGATTCAACTTCTCATCCATGGTTGCGCTCAGCTCCGCCTTGATTTCTTCCCTCATATCCGTTATCTCCTTCCGCAACCCCGAGATCTCTGCATCAAGTCGCTCCTCCAGAGTTTTCGTCACAGCCGCTCGCGTGTTCGTCATAGAATCGAGTGCTCTGATACCAAATTGATACGATTAGGGTTAATCGTAGCAAAAGTTCAGATTTTTAGGTGGAAGAAAGAAAAGAAATTTGATGTGGACATTGAAATCGATAAGAAATAAGAGATAATTTAATCTTTTCTGGAGTAGATCGCTCCCTAACTTGAAATATGGGATCAAGTTTATTCCCCCAAAACCTAGCCGTCAAAATGACGAATTGTCTCAATATCTCGATAGCTAACACAATTAGGGTTAATCCCCCTTAAATACTCTGCTAACAAAATACTAAACACAACAACTTAAAAACGTAGAAGGTAGTGCATAAAGCAAAATAGCACGATACTAAGTCGAACCCACGACCACTCCAACGCCCGTGTCCTTGCCGCGCCTTCTGCGGTACACGACCGCATCACTTACCTGACTGTGATGCTACTTGAGAGGGTTTGACGTGATGCAGGAGCAGTTCCCAGATTTCCACCTTGAGGACAATGTGTCACTTCTACGGGTGGGTATTGATGCGGACGAGCCGCACCACAGGAGGCTGATTCGCAGGATGGGGGTGGGCCACGCACGATGCGCGCATGGGTGATGAGCCACCGGTTGGGATCGTGACTTATTTCAGGAGGAGGAGACTTGGGGCCACGGCTTAGCGGCCAGAGGGGCGTTTTGGTCTTTCAACGCAGATCTGTACTTTTCCTCTTATTTTATATTCTAGGTCCAGCCGTCATTGTCTTTTATGCTTAATTTTGTGAAAAACATTTAGGCGTCAACTTCGACGGTGTTTAGGCTTCAGTCTGTGTATGTAAAGCTAGGAGAGAGGGTCTCCTCTTTAAAGAGATCCATTATCTTATTGTTCTTCGTTAATTTTCACATTTTTCATATTTTCCACAAATATTCGCTATTTTACTTGTTTATGCGCATAAATCGCATCAGTTATCTCTGACTGTGATCTAACTTTTCCACAAATTCTTGCCACCGGTGCCGAAAAAAGGCAAATGAAAGGAGGGCAAGAAAAATCCATGGAGGAACCAAACTTTTTGGGTTTACATTTTAGAGTGACAGAGTGGATGCAATGTCCTAGTATGATTTCCAATTGGAGAAAAAATAAAGCCAAAAAACAGACGTTAAAAGCCATTAAGGGCCCTTCTTACTTATTAAACAGAAAAATAGAAAACGGAACGATGAAAAGCAGGGATCTCTCCATTTTGTGGCACCTGTTGAGATTCATGCGGTACCATGTGCCATTCATTTCAAATTCCATGTGGATGTGGTAGGAATGAAATTTGGACTCATGCAACAAGTTCTAATCCCTACAGTTATCCATTGTAATTATGCTCCGTGATGACATCAATGGTTCATGTCTTTTGACTATTTAGGTGTGTAGTAGTGGAACAACCTAATTGGGGAACTACATGATACTGTATATGTACAAAAAATTCTACATGGTTTTTGTCTTATTACAACTAGATATTTGAAACAATAAAGCAAAACTACATCGATCTAGCTTGACTGGTAGTAGTGAAAGAACTCAGCAGCTAGTTATTGTTTCCATGCAATTTCTAATTAACAAACACATTTACTTTATTACCATTGCATGAGATGTGACAGCCAAATGTTGTTCTTAAATGATTACATAAAGTTATGTTGTGATCACAACTTTACGTCTTCTTATGAAGATCAGCATTCCTAAGCTATATACAAAATTTGTCCTAATTGAAGAATGTGTCAGTACGAATCACAAGGACCTTTCACTGCATATCCTAAAGTCCATTGTCTTCGTCATCATCATTATCGTTACTAAGTTATTGATCAATTATGAGTCTATGACCACATGGTGGGAAACATGTATCTTAATGGATTCATATTCCATATTTAACCAAGAACATCACTAAAGATTTTAGAAGCCAAGTGTGGATTCAAATGTTACGGGAGTAATGGATCCATGGTATAACCTATGCATTTGACAATATCATTGTTTGCACTTTTGAATTTCTCTCAAATATTGGGTACTCTTTGTTTATACATTACTGGAACACCAGATATTCTAAGCTAATTATTCACAATAGTCTCCGGAATAAATTTTACTATTAAATCCATAGTCTCCTTTGCTCAAGCTTCCTTTCCATGAAGAGTATAATAAAGTATCCAAAAGTTGGAATAAAATTATTGACTATATGATGTTATCATGTGATTTTGTGCTTTGAAAGCAGGTACCGATCCTCATGTTGCTGTCAAAGAAAACCAGTTTATCCATCTTCACACCATGGTAAACTTTATCGTAGTTGCAGCTTTATATACTAACACAAGCAAACACTTTAGATCATAAGTAATATCTAATGCTTTTCAGATGTCAGTGGACGTCCAGGCACTATCAAAGATATCAAGAGTGCTGGAACTTTTAGTCAAGGCAGCAACACAGTTTGTTATTCTAGTTTGGTTTCTTTGTTTCAAGATTCCTCGTCCAGACGTTTTTCTAGTCCAGGTGCGGTCAGCTCTCATGATCTGCACATGCATGTGGAAACAACCCTTCCCCCCTAAAAACCCCCCACAACACACACACAAACCCCCCCCCCCCCCCCCCCCCCCCCCCCCACACACACACCCAATCGCTCGCTCACTGTCCCTCTCTCCCTCACACATGTATGTATTTATATGTGGTTCTTGATTCAACACTTCAGACTAAAGAGTTGAGATCCCCTTGCCATAATACAATTCCGCATCAACCATATGACTACTGCTGTGAACATTGAAAACTAGTGGATTTGTTTGCGCTGTTACGTTGATTAGGATTAGATGTCCTTATTCTGGTTAAATCTTAATGACATGTAAATTCTATAAGCGAGGCTCATTTAAAGAGTTTTAATCAATTTAGAAGTCTTATGCATTACAAATTTGGTTTGTTTTGGATTGATCCCTTACACATATCCCCCTTTTTTTCCCTTCTTGCTGTTCTGGCTATGAACAAAACCCCACATGTTCTCTCTTAATAAATAAACTAGAAAAGGAAAGAAAAACAAAAAAGCTCAGATCTCTCCCCTAGTGCAACCACTTTGGATGGAAGACTACCTTTCTCATGTTATAATAAAATATGCCCAATATATGCAACTAGAAGGTCTTGTTAACATGGTAAATAGTGGAGAAGTTGGTTTTGACCAAACTATATCCGAGATAAAGGTAGTGTGCCATGTAGGGGCAGATGTTTACCTGGATTATGGTGGTTAGTGTTATCACGGGTGGTTGGTGGTACTTAATTCAAGCTTGTGCTTGGTATTATGAGTGGTGTTACCTAGAGATGCCCCTCCAATAATTATGATCTTGTCATATATATAAGGACCAAGACAATATACTCGTACTCTTTGGGTAGAGAATTAAGAAGAATCATTGCCTTGTCTTCATCCTCGATCTTGATATCAACGTTCCTTAGGTCGGTCAGAAGCTTATTGTAGTAGTCTAAATGCTCTTCAATAGATATTCCTTCTTCGAGCTTCAGAGCAAACTACTTTTTTTATGCAAGCGATTTGGGATATTCTTCTTCATGTACTTGTTTCCGAGCTCTTTCCAAAATGGCTTAGCATTGGTCACCTTCATGAAGGAGTACTACTTCTCCTTTGTCAGGTATAATCGGATTGTACCACACACGTTACGGTTCAAAGTATTCTACTCCTGATCCGACACGGTCGTTAGATTTTCAACCAACATATGTCTTGACCAACCTGGTTCAAGACATGTAAGACCTTGCATCTCCACATCCTGAAGTTGATCTTTCCATCAAACTTCTTAATTTCGAACTTCGTATTGGACCCGATCGTCCAAGCTGCTGGAGGTTGCCCTTTGAAGGTCATCTTTGGAATGTTGTCATCGTCGTCACTGCTCATTTTCACCACCTACATTGATATCTGAACCGTAAGCTCTGATATCAGTTTGTTATGCACGGGGTTGCAGAAACAGTGGATCGTCAGACGATTCAACGGTTAAGGGACGAGCAACAATCAACAAAGAGTACAGACACAATAGGAATTTTAGGCCATCTACCGGCCAAGTAAACACCCAATGAACTTTTATTATCAAAAGGAGGAAACAAATACAACTCTTCTAATCTTCTCAACGAATAAGAAGCACTCACAATCTTCTCTAAAAGCTCATAATAAATCACTCAAAGTTGGCTTTCAACAATGATGGCTCAATACTCTTAATGGGTTTACGAAAACCTCTCTAAAACCCTCCAACAAATGCCCCTTATATATCCCCTATGGCACAGGCGCCAAGCAAACTCATATGGGAGAGGAACTCTAATCCAAATAGAATTCTAGCAATTAGAATTCCAACAGAATTCTATTTGGAGAGCAATTCTAACTCGAATAGGATTCTGCATCCTGTGGTTTGCATCTCCAAACTAACGAGCTCCCTGCTGAAGCCGAGCTTCCGAGCTATCGAAAAATCGGGCTGTCGAGTTATCTGAGCTTCTGAGATATCGTAAAAACCACAAGACTATTTCAAGCAATTTTCAGTATTTCACATAAAAAATAGCACAACCTTCTAAGTCTTGTCTAGAAAGAAAACTTAGGAATTCTACGATACAAAAATCAATATAATTTTTTCCTACTCTACATAAACAATCTCTAAGCTTATGAAGAAGCTGAAGCCTGGACCAATGTTCTGATGGAATTCTCTACAAGAGAGCAACTTGAGAGCACCCTGAAATATGGCCTTCTCTTTTCTTCTGTTCATTCATCACTTCACTTTCTTTTGCTTGGAGTGTCACTTTGGGGTGGTATCAGAAGGATGAATTGGATGGGTATTTATAGGAAACCGAAGATATCTTCAGCTACCTTCATCAGCAAGCATCTAGATAACCATTGCAAACATGTACAACCTGCTTCACTACTTATTACAAGCATGTTCAGGTATCAAACATTCTAGTTAGTGTAATTGGGGCTGGATAATTGATACTACTTCAATATATGAGTATTGATCTTCTGGATCTATGCTTATATGCCTACGTTTTACTTATATGCACTGGCTACTTTTGTTCTTTGGTTTGTACCGCTAATATTCTAGATCCTGTTAACCGTGTGATTCTGTGTACATGTATATATGTTCTACTGTGCTTTTTATTAGTATAGTCTATGTGCAAACATTTTTTTACTGCTAGCCATATCCCCTGCAAGCCTCCTAGCATTTGCAATTATATCTAACTACTTTGCGACTTCTGCCTGCAGAATCCACCATCTGTTCCTACATTAGCTGCTGTGAAACTATCAAGTTTCCTTAGGCGGTCTAGTTTTATCATCGACTGGCACAATTTTGGATACTCTCTGCTCTGTTTGTCTCACGGAAGAAATCATACAATAGTGAAAATTTATCACTGGTAATGTGTAGCTTTGCTGAGCTTTGTATGTAGCATATGCTTATCAAATTGTATTGGTGTTTTATAACTGAATATGTTTAGGCTTGAGAAATTTTTTGGACGGATGGCGACTGTTTCATTGTGTGTTACAAAGGCAATGCAGGTTGAACTTGCTCAAAATTGGGGAATCATGTGAGGGATCTGGTCCAAGTTTGAACTAATTCGATTGTTCACACATTGAAACAGTATTTAATTTTCATTAATATGTTTCTCTTTTCTGTGCGGCCAGGGCAATAGTTCTTTATGATCAACCTCCAGAGTTTTTCCATCCGGCTTCGTTGGAGGAGAAGCATGAGGTAAACCAGCAGCATATTTCTCGCACTTTTTCTTGTTCATATGTTCGCAAATATGGCCTTGAAACATGCCATAGTTGTTTTGCAGGCTAGAGAGTGATATATGCCACCCAACTGGTATTCGGGATTGGCTTAGCACAGGTAACAGTAGTCAAGGCTACAAATTTTTAAAAAAAAATTCAAGCCAGGCTGATTATAGTTGTTTATGCACTTTGCAGTATCTGAAGGCCAAGAAAGTGGCACTATTGGTCATCCAGACCACACGTTGTTTACATCTAAAATCAATGATGACATTTCTTTAAAACCAAATAGGCCTGCGCTTGTCGTTAGTAGTACCAGCTGGTAAGTTGCATTTGGCTGATCAGTTTATGAATGTTAACAAGAACTTTTTTTTTACTATCGTCCTCAATTCAGAGTTGGATTTATGTTTCTCTCATGTAGATTTTTGTAGAAAACATCTCCATGGTGTCTTTTCTCCATTTTGTTATAGGTTCACTGTTTCTATCAATTAATGGAACAAAGGATAGCAACAACCATGTATATTTGAATATGAACACTAATTTAAATTGGTGAGGTGAGAATGGGACTTCTACAAACACCAGGTCAGTGTTTCTGGACACATCAGTTTGGACGAGAGTGGAGCAGTAGATTGTTTTAATTGGCTTAGGTTGGCATGAGATAGAATTATGGAGATCTGATTGATTTAGTTTTTATATATTTCTTTTAGAATTTAAACTCTTAGAAGTCAGCTTAATTTTTGGCATTATTGATATCAGTGGATTAACTACCCTCTTGTGGATGAGTTTGTGCAGTAATTTATGTGTATTAACTTGACATCAAACATGAAGTAGTGGCATCATATTAGATAAATCGCCGCAAGTTCTCTTTGTCATACAAGTTACTCTAGGAAAATGTACACGTGCAAGCAATTTCACATGTAACATATTTATATTTTTTGTCATATGTTATTTTGTACACTTAGGATTTTAACTATGGGGATCCGATGTACTAGAGGACTCTTAATTTATTTATTTGGAATCAGTTTCACAGCTTCAAGGCAAGTTTTACATCTTTCAGGACTCCTGATGAAGATTTCAGCATACTTCTTGAAGCAGCAGCTATTTATGATAAACGTGTTACTGAAGCCTTAAATGATGATGACTCAATTGCGGACGAAACACGCTGGAGGGATATCCATAATGGAGGCCAATACTTGTATCCTAGATTGCTATTCATCGTCACCGGTATTGTTTACAAGCATTGTTGCGCTTAGCTAAGCTGATGCCAAATATGTTAATTCCACTCATAATCTCCCGTTAAATATCCTGAAGGTAAAGGACCAGAAAGAAATAAATATGAAGAACAAATGAAGAAGTTAACGCTGAGACGTGTGGCATTTCGAACAATGTGGTTATCAGCAGAGGACTATCCGCTATTACTTGGTAGACTGTTGCTTTTGCTTGCAAATTGCTGTATCCATGATACTTTTTTCAGTGTTAAGTGTTCATTATTCTACATGTTCGGTTTTACAGGATCAGCGGATTTAGGTGTATCCTTGCACACTTCCTCCTCTGGTTTGGACCTTCCCATGAAGGTGACTTAATTGTTTCCTTTAACATAGATCGCTGTTATGCACAACAAAAGCCCTGAAAGACTGATCATAATTCTTACTATCAGGTTGTCGATATGTTTGGATGCGGGCTCCCTGTTTGTGCCGTTTCCTTCTCTTGGTGAGATCTCAATCTTGTTTCACACATTCTTTTGGTTCATCGTTACTTTGTTCCTCCAATGAATCAGGTTTTATTCTTATTTGTTCTTCCTAAGCATCAATGAACTAGTAAAGGTTGGACAAAATGGGCTTCTCTTTTCATCGCCGTCAGAGCTTGCCGATGAACTTACGGTGCGTTTTCTCCGACGGGTGCTTCAGATTCTGCATTTGCAAAATAGTCCAATCACATCATGTCATAATTTATGAATTGCGAATTTATGGATGCAGATGTTATTCAAAGGCTTCCCAGAGAGCAGTGATGCCCTGAAATCATTAAGGGATGGGGCCAAAGCTACAGGATCCTCTTCTAGATGGTCTACCAAGTGGGAAAAACATGCACTGCCGCTTATTAGAGAGGTACTGTTTATTCAACATTGATAACAGTTGTTAGAGAAATTCATGCATCGAAACACCATTAACTAACCAGAAATTAATTTGAACAACGATAGCGGCTCTTTAATTCTGGGAGGGTAAGTTTACACTTGTGTCATCGTTCCATAGTTTTCTCGTTTGGCGCACTATCCCTGATTAATTTCTGAATTCCCATCCAAAAGATGAGAGATTAAGTGCAACAGTTATCTCGTTTGAATGTACACAATTTCAATTTGTGATCATAATAAGATGAACTTAAAATAGCAAGAAGATTTGTATCCAAGGATTGTGAGTTTTGATTGTACTTTGGGATCCTGATGCCGAGTATACCTATTTGTCTGTCGTGTCAATTGCCGAACCATTAGGGGTGCGAAAGAATATGGAATATCAGCTACATATTTGATTTCATATTTGATTCTTGAATTTTGATATCTGTATTCGATATCCCCTTAAATTACAAATGAGAATATGGTAAGGATAAAAATATATCCGATATTTCGAATACATCAAAATTTACCGAATATAACAGAATGCATATAGATTTCAAGCATATCAAGCACTGCATTGTGTGGTATCGTTCTTAAAAAATGATAAAATCGAGTGATCTTATGTAGGTTTAACATTTTGACATGTGAAAAATATTAACATTAAGGGTACAATTTCATCTTTTCATTTAGATTTTTAGTTACTATGCTTACATCTAATTAACATGAATATCCGAAGCCGATACAAATCTGAATTCAATTATGACAAATATGGTTACTGCCTTAAGTATCCATATCCGCATCCATATCTGCCAACAGAAAACAAACACGTATATGATAATCCCATGTCTGCTTCACATCTGATCCTTTGCAGGACTTCGTTTTTTTAAACCTAATGGAGATCCTTATAAATTACCTTGAATAACTTGTAGTACAGTGTCCAGTTTTGAAATTATACAGTTGAATTTGTAGACTAGATACCTCATTATGAACTAGCCAAGATCATTTCTAGTATTTCGTATGCAGTGATTTCCAAATGTGTAGCCATTCTAGCCTTTGGTCAATCTTTTGTTCCTCAAATCTTTTGCTCTTCTTAAGCATCACAAGCATGCATCAGCCAATTGTATAGTTCATCAATCATTTCAGAGTACTTGATTTTATGTTTTTTTCTTTTACTAACTTATTCGAAGTTTTTCTTGATTTAAGCATTCCATCATTTCTCCGATTTTGTTACTATTTGCGCCTCTAAGCATCAACTGATGGTATAATCTGTTTCTACTTTCTAGTTCTCCTTCAAAATGTCTCATTGCTTTAAGAGAGAAAATTCTCTCTTTCAATATTGCTACGTCACAGAGAACTTGTTTAAACTTTGTTGGCCTGTAAGCTTCATTCAAATTTACTAACAAGGTGTCGAACTTCCTTGCAGGCAATTTTGATGAAAGATTGATGAAACAAAGACCATCGAAGCTTAAAATATCCGTCAGATTATTTTGTTTAGTAGTGAAGATGGCCGAGTATTGAGCCTGCGTGCAGCTTTAAGTAAATCCATTAGTAAATCAAGTACGGTGATTATTATTTTTTTATTTTTTTTTAAACAAAGGCCATGTCTCGGGCTTGAACATGAAACCTTGTATTTTTTCAGTCCATCCATGAGGCTTGCCTCTCTCTCATTTCCTGCTGCTTTGGTAATCATTTGTTACATTATCAATTGTAATAAAAGTGAAGGATTGTTATGAATAGGACCCATTTGGGCCTATTGGGTATCCACCCACATGAGTACCCATTATGAATACTATATAAAGGAGGCTAGGGTTTCCTAGCCTCAACCCTTCTCCAAATCTGTTTCTCGTTCATAACACGTCATCAGCACGATCACGCTCGTAGGAGGAGACGGCGGCTCGCGGGGAAGTAGATCCATCAATCGCTCAGATTCAAGAAGATCGTAATTTTCTCAACGGGGAGTGAAAAGGGCATCCTTCACCAACCGTCGACTAGATTCCTTTGTCGAATCTAGAGGTAAAAATCAAAACTTTTTAGATCTAAACTTGCTTTTCACATTAGATCTGCATGTTTTAGGATCAAAAAGTTTAAAACACGGTAAAAATCACATTTTTTTAGATCCGCATGCCTAAAAACAATAAAAATCTGTTTTTAGCGATCTAAATCCTTGAAAAATCCGGTTTTTACCCCCCTTTGATCCAAAATCTCCGCACGCCGTAAGGCGAAACGGCGGCGCCTCACAAGTGTCGCCGGCGACAAATAAACGCCGCGGCCATAGGCCGCGGCCCGCCGCCGCCACGGCGGCCGCGTTCTGCGCGGCCAGCCGTCGTGGCGACACGCCGCGGGCCCCCCTAGGGTTTTCCGAAATCCTAACCCTAAACGGGCCAATTTTTCGGGGGAGGCCCAATTAACCCTAATGGGTTGTTTTCATTGCCCAAAAGGCCAGAAAATTAGCCCATTTACATAAATAATTTTTCTTCTTTTATTTTTGGCCCTAAAAAGCCCAAAATAATTAAAAGAAAATTTAAAGGGTTTTAAAGCGGTAAACAAAACATTAAAATATGGATCAAAGGTAAAAGTTTTTCAAAATAAATTTTTGCACGTCACACACAATTTAATCTTTACATGCCTGTGATTGATTATCTGCGTGGATGTGCAAATTAGGCTATGTTTTTAGGGATCAGCCAGGTTTCTGACACCTTTTAATTTCCTGCAATTTTTCTTTTTTTTGAGAGAAATTTGTAAGTGAGATATAAATGTAAAAAGAAGACCGAAGGACACCAAAAAAGAGCTGAAGGCGTACGCACAATGAAGATAGGGGCTTCTCTCTGAAGTTCCCGAGTTGTATTTTATTCTTTCATGCTATTTTTGATGTAACTTCGGACTGTACTTCTTTTTATTTCGGTGTCGGCTGGCTGATCCCCATAGTCCTAAGTCATTTTCATTTTCATTGCTTATGCATTAATTGCGTGGATGTTAATTATTTTAATACCATGTTAATGTTACAATGAAACTGTCAAAAAGCATGCCAAAATCACTTTGATATAGTTCAACGCCTATTGCTAGACTATATACCTGCGATAAGATTATTTTAAATGCCTGCAGCATATAAATAGCATGTGTACATCATACTTGTTTCAATTCAATTGAACATAATCTTTAGTTTACAAGCTTTACATTATATGTATGATGGGCTCATGATATGACGATATTTATGACAATAAGACAATAATGATTTCAAAAAAATTTAATATCATATCCACTTTGACAAAATGAACCTGAAGTTCAAAATCAAATCAAAAGTCAACACCCTCTCTCCCTAATAAAATAAATACGATGGTTTATGCGAAAATTATAATTGCTATCTTTATAAAAGATGCACACTTTGCGGTAAACAGATATATAAGATCTATGATCTATATAATCCAATATGGACACCAGAAGTTTTCCATAATACCGCTAAACTCTTTAAGAGTACTCTCCTTTATTTTTACAAGGAAAGATTTTTTTTCTAGCCTTGAATATAAGCATACGCCTGAAGTCGTGGCTTAATAAATAAGTGAGAAATATATTACGCACCCACGTATTTGTTCCCCTCTGAGCATGGTAAACTATCCACATAAAATTTGAACGACTCAAGTAAATGGCCTGAAGCTATACTCGAGCATTCAAATAGACTTTTAAAAAGTCTCTAATTAATTAGAAAAGTGGAAGTATAAATAATTTGCTCAAACCACTGCTTATGTCTCCTTTGCAAGACTAATTTTCATTGTCCTTTATAAATAAGGAATATTGAAATCAGGGGAAGTTCAGGATCAAACATGACCTGAAATAAAAATAAGGAAAACTCAAAACAGGGGAAATCTTGGATTAAATGGGAAAGGGAAAGATACGATATACCTCGACATGGAGTAAGCAATGGCAAGCGAAAATCAGACCGGAAGTTCTGATAAGAGCCATAATGTTTTTGCAAACATGAATGTGCATTAACTTATGCCATATAAAAACACATACATATCTAGTCAAAACGACGAAAGTCCAATTGACCTTATGTATATTTTAGCTACTCCCCGAGGACAAATAAATTTTGAAATCAAATATAATCTGTTGTCATAACATAAGTCTTAAATGAGCATAATTATTGTTGTATGTTTTCAAGAGCACACATCACACTATATCACTTGTTGACTTAACAAAATCATCTGTATTATTCTCTTGTAGTTTTAATACATTTTATTTTTACTGCGAATGATTTGCTATCTTGAATATCCCTAAAAATAAAATGAGGATGTCATATACTCTCTGAAACTTTTACAGTTTCAAAAGGATATTCGTCAAAACGAAATCCCTAATGACTCAAGAAATAAATGAAGCCTGAAGCTTTGTCCCAAAATGATCCGCATAATAGTCAAAGTGAAGATGTAATCCTTCACAGTTTGAACACAGTTCAACTATTACCGGACAAAATTAACTTGAGCATTTTAATGGACTTTTCAAAAGTCCCACATAAATTCAAAAAGAGGAATTATTTTGGAACACCAGAAGTGTCCAGAATCGACCAATTGTGGATCGATATCACCCTGGATTAATGATGCAAGACATCATCAACCAGACGAACCCGAAGATTCTTCAAAAAGGGTGAAACTTTCATTGTCCTATTCAAAAGGGAAAAATGACAATGAGATCATCTCCATTCACATGGACATTGACTCTTCCCACTTCCTCAAATGAATTTAAGATGATATACTATCATCATTAAAGATAATGAAGACCTTTAGGTCTCTTGAGAGAATTTAAGGGATATAAATAGGCTTCGTCCACCCCCTTAACCGGACTGATGATGTACCCTTGGTGTACTCATCAATATATCCTCTAAATAAATGGTCATTATCCAACCACATTTTTTTATAAAATGGTGATAACTTTGGATAACACTGGGAAATTTAAATGTTTTTGCAACTGGAAAAATATCGAACACCCTGAAGCTTGTGTTCACACCCAAATATGGGTAATATAAATCATTAAAATGATTTAAATAGATTTCTTATCCATCAAAAATCCAGTTGTAGGTGACCACATGGGAACATGCAATTACATTGCAAACCATCAAAACGCCTCCTTAGAACCTATTTATATGAGTCTGATCACCTCATATAAACAGTTTCCGAAAACCCCTGACGGGGGAAGCGTTTAGAGCACATCTTATAGATTGTGCCATGATGAGTAGACACCCCCATATCACCACTATAGACCATCAAAATGCAGAACTATTTATCGGAAGTAAATATCCCAGATAAATAGAGTCTGAGCACTCTGAACAAGGGAAGCATTTAAATTCACTTCTCCTAAGACGTGCATTGATGACCCTATTTTAAAGATTTGATGAGATCCTGAAGATCCCTCACAACTTTAATGTCCCAGCATCAGTTTCAACAGAAATACTACAATCATCCATGAGCCTGAAGCTCAAATGACCATTTAAATCATTAATACCTATGATCTGGTTATCATGAATTGTGATGAGATCCTGAAGACCCACACTTATGAAACTGTTAAAACAGTTATCAGACATAATTACTGACAATATAGATATTGTCAAAACTTTCACATCCCTGCTACTAAAAATCCAGCTAGAATTGACATACCAAATATATTGGATGCAATCCACCAGTAGCAGAAGTGGATATCCTCAATGGATGAGAGGACATACCACTAGGCTCCAAAAAGAGAGATCTACTCCTGGAGACCGAAAAAGCAATACCACCACATGAAAGTGAGCTCAAATCCAGAACCTTATTGCAACTTGATTGCTAAGGACCAATTCTGGATCTGTCCATATTCTTTACCCGTCCCAGAACCTTCACTTCTTTAACGTGTCGTGAAGGAGACTCCTCTGGGAGAAATCAAATGATTATAGTACGTACGGGGTGAGTTTTGGACAAGAAAGAACACATTTTGTCGACAAATTCTCTCATATTTCATTTTGCCAGTTAAATATAAAATATCGTTTCCACAACTCTGCTTTGCCTGAAGCAAAGATAGAGATTTGGCCAAATTATAATAATGTGGAATGATGCAATAATAAGGTGAGCTGGACTCACTTATAAAATATGAGGTGTTGGACCTGAAGTCCTGGTATCAAAAATGATATCAAATCCTGTGGGATAACTGAGTATTGAATGAGAATTAAAATAAAATCGTTAGCTATAAGCATTTTAATTTGCTATAGTTTTTAGAGGTATAAATCGCTCAAACCAGGAAGTAATCAAGTAAGATGAGCTGAACTCACTTACAAGATGAATCTGATGCATCGACTGGTTTATGTCAAGGCGTAACCCAACGAATGGCAAAAAGAGGGAATTTTTGGTTGATGTTGCTATTGGATGTGACAACATCACCGATATAAAATTTCTTCAACTGTATGTACAAATTTTTTCTTTACTTTCCTTTCTTTTTGGGACACATATTAATAATATGATTAAAGGAAAGACAACCTAGACAGAGATCCTTAAAGGACTCATACTAAAAGGTTGTTGTTTGCACCTCTTATAAACAGTATTGTTCTTAAGAGAGCAAATTAAAAGAATTGAGATTATTTTAATAACTCAAAATATTATCGGATCTCCCGAAGAGAAAATTACTGAAATATCTGTTAAAGCCTATTTAACAGATATGATATGATATGAAAGCCCTAGCTAGGCATAAATTCTAGGCTTACAGAATATAATCATCCTGAAGATGAACTATCATCCTGAAGATGACATTAATCATCCTGAAGATGAACTAGCATCCTGAAGATGACGTTAATTAATCATCCCGAAGATGAAAACTTCATACAATGACGATTGATGAAGAAACATTAATTTCATTCTCCACCAAATACACCTATTTGGTTGTATGGATATACATAAAAAGACCTCTTTCCGTTAGCTGGAAGAGGGGAAGAATATATATGGTCCAGAAGTACCTTAAGTGTCTTTGAAACACTCTTTTACCTGGCCAACTGCATGCGTCTCTTTTGAGCGTTAGCAGTATATCTATTAACCAGGTACAGTGCAGCGCCTGCAGCGCGCCACTGGACCAGAGATATGTAGCTTCTGCGCTATCTCCAAGGGTCGAGGATAAATCCTCCATGTTAAATGTATTTGCATATGCAGGTTACAGATCATCGCGATGAATAGTATAAAAGGGACGTCCACCTTCTGAAGAGCTACACAGAATCCTCCCAAGTCTACATCCTTTCACCATCCCGAGAAGCTCATCACCCAAGGAGCAGTTCAAGAACATACAAAGCCAGGTCCTGAAGTACCTCGCAGACAATGACGATTGAGACGTGGAGCTTCTACCAAGTTCGTTAGCGCTCCTTTAGTTCCAGCTACTGCATTATATGAGTGAAACTTGTATAGATGAGCGATGCTTGTACTTTACTTTTGCTTTCGGAATGTTGTAGATGAGATGGATGTATAGACACATAGGAGATAAATGTATAGAAATATAGGAGATCTGCAAGCCTGAAGCTTGATCAGATTAGGGGGAGTCAACTGTAGAGTTGTACTCTTTTTCCTTGGCTAGTGGTTTTTCCCACAGGGTTTTCCATAGTCAAGGTTTTAATGAGGCAACCACATTGACTCTGGATCCAGAAGTATCCACCCCTTGACACATCCCCAAATCAGGGGAAGTTATGGAGTGCTGTACTCTTTTCCCTTCGCTATCGGTTTTTCACACCGGGTTTTCCATAGCTAAGGGTTTTTAACGAGGCAGTTACCCTTAACTTGGATCCAGAAGTATCCACCCTTTAAGATACTCATTAGTACTAATGAATCATTCAGTATTCATAAAGTCGAGTATACCACGTTGGTTGGATAAGGGGAAGTGTTATGAATAGGACCCATTTGGGCCTATTGGGTATCCACCCACATGAGTACCCATTATAAATACTATATAAAGGAGGCTAGAGTTTCCTAGCCTCAACCCTTCTCCAAATCTGTTTCTCGTTCATAACAAGGATGAATTTTTTTGGTATTATTTAATCTTTGTTAGTTTATAGTTATAGGAGTTACAATTCTTTTGTTTAGTTCACTTCAATACAATGAAACAAGGCCATGATGAATAATCAACAACTCTTGCAAAGATGTGGGCATCTTATCACATGTAAGTGATTGGGAGAGAGGAATGTCAACGAGAATTCAGCTACCCTTCTCGTTGCTTTATTCCAGTCAAAAGCTCAACTCCTAAGACTTCCCAAGGGTCACGCATTTTATTCGAATTATTCAACAAGAAAAATGATTAACCTACTTAAACGAGTTTTTTTCTGCTTAAACAATCATTTATCCCCAATCAAATCAGAGGTTAAATGACTATAAAGCCCAGCTAGATTGTGCTTGCTAGCTAGAAAAAGTGTGTGTGCACATTATCTCTTAAGCTAAAGTAAATAGTGGGAGAAAAGTGTGATATCTTTAAACCATAATCTTTTATTGGAGATTCAGAAATCTCTTTCCCAAATCATAAAACTTTTGAAGCTTTTTGCATCTGTGCTTCAAAGCCACGCTCAACTGCACATGACAAGAACCTATGCAACCTACCAAGAATAAAATTGGTAAATTGAGTGATAAGATCAATAACAGTAACCTTGACAACCAACTTTTGGGAATCAAACTGGGGGCAAACAACCCAAATCATAAAAATTCACCAATCCCACACATACACCGATTGAAATTCTTCCCAAATTCCAAATGATCACAACACAACCAAATGATCAATGGAGATGGCTGTGATGATGGTGGTGGTGATGCCCGTATTCGTCCATGCCAAAGCACCGCAGGACTGGGTAGAAGGCCACGAACATGCATCTCCTGAATCCCCTAAACATGTAGGAAATCATGTAGCAAGGGCAGCAGCAGCAAGCCAGCAAAGGATCGTCATATGGGCTCTCGCTCTCATGATGATGATGGTGGTGGTGATGACCCATGAGTCCCCTGATATCCAAAAAAAATCACAAAAAATAAAGAAGAAATCAATTGGAAAGCAGAACCAAGCTAGCCCCAATCATAAATTTGTTTCTTCGCGTTGGAAAGATTATTACCTTGGAAAAGTAGGAAGAAATGTAGAGTGGAGATGGGGTTTCAAGGGTTTTGAAATTTTGATAGCAAATGAATGAAGGTCAGTGTTTCCTGCCATGTTCTCACTGCTGGCTTCAAAAACGTCCGAGGCTGTCGACTGTCTCACAGCAAACATGAAATTTTTTTTCTAGCATGACGTGTCACGTTTGGATTTGTGAGTGCATGTGTTATCGTGACAACTTGCGTTTTCACGGACACGGCATGTGGATGAAACATGGATGAGTAGGGATGTCACGACTCACGCGATGATCCGATCTGTAGTTATTTTAGATTCATGTATAAGTATCATAGTGTTTTTATCCGATCAGATACAAATACGGATTCCGATAGTAAAATAATTAATTTTTTGAATATGGTTATGGATACCGATATTTATTACGTAAATAACATCTGATACTTATAATTCGTTTGCATTTTGATTATCATTATCCATTGTCTTTATATCTATTCTATAAAAGAGAGATTTACAAATGTGTCATTGTCCTACTAGAACAAATCTAGTTGGCAGGATTTGTCATATGTGACGGTTGGATGAGTGTGCCACATCATCTCTCACATAGGGTGTGAGGGTGCGGGTGCACTTTGGGGTGTGGGTTTTTAGTGGTGCCTAAACAAAAGCCTCCATGTTTCCCTTAATTGCATGAGTGTCACCCATTTTTCATGTAACCAAAGAAACACCTTCCTCTCTCTACTATTTACGTGGTTGCCACCTCCCTTTTTTGCACTTTGCTCCCCCGGGTTTTTTGCCCTTGGTCTCCTGCTTTTCATATTTTTTTTTCCACAGATGCTACGTACACACACACACACACATTTTTCACTTTGGCACATGCTTCTCTCTACATTCTTTTTTCGGTCCACGTTCACCATGTGTTGAGTTTAGTGCAACCTAAGGGCTCAAAATCGACGTCCGGCCTAAGTGAGGTGGACGAGGAAAGTAATTAAGGCAACGAAAGTAACAACTTAAAACAATTTTAAGTAAAGCCCTAACTAAATCAAACCCTAGCTAGAATCTCTACTATCCCGGGGTGGGTCCCCTAAAGATAGATCTATAAAAATTAACTGCAATTAAAACGCATAAATATAAACCACTAATCTTTGCCTTACACGTTAGTAAAGTGCAAAATCCCACGAACCCATGCCCCACGTTAGGGCTGAGTTGCTTCTCCCGAGCCGAACAACGTCCCGATGCGAGCAATCCCTTTGTCGCCGAGCCAACCACGTGCTCCAGAAAGTTTTCACCTTGAGTGGATCCTCCGTCAAGACTTTGGATCCGAATTCGAACTTCTTCGTAGCTTTGCTAGGGCCCGAATAAGAGCAAGTAAGAATAAGGAAGAAAGAGTGAATATTATTTTAGCCTATTCGATTTAGGTTTGCTCTTAACTTTTGAGAGCTCCATTGATCCAAGGCTTGGTGCGGGGTGCACCAGTACAAGTTTCAAGGAGGGGGTTGGATACTATTTATATAGGTAGTTGACACCTTCTCTTCTCAAAATAACCGATGTGGGACTAAATAATTGGAAGGGAAAATCAATTTCAAGTTTACCCTCCACGATGGCCAAACTTTAACGAATTTTTCATCCCTCGCCGTTGAGCTTTGCAAGCGAAATCTTATATCAAATTGAAGAGCACTAAACGGTGAACGCATAGGAACAAATGTCGCTCAATTCCGAGGTCGTTTGCCCTTTCAAACATCGCCTCAAAGTTCCCCAAAAATGCAATCTGCTTAAAAAATCAGCCGCCAAAAAATAGCCTAGGGTTTCACAAACCCAGTAGGCCCCACCGTATGGCCCACCTCTGTTGCGGGCCACTTGGGTGCGCTCGCTGTCAAGCGGGGCCGGGTCGGGGGCGCCTGACCCGCTAGCTGGGCCAGTGACCCAGCCCAAGCGCTGGGCTTTTGTCCAAGTCTATTTTTGGGCTAATTTTTTCAGCCTTTTTTTGTCTTTCTCCAACCCATTGGGCTTGGACCAAAAAACAAAAAATGGATCTAAGACATTCCTAGACCTCTGATTAAGCTTGTTCCATAAAATACGTCCATAAATATTTTACGTCATATTTAATTCCTTTTGGATCACATGCAATAATCTCACATTATTATTCTAAAGCTTATGTAGCAAACTATTTGCGACGTAATAAATTCTCATACATCATATGTATAATCTCCATAATTCTATCTATTACTTAACGAAGGTCCCACTCTATGTGAGTCCCTACAGCCTAACCCTATCACAGGTGGGGCTCGAAAATCCAGACGGCAAAGACCACGAGCAGTAGATGTCGTCACTGTTTTGGTATCATCATTATGTGGTTAGCCCATTGACATGAATATTTTCGGGACCACTCTGACTGTGTCTGTGATGAATGCCAAAGTTTTAGTCCATTCGTCATAACTATATCGCTTAGTCAAGCCTAGAGTATGGTCGACTGTCAACTCTAATAGCTTGAAACCGGTTAGTCTCTATCGGTCTTTAGTCTAATAATGTTAGACTTCTTCTAACATACTTTGGCCAAAGTTTTCTGTAATGACATATGTGTGAAATAGTGTATGATGTGTAGAATATGGAGGTGTGTATTTAGCTTACTTGGATGAGTACTTGTGCATGGATACTTGGATGACTAAGTGTATGAATATATGGGGGGGGGGGGGGTGTGTGTGTGTGTGTGTGTGTGTGGGACTTTTGTATTGGATGCTAGCATTGGATATTTGTAGTGAATATTGGTAGGGGCATAGTGTGAATGGAGATTAGGGAATGGCATACTATGTAAATAGATACCCAAGTTAAGGGGTAGTTAGTTGGATGTCATTCTTGTAGATAGATAGAAGTTAGAGGGCAAATGTGTAGGAGGGCTTTTTAGTCATTTCACTAAAATGACATCACCTTTGACCATTTGACCCTTTAGAAAGGAAAAGAAAGGAAAGGAAAAGAAAAGAATAATCTAGAAAAAAGGAGAATAAAAGAAAGCAAGAGAAAATTGAAAAAAAAAAGAAAAGGAAAAAGAAAAAGAAAAAGAGAAGCCATCCCCTTCCCCTTTTCCCTTGCTGGCCGAACTCTTAGCACAAAAAAATGGAAAGAATAAGAGAATGAAAAAAGAAAGGAAAAAGGAAAGAAGGAAGGAGATGAAGAAGTTCAAAAAGAGAGGGATCGTCGTCGTCTTCATTCTACCACCCCCTAGTTGGAGCTTTTGATGGGAGCCTTGAAGGAGAATGTTGGAGGAAGCTTAGAGCTTGGATCTTTGGAGGAAAAGAAGCTCTTTCGTGGTAGGAAATCGTACTCTTCTAGTGGATTATTTACATGACATGTTTAGAAGTGTAAAGTTCTCATTTTGGTTGCATAAAATCATATTCATGATAAGGGTAGCTCCCTTCTTGTGTTGGCATGCTAGAGTTCGCATCTTTTGTTATATTCTCGTGTATTCATGATCAAGATGATGTCTTCTCAGTTAATTATGTGAAAGATGTTACCTTTGATAACGATTTCCTTGTTGACATGCTAAAACATCACCTTTAGAATTCTGCAGTTTTGCAGCAAATTTAACCATGCATATCCCTTGTTGTAGATCGAACAAAAATCTGGCAAAAAAATATTTGGAAATCTCGCGCAATTTGGGACAACTTTCATGTTTTGTATTTCTCCAAATTCTGTCAACAACTAGGGTTAAATTGGCTTAGCATGCAGGATGGCAGATTCTGCCAGATTTGCACACCTTCACTGTTTTAGCCTTAACTAGTAATGTAGATATGCAAAGCATAAGTTCTTGGACATCTTGGATATCTGCACTTCTTAATCTACAACTTTTATGTTTTGCCTCAAATCAAAATCTGTTTGGAATTATTAGTAAATCGTTGTTTTATTTGTAGCAGCTTTCAGCTTTTTCACAGCTTTTCTATCTCTGACAATATTGGTCACTATAATTAACACACTCATATATATTTTCTGAAATTTGGTGGATGAATGTAAAACTTATGTATCTACAACTTTCTAGTTGTGACTTCTGAAATTCTAACTAGAATTGAATGATTACAGCCTTGTTTGATGATTTGTTTGATGACTGAGTGCATTTTCCTGCACTTGTATTGTTGCATGGGCTCCCCTTTGCTTGGGTGTTGTTAGTAATACTTGTAGGATTCTAACTATAAGTAGAGAATTTTTATGTAGAGTTTGTTGGACTGATAAATATTGAAAGGATATGAATCCTTTGCTTTAAGAATCCCTTCCATGTTGCATGTTGATTAAACAACCTCATTGGGGTAGTCATGCCAAATTCCTAACTAATGCATGCATAATAATTTTCATGCCAAGTTCACATTTGTAGTATCAATTTATAGGTAGTTCCTTCAAGTTACTCTTTTTAATATGGATCTTAAATCTTTTACACTATATCTTTAAGTAGCTCTTCAAAAGTTGAATTTTCAATATAAATCTACAATTAGATTCCCTAAAGTTTCCATTTTTCGTAATGGACTTCCTGTTATGCTAGCATCTTTACTAAGAATCCCTAGTTAATTCATTAACGTTGGTATTTTTATTTAGGCTCCTTAATTAATTCCATAAATGCTTGCATTATTATTCATGTCTTTAAATTGGTTCCATAAGAGTTTGGTTTTCCTTAAACTCCTTAAGCGATTCCTTGATTAGTTCAATTAAAGCTTGCATGTCCAATACATGTATGAGTTGCATTTGCAAGAGTTAGTAGGTGGCCATGTTCATTTGAAGTTGCATGTTACTAAAGTGTAGTTAGTCATGTTGTGGAACTTTATTTGTGGCTAAAATGCAAGTGGTTAAAGTGAGGGTGCTAGTTGAAGTGTGGTTGTGATGCTCCATTGTTCTTGTATATGTGGTTGTGAGGGGTGTTCCCTTAAGTTCGGACATAGGCCTTTCTATGAAGTGGGAATGTTGTACATGGATGTTATGATGAGGAGATGGAAAAGAAAGTGGTGGGTTTCTTTGCAAAGAACATTATTCTTTTATGTCATTTTTAACACAAGCTAGTTCATTAAATGTAATTGTGAACTAATTCTCGTCAACTGTGGTAAATTCTTTATGCCTTTCTTAATGTTGTTAATACATTGACTTGAATACTAAGTAATGCTAAGACGTCTCAGTCCCCTCTCAAGGGGATGAGCTTCACCGGGGTTGGGGGAAACACTGAGTACTAGTAGGATATGAGGACTGGACTACATTGTGGTGGTGTTATGTACATTGCTCAGTTTCGTGTATGATGTGTTGTGATGATGTGGAGTTTCCTCACTCGCACCCCGATGCGGGAGGATGGGTGAAGTGAGAGGCCCCGTTAAGGAAACAGTGTTTGTGTACTACTGGCGAGTGCTCCTTCCGTCCCTCCTTGGGATGAGGTCTAGGTCCTCATATTCAGCGACGTACTCAGTGTTCCGAAAGTAAGAGAATAACCAATAATTAATCTAGCATTTTTTCACTTTTGTAAAGCTCCTAAGTTGTTTTAGTTTAACTTCCCTCTTGCGTTGTATCAACATTAATGGTTGTAAGTTTATCATCAACTTGTGGTTGTTTATGTTTTTATGTAGTTGTTGTAGTTCATTTCCCTTTCTAGTACTTGCTTGCTGTTCACATGCTTTATTTGCTATAGCTCTCTTTCCTTGTAGTTTACTTATTCTATGTGTTGTTTCACTTCCATGCAATTGTTCCATGCTCACTTTATGCATTGTTACTTACCATGACATTCATTGTTTCTAGTAGTTCTCTTTATGTCTACTTTGTGCACTCATTTCTTTATGCCATGCCATGTCCCCTTAGCTTATGTTTATGAATCATACAAATGCCATGTTTCATGTAGCGTCGTTGCATTTCGTGTTAATAATAAGCTAATTGGAGTCTGGATATCCTACTAGGTCACAATATGACGTGTTCCCTCATGTGGCAGTTTCAGGTAGCCCTAATATGGCTTAGGGCTTTGGTCTAGAGAGTGTCCTTTGTTGTATAAGTTGGACATTTTGGACATTGATGATGTATAAGTCTGGGTTCGCTTAATAAGTTCTCCGTGTTGGTTTTTATTTTGTTTCTGTTTTTCTTGTTTGTCTCTCTGTGTCTGTGTTTTCTTGTGGGAACGTTACGTACTACCCCAGTAGTGTGCAGTTGACCTGCTCAGGTTTTTCCCTCGTCCTCACCCTTGACTCCCTGGGTATTCCGGGGACCTGGGCATGACATTTTCAATAAAGACAGAACCAACACATGCGACACTAACTCCCCATAAACGAGAGAGACGAAATTCTTTCTCGGTCATTACTCACCTCACACGTTTCAAGTGTCACCCAACTAAGAACCTTTCGACATGCCTTGCCTCTAAGCTAGGTCGGAGATCAAAGTGATACCATTCACGCACAGGTTTATACTATAAGCTCAAGTCTAAGGACCAACTTCCCTATCATCACTAAGAGTTATCATTGATAGATTAGTTTATTGTAACCATATGATAAGTCTCGTTGGGTCGTTCAGTGAACCCATTCTCTATTGAGCACTTGTGTCTCGTCTCCGACTTTGCCAAGTCGAACGACCATAAGATCGTCGTCACCAATCCAAGGTGAAGTCAAAGGCACTATGGTCTATGCGATGTGTCGATATCCTTTTCTCGAAACATCTACGACCACGAATGATTTTAGACTTATGCTACAAGCGGTCAATCAATTTTCCATGATCAAGATCCTCATCTCGATACTTGTTTGACATTGCATTAAGTCTCAGGACTTTACCTAAGTTCTAATGAATTCTACATTATTATTTACTTAGGTAAATTCTTACCAAACAGCTTACTGTTATTTCGAACAAGATGTTTGTACATATACATAGAGATAAATTGCCTATAGGGCACGCATATCTTTCAACATCTCCTACTTGCACTTAGGCCACCCATTTATCTCGATATCTCATACCACTTTTACACATAAGTCTCGTCAGACTTCATGTGGTAAAGCATTTGTGAGTGGATTGCTAAATTGTCTTTTATGTAGACTTAAAGAGTTCTATGTTTCTGCTAGATCACGCATTTGAATCTCATCCAAATTGTTTCCTTGGTCTCTTGGAATCCGTAACATTTGTCTTGTCTGGATATCATCCAGCGGATTTTCCTCACTTGAGACTAAGACAATATCCTTCAAGTACCTTACATAGATTATCCAAAATAGTCACTGGTTGTAACGCCCCGCTCCCCGAAATACCCGATAAGTACGAATCCGTATCAGGTATTCCCGAAGAGGCGGGTGTTACGAAGGAAATGCAAAATTTCAAAACGCAGGCAGGCCCACTGCGCACTGCTGGGATAGTACATGTAGCATTCCAGATAACAAACACAGAACATAAAGAGATAACAACTCAACATAGATATATATCTATTATACATTTGACAATGATTTTTGAATTCTAGGGCTGACTAGGACAAGCTGACTAGGACAAACATGTTGATAGAAAGAGGGCCAGGATTAATTCTTGGGGAATGAATGGTTGGGATTAAACTTAGATATGAATGATTTGTATTTTGAAATAAATCTGTTTTGGAAAACAGCCCATAATTTGATTGTAGGTCCCATTTTAATGGTTGCGTGACACTGGAGAGAGCAAGAGTTGGCCTCATGCGTTTGCAATCTGGGGAAGAGCAACAGGTTGTTTGGGAAGAGCAAAATTGGATCTTCCCCAAAACATGAAGAGAGCAGCAAGTTATCACTTCAACGTCACTTCTCCCCCGCATCAGTCCTGCGAATGGCCTTATGAGTTCTTTTCCGATGAGAAGCTTGCATCTACGTGCCGATTTGCAAACTCGACGCAGTGGCATCTTCATCTCTCTCTATCTCTCTCGCCCCCCAAATCTTCTTGCAGGAATTTAATAATCTTCTTGCATCTGGAATGTGATGCTTCAGGTATGTTGGTTGCAGGATCTGTGAATTCCCATCTCCAGGTATGTGCCCTGAATTCGATGTCTTTCCTCTCACTGCAACAACACAATCATCAGCAGCAGCACATGGCCGTCTACAACACAATCATCAGCAGCAGCACATGGCCATCTCCATGTACATATTATTTATTCGACATTTTTGATGAAGTTTTGATCCAAATCATGTTTATCTTTGTCCATGGAATTCTGAGGTGGCTTATTTTCTTGGATTCATGTATGGATCATAGGCTTGAATGTGAAAAACATTATGATGAATGGAGTGCCCAGAAGGGGTTTGATGAAAATCCTGAGAAGAGAATTGGGACCTGGAATATGATGATCAATGGCTTATGGCTTTCCATTCAAAATATTGCTGGGTTGCCACTCAAAATTCAACTTTTTGAGGTAAGCTTGTTGGTTTGCCATGAATGAAGCTCTCCTCTAGCTATTTATAATGTCATAAATCTACACAAAGATCACATGATGGGTTATGGTTCTGTAATTGTCGGGTATCACATGATGGCAAATGTGCAATTTTTAGAACTGCTTAATAACCTGTTCATGTTCTAAGCTGGAATCAGTGGGTGAAAAATTGCTTTAAAACATAAAGCAGTTATGTTCAATGAAAGATGATGAGTAGTGGTATTTCTGAAATGATGCCACATTTGCTAAATAACCCGGACATAACTTAATAACTCAATAACTGGTCAATATCCTGGCGCAAGGCATTCTAAAAAATTTCTTGCAAACTAATTTCCCTAGCCTTGCAAACTATTTTCTCAATCCAAAGGTCCCATGTTTGATTTCTCAATTTTTCTCTTTTCCCAAATTTTTCTTGGCCTTGGTTCACAGTTTTCTTTCTATTCTCCTTGGTTCACAGTTTTCATTAGTTTGTTTATGATTGAACTCAAAATCGCCTTGAGGGGGGGTTTTCATTTGATTTTTTTCCGTTCGATCTTAAAACTGTAGAGTGCCTTTGTTTGATTTTTTGCGTTTGATTCTTTCGTTTTTATGCACAGAAACTGTAGAAATGAGTTTCGTTTGATTCTTTCGTTTGATTTTTTTGCGTTTGATTCTTTCGAGGGGCATGCGTTTCGGTCGTTTTCTTTCGTTCTTAAAACCTTGAGGGGCCTTGAACTCGAGCTTCTGTCGTTTGATTTTTTTTCGCATCCACAACAGGCATTGTGTGGGCATTCGTTTGTTTCGTTTGGTTTTTTGTGGGCGATGTGGGGGCCTTGAACTCAAAGCTATATCAACAGTATTTGAAGTTGAATGCCAAATATGGATCAGTGAAGAACTTGCTGAGCGAGCGAGCACGTGAACTGGGCAAGGACAATGCCCCGGGCCAAGGAGATCAAACTTCCACCTCTACTGAATTGGCTCTTTCTGGTACAATTTAAATATAATCAACTCGATAAATGTCATTTTCTATTCATATTTGCATCCTATTACTTTTTGATGCTTAGGATATTTCCAATATTCGGCATTTAACTGAATTGCCCTATTTTTACAGTTTTGCCTTGAGGGGGATTAGCACGGTTCTCATCATCATCAGCCGAGTGCTGTGAGGATCTCGGACTCCCCTTGCTTCCCTCCGTATGCTGCATCTCTCAAATGTAAGACGACCCAATTTCTTATCTTTTATATGATATTTCATTAGACACATATTTAGATTCTGGGTGTTATTATCTATGGACCTTGAAAAATGCAGAAATCATTTTAGAAATTAAGGCCACTCTATGAAAGTCCTAATATGAAAGTCTTAATAATAACATGTCTTCTTTCTTAATGGTCATGTACATAAATTTTTCTATCAACAGCATGCGAGGAAATTTCTTGATCCAATTATGCAATTATGCATAAACCAATAATACACGCTGATGACGTTAGTTCCAAAGATCCATCATGTACATCAGTAGTTTTGTTCCCCCCAACTGAAGTAGTTATTCTTAAAGGAGATGCGATGGATGAAGACGGTAAAAAGAATAATGGGGAGTAGGGTGATAAAAAACAGAAGACGGTGCTAATGTGTGGGTAGTTACAACTGTGTTCACCTCAAAAATGACCGATCCTCTTACCGTCGGCGTCGGCGTCGGCGATCTCGGAATCCACAACCGGAGATTCTTGGCGGGATGTTTGTCACAGCGGCTATGATACTCGATTTTCTTATGTATTTTTCTCCTTTCTGTTATGTTTATAGTTCTCATTATTTATTTTTTTCTCCCATTGAAGATGTTACGGATTCAATCTGATAGTTTGTTTAAATTGTGATTTTTCTTTGCTATTAGCATGTCCAATCTGGATGAAGGAATTTCATTGTTTATTCCATTTTTGTTTAAGCTAGATGTCCCTTTTGCCATTTTTAGTTCTTAAATTGCATTTTTATTTCTCCTTTGCTGTGATATGTCATCCAATCTGAATATCTGCTCCATTAAAGTTGGTCTCATCATTTGGAGTGAGCAATAACCCAATATTAAATTATATTGGTAAGTTTTAACAGCTTTTTAATGGCAAAGATTATACAGTAACAAATTATTTTTCCTTTTAATGCACTATTTAGCATATTCCATTAAAATAATGCATCCTTTCTAAAATGGGTGGGATTGTTATGAATAGGCCCATGAGGCCCATTGGGTATCCAAGCCCACTATTGAAAGCTATATATATGAGGGTAGGGGGCTCTTCCCCCCATACACCTATTTCCCTAATATTTCCCTTCATAACACGTTATCAGCACGATCATGCTCGTTGGAGGAGACAGCGGCTCGCGGGGAAGGAGTTCCATCAATCGCTCAGATTCAAGAAGATCATAACCTTCTCAACGGGGAGCGAAAAGGGCATCCTTCACCAACCGTCGACTAGATTCCTCGTCGAATCTAGAGGTAAAAATCAAAACTTTTTAGATCTAAACTTTCTTTTCTCATTAGATCTGCATGTTTTAGGATCAAAAAGTTTATAAACACGGTAAAATTCAATTTTTTATTAGATCTGCATGCCTAAAAACAATAAAAATCTGTTTTAGCGATCTAAATAGTTGAAAAATCCGTTTTAACCCCCGCCTTTGATCCAAAAATCCGCACGCCCGTAGGGCGGAATGGCGGCGCCTCCGTAGCGCCGCCGGCGGAAATCGCACGCCGCGGCCTCAGGCCGCGGCGGCCACGGCCTGAAGCCGCGGCCAGCAGCCGCGGCCTGAAGCCGCGGCACTGCGCCGCGGCCTCAGGCCGCGGCCAGTTGCCGCGGCCCGCAGGCCGCGGCCCGCAGGCCGCGGCCCGCAGGCCGCGGCCCGCAGGCCGCGGCCCGCAGCCGCCACGACGGCCGCGTTCTACGCGGCCAGCCGTCGCGACGACACGCCGCGGGCCCCCTAGGGTTTCCTGAAACCCTAACCCTAACGGTCCATTTTTCGGGGGAGGCCCAATACTAACCCTAATGGGTTGTTTTCATGGCCCAAAAGGCCAGAAAATTAGCCCATTCACATAAATTATTTTTCTTTTATTTATTTTTGGCCCTAAAAAGCCCACAATAATTAAAAGAAATTTTAAAAGGGTTTTATAGCGGCAAAATAAAACATTAAAATATGGATCAAAAGGTAAAAGTTTTTCAAAAAAAGAGAAGAAGTTTTTTTTTGCACGTCGCACACAAATTTAAATTATTTTAAATGCATGTGTTTTGATTATCTGCGTGGTTGTATGTCTCGAATATATTATCTGCGTGGATGTGCAATATTAGGCTATGTTTTTAGGGATCAGCCAAGTTTCCGACACCGTTTTAAATTCCTGCAATTTTTCTTTTTTATGAGAGAAATTTTGTATGTGAGGATGAAAATGTAAAAAGAAGACCGAAGGACACCAAAAAGAAGCTGAAGGCGTTCGCACAATGGAGATAGGGGCTTCTCTCTGAAGTTCCCGAGTTGTACTTTATTTTTCATGCATTTATTTTTTGATGTAACTTTGGACTATACTTCTTTTTATTTTTCGGTGTCGGCTGGCTGATCCCCATAGTCCTAAGTCATTTTTCTGTTTCATTGCTTATGCATTAACTGCGTGGTTGTTAATTAGCTTAAATACCATGTTTAATGTCACAATGAAACTACTTAACAGCATGCGTGAATGTTAATCTTTATTTATTAATTATTCACATTATCTAAAAAAAGCATGTATGTTAAAATCACATTAATTAAATTCATGCTATGAAAATGTTTACATTACATGCGTGGATGTCTATCTTACTCAGTTTGAATGATACATGCTGTTTTTTCTTTACATTGCTAGATCATTAAATGGCCAGACTCGCAAATGTCGACTTTTCGGTCCTGAAGGGCGATGGGTCAAACTACCTGAGTTGGCAGTTGGACCTGAAGTTCCATTTGCGCTCTCATGGTTTCAGTCTCACACAGACTGAAAAGGCAACAACAAGTACTGCCCCAGCAAACAAGGAGGCTTCAGTGGAAGCACCTCATACAGAGGAAGTTTCTGATATATTAAAGGCGAAAGCCATTATATATATCAGGAAACACTTAGACTCGACCTTAAAGGACGAGTACCTCACAGTAGAGGACCCTTACGAGCTGTGGGATGCACTCGAGGAGAGGTACAGACATCAGAGGGATGTCATACTCCCCCGTGCACAGTACGAGTGGACTCACCTCCGCATACAGGATTTCAAATCCGTAGCGGAGTACAACTCAGCTCTCTTCCGCATCACCTCACGCCTGAAGTTGTGTGGTGAACCAGTGACGGAGAAGATGTTGCTGGAAAAGACGTTCACGTCTTTCCACGAAAAGGACATGATCCTTATGCAACAATATAGAGAGAGGAAGTTCACAAAGTACTCTGACCTGTTTTCATGCCTGCTTATGGCTGAACAGAACAGAGACCTGTTGGTTGCCACCCACAACATGCGCCCTCCTGGCTCCGCTCCATTGCCACCTCCTACAGAGGCTCACTTCCAGTCTTCCCAGAAGAAGAAGACGGACAAAAAGGCAAAATTCCAGAAATGGAAAGAACAGAAGCAGCGGAAGAAGGCCACTCCCCCAGCTCCTCCTCAGAACCAGAAGTTCGTGGACAAGAAGCAGAAGAGGATTCCCAACAAAGGTGGCACTCCCCAGAAAGATTGGGAGGACAAGTGCTCTAAATGCGGGATGACGGGCCACTGGTCCAGAATTTGCCGCACAGCAAAACACCTCCAGGACCTCTACCAGGCAAGCCTCAAGCCTCGAGCTGAGACAAACCTGATTGAGAGCGCAGCGTTGGCAGAGACCTCATGGACTCCTGAAGACTTCATGGGAGATGACACTCTCTAGATCTGGACCATTTCTATGCACTAGCAATGTATCTTCTATTTATGCATCGTATCTAGTTTTATTTCCATGTCAAACAATATTTTGAGCATTTATTTTATGAAAGTGGATCTTTTCTCTTCATTTATTGCTTGAATGTCTTTCCCCTTTTTTTAGATATGGAACTTATCTGCCTAGTGGACAGTGCATCGACGCACTCGATCCTTCAAAACATAGACTACTTCATGAGCATAAGTAGCTATTCTGGCCCACTGAGAACAATCTCAGGACCAGTAAACATAATCGAAGGATCAGGGGAAGCAATTATATTGCTCCCCGGAAACACACAAATAACACTTAAGAATGCGTTATACTCCCCTAAATCCATCTGAAACCTCCTAAGCTTTAAAGACATCCGTTTAAACGGATATCACTTAGAGACGGTCGAGGAAGATAAAAGGGAATACTTGCTTGTAACGTCTCTTACAAATGGTTCAAAAACCATTGTGGAACGTTTCAAGGGACTCCCCTCGGGACTCTACCAAACAAGTATACAAACTCCAGAAACATCCATGGTGGAGCACCTGCAGTGCCCCCAAACACCAGAATTCCAACTCTGGCACAGTCGACTGGGACACCCTGGTTCTGTTATGATGTACCGCATCATAAAGAACTCCAGGGGTATAGACCTGAAGAACCTGAAGATTCTTCAAAAAGGCAAATTCCCATGTCCACCCTGTTACACGGGTAAACTGATCACAAGACCCTCTCCACTGAAAGTGGACGTGGAGTCCCCCAGTTTTCTGGAAAGAATCCACGGAGACATTCGTGGGCCGATTCACCCATCAAGTGGTTCGTTCAGGTAATTTATGGTCCTGATAGACGCATCTACTAAGTGGTCACATGTGTGCCTACTGTCCACCCGTAACCTAGCACTATCTAAGCTTTTAGCTCAGATAATCAAGTTACGGGCCCACTTCCCCGACTACCAGATAAAGAAACTTCGTCTGGACAATGCGGGGGAGTTTACGTCACAAGTCTTCCTAGACTATTGCCAAGCTCAGGGAATTGAAGTCGAACATCCAGTAGCGCATGTTCACACCCAAAATGGGTTAGCAGAATCTCTAATTAAGAGACTGCAATGGATCGCTTGTCCATTATTACTTCAATCCCAGATGCCAGTGAATGCGTGGGGTCATGCAATTTTGCATGCTGCATCTTTAATAAAATTAAGACCTTCTGGAGGTCAGTCATCTTCTCCAATGCAACTAGCACTTGGAGCCCCACCAATTGTCTCACATTTGAGAATATTTGGTTGTGCAGTATACGTCCCCATAGCACCACCGCAAAGGACAAAGATGGGTCCACAACGTCGCCTAGGCATTTATGTTGGGTTTGACACCCCCACCATAATTAGATTCCTAGAACCCCTTATGGGAGACGTCTTTAAGGCACGTCTAGAAGACTGTGAATTCGATGAAACATCGTTTCCAAGACTAGGCTCACAGACAAAGAAGCCCGAAGCTTCAGAAAGTATCACTTGGGATACAAAGACATTATGTCACTTTGATCCGCCAACAAGCCAGTGTGAGGAGGAGGTCCTGAAGATTCTCCACATCCAAAACACTGTCCATCTCTTGCCGGACAAATTTACTGACAACCTGAAGATTGTTAAATCACACGTCCCTGCTGCTAACACTCCAGCTACGATTGACATACCACAAAATGGATGCAATCCGCCTGCAGCAGAAATGGTTGGACCCCTAAAAAAGAGAGGACGACCACCGGGATCCAAGGACCAAGTCCCTCGAAAGAGTAGGACCCTTGGCAATGGTAAATAAATACCACCACCGGATGCTAATATAAGCCCTACTACCCCATCTCTCCCAAACTCTCATGAAGAGGAAAAACCGGGAGAAAATGAAGTATCGATACACTATGTACGAACTGGGGAGTATTGGGACAGAAAAAGCACAACCATAGATGACACATTTTCGTGTAATATTGCCATCAACGTCGCGTACTGCGACGATGATATTGAACCACGCTCTCTGACAGAATGTCAAAGCAGAGATGATTGGCCAAAGTGGAAAGCGGCAATAGGAGTGGAGTTGGATTCACTCACCAAACGCAAGGTCTTCGGACCCATAGTCCAGACACCAAAAGGTGTAAAACCTGTGGGTTATAAATGGGTATTTGTTAGAAAACGAAATGAAAAGAATGAGATCGTTCGCTACAAAGCAAGGCTTGTAGCGCAGGGTTTTACCCAACGTCCTGGGGTGGATTTTGAAGCCACATACTCCCCGGTCATAGACGCGATCACCTTCCGATTCCTCATTGGCTTAACAGCCCAAGAGGGTTTAGATATGCAACTCATGGACGTGGTTACTGCATACCTATATGGTAACCTAGACCGAGACATCTATATGAGATTGCCTGACGGTTATTCTTTGCCTGCAGCACTAAAAGAGAGAGAACGTGACATCTACTCAGTGAAACTGCAAAGATCATTATATGGTCTAAAACAATCCGGAAGGATGTGGTATAATAGACTGAGCGATTTTCGTGCACAGCAAGGATTTAAAAACGACCCAGTCTGTCCTTGCATCTTTATAAGAGCAAAGGCAACAGGATTTGTAATTATAGCCGTCTATGTAGACGACTTAAACCTCATCGGATCTCCTGAAGAGATCGCAAAGATTTCTAGAAGCCTGACAGAAACCTTCGAGATGAAAGACCTCGGAAAATCAAATTCTGTTTAGGTCTTCAGATAGAGCATCTTAAAGATGGGATCCTGTTACACCAGTCAACTTACACATCGAACTTATTGAAAAAGTTTCAGATGGATAAGTGCCACCCCCTCAGCACTCCGATGGTCGTCAGATCATTGGATGTACACAAAGACCCCTTCCGGCCGCTGGAAGAGGGGGAGGAAGTACTAGGCCCCGAAGTGCCTTATTTAAGTGCTATCGGTGCACTCCTTTACCTGGCTAACTGCACTCGCCCTGACATAGCATTTGCAGTAAACTTACTAGCCAGATATAGTGCTGCACCTACACAACGGCACTGGGCCGGAGTTAAGTATCTTCTGCGCTACCTCCAAGGGTCCATAGACTTAGGTCTATTCTACAGGAAAGGGGCATCAACTGGTTTAGTTGGTTATACTGATGCAGGTTACAGGTCCGATCCTCATACAGAGAAGTCTCAGACCGGATACATGTTCACATATGGCGGCACTGCCATATCCTGGAGATCTGTGAAGCAGACCATGACGACAGTCTCATCCACTCACTCAGAGCTCCTAGCGATCTTCGAAGCAAGCAAGGAATGCTTCTGGCTATGCTCGGTGATCCAGCACATCCTCACCTCCACCGGTCTGACGACCGGCGTTCTTGCACCTACTACACTCCATGAAGACAATGCAGCATGTATAGCCCAGCTACAGGACGGCTACATCAAAGGTGACAAGACGAAGCATATCTCCCCCAAGTTCTTCTGGACGCACGACCTTCAGAAGCAAAAGCAGATTGAGGTACCGAAGATCCAATCATGTAATAACTTGGCGGATTTGCTTACCAAATCCCTGCCTACTAGTATCTTTGAGAAACTTGTATATGGGATTGGGATGAGGAGAGTGAGTAAATGTAAACTGGGTCAGGATGAGAGAACTATGAACTCATAGATACATAGGAGACTGATGTATAGATTCATAGGAAATCTGCAAGCCTGAAGCTTGGTCAGATAAGGGGGAGTCAACTGCAGAGTTGTACTCTTTTCCCTTGGCTACAGGTTTTTTTCCACTGGGTTTTCCGTAGTCAAGGTTTTGACGAGGCAACCTCGTTGACTCTGGATCCTGAAGTATCCACCCCTAGACACATCCCTAAAACAGGGGAAGTTATGGGTTAACTGTTCTTTCTTTAACAAGGCAGTTACCCTAACTCGGATCCTGAAGAATCCACCTCTTATTCAATGTTGGTTGGATAAGGGGAAGTGTTATGAATAGGCCCATGAGGCCCATTGGGTATCCAAGCCCACTATTGAAAGCTATATATATGAGGGTAGGGGGCTCTTCCCCCTACACCTATTTCCATAATATTTCCCTTCATAACAGGGATGAGTTTATGCATGGGTAGGTAGGTGGGTTTGGGGGGGTGTGCATGTGTAATTTTCCAATAATTACCAATCATTAGAATGTAAAATCTCCATAAAACTCCTTTTAGTTCTTATCATCATATTACAATTTATTACTTCACACTGATTTATGAAATACTAGGAAAACAATTATTACACTGGATACAGCTTGATGTACATCCTAATCTGTGCCACACCAACATGTTTGCCAAGTCAGTTTTGATTGGGGTTTTGAGTTGATTCATTTAGGGAGGGATTTTTTGTCTGGTTGTATTTTGAATTGAAAGTTGAAATATTTATTTCATTTGCCATGAAATTTGTGGTTGGTTCTTATCTGGTTTTTTAATTGTCAACTTTTTTGGGAGTGTTCGACTGGTTCTTCTCCAAAATTGTTCACTAAAAGTCTAAATTACTTCAGTGAAGCAACATAAAATCAATACAACTTTTTTGGCATTGTTCAACTGGTTCTTCTTCAAGTAGTCTTTTTAACAGTTTGGTAAATTGCATCACAATTAAATTACAACATAATTAAATTGCATTGTTCATATTGCTGCCGTTGTTGTTATTAAATTTTTTTAATTTTTACAGGGCAGTCAATACAGACCTAAAAAAATACCTTTGAAGATTGTGAGGCCTTTTGTGTATGCAGAGGTAAGTATTTTAAACATTTAGAACCCATTTTTGTCAATTGTTTTTTACATTTCTCTATGGCATACAGGTTGTGTTAATGGATGAACCTGACACTGATTTTAATGAACATGCTTCTGTTCTTGAACACTTAGATAAAGTTGTAAGTTGAAAAGATCCTCTTTCATTTGCAATACATGCTATTATGTTTTATTCGCATTGTCTTGATAAGCTTTATTATGGCAGGTGAGAGCTCTGATTGAAAAAAATTCGGAAATTAGTTGTCAACAAATCAGAATTGAATCTTCCATTAATCCAAATAAAGGTCTGGGTCATAGATAAGACTGTCGCATACATATTTACCTTTCTCTACCAATATTGTCACTGTGAACATGTCACAATAGAGTTAACAGAGATGAGGGTTTATTATGAAGTGTCTACATAATTATTTGTTCCTTTAAGTCTCCATTAAATTCTTTTAATATAATTTTTTAAAATTTGTTTTTTAGTCTGAGCAATATGACCTCGCTGACCATAAATCTTTTTAATTATCTTGCAGGTTTACTATTCTGGATTCATGAATATAAACCCTCAAAGGTTTGGTCAGAAGTATGTTGGGAAGGTATCTCGAATGTAATTATAAAAAATAGTATGAATGTATTATAGCATAACAAAAGCAAATAAAGGTCCATGAGAAACCTACATGGGAAACATAGTCCATTCAAACTCAAAATGGGGATTTTTTTAGAAATTCTAATACAACTATTCACAGAAAATTGCTAAGATACATAGAATGACTGTTAACCCCTTTACTTTAGAACAAAATATCCAATGTCATGAAATTATTAATTATAGCAAGAAACTGGCAGTCAACTACCTCATGTCTACTATTAGATCCAATTTCCAATGTACATCCATCATGCAATTTTTATTAAGCTATCCAATCATTACTGAGTTGGAGAAAGTATGACATGCAGTCTAACTTTGATATGCAAAAAAGGTTGTGAAGAATTAAGCAGTTTTCTAAGTAAAATAATAGCATTTAGTATGATCATTCGGTTGATGAACCTGAGTGTTACCTGCTTGCATTCTATTGATTTTATTAGATCAGGAGAATCTCTATTATGCTTGAAGTTTGCTCAAACTCCGACAGCAGCAGTAGTTCTCATGACCGTAGCCCAGAGCTTGAGTTCTTTCAGCCAAGCTGGCTTCCTTCTAAACATGCAAGTATCATTCATGTCCTCAGCCCACTTTCTATGTGTTCATTCATTTCTCGCATCTTACATATTAAGCATGGAATCATATTGCATAAATAAATGCCTTGGAAAGAGATAATTGATATCTCTATAGATTAAAATAGAGACTTCAATTATTTAACACTTGATTCCATCTGACATTATCTTTGACAATATCTTCTCTGTCGGTGGCCTTGGCAGGACATTGCTCCCAAATATGCAAGGATCTCTTCATAGTATGTTCATAAATCCTGCAGTATGTGTATTTCAAGGCCTAAATATCAGATTATTTGCATTCTATCTAATTTGCATGTACTTTCGCTAACCATGTACATGGATTCAAAATTCAATTGCTATGTTCATTGCTACAATCAGCACCATAGGTGCTGGTTATTTTGTGCAAAGGTTAGGTTCTTTCTTGGCATTTCTCACTCTTACAGTGGCTCTATACTTCAGTGGCACTGTTTTCTAGAATCCCTACGCCATAGGGAAGCAAGTTTTCTCATACATGCGTTATTTTCTTCTATTTATGGTTTTTAGTGTCTTACTTTCATGTCTACATAGATTGACCTCTTTTGTTTCATACAATGCACTTGGAATCATTCAAACAAAAAGTGTATATAAATTGTTCGACAGATTACAATTTTAGTCAATAAATCATTTGCATGTTTATGGATGAGTAGCAATCGAAGGAGCAAATGTGTGTAACTGTTGTTAGTTGACCTCTTTAAAATTTGATGATTTTTGAGTCTCATCGATACTCCACATTGTTAAATTCTTAACTCTGTCAACTTTTTGTTATTTTTGAATAAATCATTTAACACTTTTTTGGGTTCATGATTTGGGTGAGGGCTCTATTTGCTTATGGCCATTTGAAGAAGAATATGATGATGAGGAAGAAGCTTGATACTCGGTTTCCCGCTTTAAATTCTTCTCTTTCGCTCTCTATGTTGTTGTGTTGTTATTTACTAGGTAATTGGATGTTTGGGAGTTGAAATTTTGATGATTTGTGAACTTATGGTCTCTTGCCGTATTTTGAATTAAATTTGAAAATTTTATTTTATTTGCCATGAAATTCTTAGTTGTTGCTTATCTGGTTCTTTTAAATTAAATGCGATTTTTTGCAGGTTGCTTCTCTACAAACTTATTCATGAAGCATTAACTTCAGCGAGGGAGATCTGGAGCAAACTTTTATATCTTGAAAGAGTATGATATGACTGTCATGTACTATCCTTAGTAGTATGAAGGTTGCCAGCTGCTTCAACTTGAAATGATCCACCATTTCTTGAACTCAAGCAAGAGTTGGTTGTCTCTTGAAGGACAGCATAATGTGCTGCTAATGCATTGTGAGGAGGATGTCATGTTCTTGCTTTCATGTTCGCGGGTCTTCTCTTTAGGCAGCAATACACTGGGGTGAAGAAGACATTGTAGGTGGTATATAAGCAAGTTTCGAAGGAGTTGCTCCATCTATTGTCTCCGTCAAATCTGCAACCTCTGCATATGAGATATCTTCAAATCGACAACCTCTGCCGTTCAAGTTGGAGTACTTGATTCTTGGAATGGTGCCCAATTTTGATGGCAAGGGGGTGCAAGCCAGCAGTTTTTATGTAGGTGATATCTGTTTTGGGCAACTATTGTTCAACAACACACACTTCTATTAAGAAAGATAAATGGTATGGTACTTGATGTATCACATATAGAAATGCTATCATGTTATGCATCTTGATGTATTAGAACAAGGTTGTCATTTTATGGTATGTAAACAATTCAAATTATGGCACACAACTTATTTTGTGTTGAATTCAACTCTCAAAAGTATTTTCGAATTCTCTCCTTATTTCATGCAAGTTGTGTACAATGTCGTGGTATTGTTGATTTGCTTTTATATTGGCAATTGCTAGGGATGGTAAGCTTTGGAGTATATAACTATATGCAGTGCATTTGGAATTATGAATTATGGATTTTGTTTATGTTTCTACTAATGTTCATGCTCTAGCCTTGACTATGATATGGATTTCTGATGCTTGAATTAAAAAACACAAGTACAATGATCCAAGATAAGGTGCATGATGAGTGCCTCATTTTTAGTTGCAAAGAGAACCAAACAAATCTCTACACGACAATTTATTATATTAAAGCATTCTTTTAGCTTGCAGTTTATTCAATATCCATCTAAAGTAACAAAGCATTGGGCATTAAAAACTACTCTTAGGTAGAATAGTTCACACCACTTTGATTCTTCTGCCTTGCTTAGCATGATGGCAACATGTGTTGATACAGAATAAGTTCAATAGAAACAACGAGAGATCTTATGGAATATTGTTTGTTTTTTCAGCAACATGTGTATTTGTTACATTCATGCATCTCGCACTGCTCTTAACTCTTGCTCGATGCTAGGAAATATCACAACAGAATACATAGAAGATAAATTTATGATAACACACAAGTACGTGAAATTAGAGTTGAAGACTTTATTCAAAATCACGAATTTATGTGAGACTGCATACACCTATTCCATAAGCTTGCTTTATGATATAAACGCATGCCACTTGCTCCAAACTTCTGTGATATAACAAAATCCATTCATGGGTTCGTTCAAATTTTGGGAAACCTAAAATTTTTGAGGGAAATTAAGCAAACAATGGAGGAAACTATATTCTCTAGGGGACTTAACTAAATTAAGCAAACAATGGGGGAAACTATATTCTCTAGGGGCTAAATTTTGGTGCTTTAATTATTCTTGTTGATTTAAAATTAGGGGACCAAGCTTTTGAGTGGGAATATATTTTAAATGAATAGTGCCAGTTGGACATGGGTTAAACCTTGAGGGAACTAATTTTTTTGGAGAATCCAAAATTTTTGAGTTCTAAATTTTCTGTGAGGAACTAAATTTTGGTGAGAACAAATTTTTTGGGGGAAATTATATAACACTTATTGTTGTTTTGTTAAGTTGTTTGTTTAAGATTAGGAGATCCAAGATTTAGAGGGGAGAAAAAATTAAATGAATCGTGCCCTTAGGGCACGAACTAAATCTAAAGGGAACTCAATTTTGGGGAAAACTAAAATTTTTGGGTAATAAATTCTCTTTGGGACATAAATTTTCTGTGAAACTAAAATTCTTAGCAGAACTAAATAACAATTATTGTGCTTTAATTATTGTTGTTAGTTTAAAATTAGGGGATCCAAGATTTCAAGGGTTGAATAACTAAATTTGGAGGTACTAAATTTTGGGAGAAACTGTTATGAATGAGGGAGGCCTTTGGTCTCCCCTCCTTCATTACCCATTCATTAGGTCCCCCATTACTTAGAGTAATGGGGACCCTTGGTCTACTAGAGACTCTTGGCCTCCCCACTATGAGATAAATAAATAGAGCACCATGGCTCTTGGCTATGGTTACTCATTCTAAGCAATGAAATGATCTATCTCTCTCTCTTGAGTTCATTATCATCCAACACGTTATCAGCACGTGTTCGCCATTCTTGAGCAAAAATCTTCATCTACATTCATCCCTACGCGCAAGGAATCTAACGTTGCTGCGGCGGTTCGTTGGAGCGTTGCGGCATCCTAAAAGCGTTCGGGAGCTTGGATTATTATTTCTACGGATCATCGTCGCGTTCTTCCCTAGATCATTGATCTAGAGGTAAAACCCTATAATCCTGTAGATAAAATTAGACTAAATAATTTTTACATTATTTTAATATACAAGTAAAAAAAATTTAGTCTAATAAAAGGAAAAAAATTTTTATCCCTATTACAAAGTTTTTTTTCTATGAAAAAAAAAAAATTTTCCTTTTGCCATTAAAATTCTTCGGTGGGAAGAAGAACCGGAATGAAATCCTCCCCTCCCCCCTTACGGAGGAGGGGGCCTTCCCACAATGCCGACCATGCCCCCCCTGCAGTGGAGAGGGGGGCCTTCCGCGCCGCCGCCCCCCCCGCTGAAAGGGGGCAGCCTGAGGCTGAGGCAGAGCCCTGAGGCCGAGGCCGAGCCCTGAGGCCGAGGCCGATGGCAGGCAGAGCCCTGAGGCCGAGGCCGAGCCCTGAGGCCGAGGCCGATGGCAGGCAGAGCCCTGAGGCCGAGGCCGAGGCCCGAGGCCGAGGCCGAGGCCTGAAGACGAGGCTAATTGTTTATTTTTGGCTCGAAGCCATAATAATTGCGACAAACAACTTTGCAGAACTGCGGAACGGGCCACAAGCGCTTATACTAAAAATAATTTTTGGCCCGAAGCCACAAAATTCTACAGAAATTCGGCTTCTTCATAATTTTAAAGAAGAATTAAATTTGCAAATTGAAATTTATGAGAAAAACTTTGTAAAATCAATAATTACATTTATATGTTCCTCTATTTATTTAAACATCTCTCTTGCAAATTATTATGTATGGTTTACTAGAATTTTTAAAAAATATAATCATCTCAAAGATCCTGAGACCGCTCTGCCGTTAGGTAATTAACCTAACGGTGTATGACGTTTCCCCGTGGTCTACGAGATAGTTATATTTTCTAGTTTACTTTTTCCATATTTTTTTTATGCTTGAGATATATGCGTGGTTGTTTAATTTATGCCTGTAGCATATAAACTGCGTGGATGTTTAAAATAAGTAAAAATGTGTTTTTCGGGATCGGCCATTGTATACCTATTTACTTTCCTTGCACTTTTATTATCTTTTGAGAGAATTTGTAAGTGAGGAAATTTGTATTTAAAAGCCCAAGCTCGATGCAACAGCACATAGAATTGATGAAAACTCCTTCAATGGATCATGATGTCGGTCAATGTGCTTGGCTAAGTTTGCTGGACCAACCTAGCTTGACTGGGTAACAAGTGGTCCTGGCTTAGTCAATTCCCTGGCCGCGTCCGCTGGACCGCAAGGAGTCGATTCATGACTGTGTAAGCCAAAGCTCGATGCAACAGCATAAGAAGACGGATGCAGAAATAGGGACCCACCCGGGGTTTCCAAAGTTGTATTTTTCAATCTCTTTTCTTTGGACTGTAATCGAACTTTGGACTGTTTATTATTTTGGGTATCTGGCCGATCCCCGCATTTTTACTTATTAATTTATGCATGGTTTGTTGAATTTATTTTAATTCATGATTATCTTTAAATTGCATAGATAAAATGGCTAAATTGGCAAGCGTCGATTTCGAGGTGCTCGATGCAGCTGGCAAGAATTACTTGAGCTGGCGAGTGGACCTGAAGTTCCACTTGCGCTCCATGGCGCTCCTGCACTCCATTCTGGCCCCCGCATTGGCCCAATCATCGGCTCCCGCAGCATCCGATGCATCTGCTAGCAAAGCCCCAGAAGCGGTCCTTTCAGCTGGCAGTACCTCTACCACTATCTCTGACATGGATAAGGCGAAAGCCATTATCTATATCAGACGACACATAGATCGGACCCTGAAGGCCGAATACTTGACGGTAGAGGACCCTCTGGAGTTATGGACAGCGTTAGAGGCACGCTACAGACATCAAATTAATGTCATACTCCCGCGTGCCAGCTATGAGTGGGAGAACCTCCGACTTCAGGACTACAAGTCCGTTGCTGAGTACAACTCAGCACTTCACAACATCACCTCACGCCTGAAGTTGTGTGGTGAAGAAGTCTCGGAGCACCGCATGTTGGAAAAGACATTTACCTCGTTTCACGAGAAAGATGCTATCCTCATGCAGCAGTATCGTGAACGCAATTTCACGAAGTTCTCTGAACTGCTCTCTTGCCTCCTTAGGGCAGAGCAGAATAGAGACCTTTTACTGGCCACTCATAACCAGCGCCTGGCAGGCTCAGCTCCTATTCCCGAAGCCCACAGTGTTCACCCCCTGAAGTGGAAGAACAAGAAGAGGGGCCGAAAGAACAAAGGAAATGCCCCTATGAAACCAGCCATTGCTCCTCCCCAAAGCAAGAATAACAAAGGGAAGAAAAACTTCACTTGGAAACGTAAGAACACTGATACAGTGTCAAATCCAAAGAAGACATGGGAGGACAAATGTCATCGTTGTGGCATGACTGGACATTGGTCCAGAAACTGTCGCACACCTCGCCACTTCCAGGAACTGTATCAGGCGAGCCAGAAGCCTCCGCCTGAAACAAACATGGCAAATGTGGAAAATCCGACGAAGTTCACTTCCAAGGATTTCGAAAATGACGACCTGCTCGATTGAGCCTCATCTTTATCTATGCTTTTCAAAGAATAAATTGTAGCTTCATCTCTAGTATGCTTAATAAAGACGATCTTTTATTTTGAATGTATGCATTTTACATTTCCATCAACAAAATTTTGTTTTTGGCTTATATAGATGATGTATGAGTGCCTAGTGGACAGTGCCTCGACGCACACTATCCTTCGTGATGAATGCTATTTCAATAGCATAAGTAAATATGACGGTCCTGTCATTACAATTTCAGGACTGTCCAAAATAATCGAAGGATCTGGTGATGCAATATTATTGCTCCCAAATAACACAAGACTAAAAATCAATAATGCACTATTTTCTCCAAGATCAAATAGAAATCTCATAAGTTTCAAGGACATCCGTTTAAACGGATATCACTTAGAAACTAGAGATGAAAATAAGGTTGAATACCTGTATGTCACTCTTCGTAAAGATGGCCAGAAGACCATCTGCGAAATATTTAAGGGACTCCCGTCGGGTCTCTACCAAACATACATTCAACCAGTTGAAGCCAATATGACTTAGCACCAGACGTGCCAGCCAATGCCACCATTTCAACTATGGCATAACAGACTTGGTCACCCTGGATCCATTCTGATGCGACGCATCTTATCTGAATCCCGCGGACATGATTTGAAGAACCAGAAGATTCTTCAGAAAGGTGAATTTTCTTGTCCCCCTTGTTTCAAGGGGAAACTAATAACGAGACCATCGCCCCTAAAAGTGGGTTTAGAGTCTCCTGGCTTCCTTGAGAGGATACATGGTGACATTTGCGGGCCTATTCACCCCGCAAGTGGCCCATTTCGGTACTTCATGGTACTAATAGATGCATCCACAAAATGGTCTTATGTGTGCCTCTTGTCCACCCGTAACCTAGCTTTTCCAAAGCTGTTGGCACAGATAATTAGGTTACGTGCTCATTTCCCCGATAACCATATCAAGAAACTACGTCTTGATAATGCGGGCGAATTCACATCTCAAGTCTTCGAAGACTATTGCCAGGCAACGGGTATAGAAGTTGAACATCCAGTAGCTCATGTTCACACCCAGAATGGATTAGCAGAGTCCCTTATAAAGAGACTCCAATGGATTGCACGTCCATTTCTTATGCAATCCCAATTGTCGGTGGATGCTTGGGGGCATGCTATTCTGCATGCCGCATCTCTTATCAGGATACGCCCCTCTGGAGGCAATACATTATCTCCGATGCAACTAGCATACGGCTCAACTCCAGATATATCTCATTTGAGAATATTTGGTTGTGCGGTCTATGTTCCAATAGCACCACCTCAGAGGACCAAAATGGGTCCTCAACGTCGTTTAGGAATCTATATTGGATTTGATTCACCCTCGATCATTAGATACCTAGAACCCCTAACGGGGGACGCATTTAAGGCACGTCTTGCTGATTGTGATTTCGATGAGAAAACTTTTCCAAAGTTGGGCAAACATTCCAAGAAGCCTGAAGCTTCGGAGACCATTAATTGGGAAAATAAGTCTTTGTCCTTTTATGATCCGCGTACAAATCTGTGTGAAGATGAGATCCTGAAGATCCTTCACATCCAGAATACAGTACACCAATTGCCGGATAAATTCACGGACAGCCAGAAGATCGTCCGTTCACACGTCCCTGCTGCTAACACTCCAGCTAGGATTGACATCCCTATAAATGGATGCAATCCACCCGCAGCAGAAATGGCTGTACCTCAATTGAAAAGAGGACGGCCACCAGGTTCAAAAGATAAAGTTCCTCGAAAGAGGAAGATTCCTGGTGAAAATAAGATTATCCCTCCACAGGATACTGAGCTCAGGACAGCTACATCTCCCCTCCTAATTTCCCCCGCAGAGGAAACATTAGGAGAAACATCATTAAACTTTGTACGTACTGGGGAGGTACTGGACCGACATAGCACAGTCGTCGACGACGATTTTGCGTTCACTATTGCCGTTCACGTTGCTGAATACGACGATGACGTCGAACCACTTTCTCTAGCGGATTGTAAACGTAGAGATGATTGGCCAAAGTGGGACGAGGCGATAAGAGTAGAGCTGGACTCACTCTCGAAACGCAAAGTCTTTGGACCTGTAGTCCAAACACCAGTAGGTGTTAGACCTGTGGGATATAAGTGGGTTTTCATTAGAAAAAGAAATGAACAAAATCTGATCGTCCGCTACAAGGCGCGTATTGTAGCAAAGGGTTTTTCCCAAAGACCGGGTATCGATTATGAAGATACATACTCCCCGGTAATGGACGCTATTACATTCAGATTCTTAATAAGCCTATCATCTCTGGCAAGCCTAGAAATGCAGCTCATGGACGTTGTGACTGCATATCTTTATGGCGATTTAGATAAAAAGATCTATATGAAACTACCAGATGGGTTTAACTTACCCACAGAGATGAAAGAGATACCTCGGAAGGTATTCTCTGTTAGACTACATAGATCCTTGTATGGACTAAAACAGTCAGGCAAAATGTGGTATAACAGACTAAGTGATTTCCTTGCACAGCAAGGATTCACTAATAACGAAGTCTGCCCATGCATCTTTATCAAAAGAACGGGAAAAGGATTCGTCATCATAGCAGTTTACGTTGATGACTTAAATCTCATAGGCTCTCCAGCAGAGATTAATGTGATATCTGCAAGGCTAAAGCACACTTTTAAAATGAAAGACCTAGGCAGAACGAAGTATTGCCTTAGCTTACAGATTGAACACCTACGAGGTGGAATCCTCCTACATCAATCCAATTATACCAGGAAGCTTTTAAATAAGTTCCAAATGGATAACTGTCATCCTTTATGTACCCCTATGGTCGTGAGATCATTAGACGTACAAAAGGACCCCTTCCGGCCTCTGGAAGAGGGGGAGGAGATACTGGGTCCAGAAGTACCCTACCTAAGTGCCATTGGTGCACTTCTCTATCTGGCTAACTGCACGCGTCTCGATATAGCGTTTGCAGTCAATCTCCTAGCCAGACACAGTGCAGCGCCTACAAAGCGCCACTGGAATGGAGTAAAGCATCTTCTGCGATACCTCCAGGGTTCCGTAGACCTTGGACTTTACTACCAGAGAGGTGCCTCCTCCCAGTTACTTGGTTATGTCGATGCAGGCTATCTTTCAGATCCGCATACGGCACAATCACAGACTGGTTTTGTCTTTACCTACGGAGGTACTGCTATCTCCTGGAGATCGGTAAAACAAACCACTACTGCTACATCTTCTAACCATGCAGAGCTCATCGCGATCCATGAAGCGAGCAGAGAATGTTTTTGGCTACGCTCCGTCGTCCAACACATTCTTCAATCCACTGGCCTGAAGACCGGTGATCTGGAGCCTACTGCCCTATTCGAAGACAACGCCGCGTGCATTGCTCAGCTTCAGAAGGGCTACATCAAAGGCGACAGGACAAAGCACATTTCTCCCAAGTTTTTCTGGACGCACGAGCAGAAGAACGACAAGCAGATTGAAGTTCGACAGATCCAGTCATGCAACAACTTAGCTGATCTTTTTACTAAGGCATTGCCTAAATGTACTTTTGTAAAGCTTGTAAAGAACATTGGTATGCGACAGTTGAAAGACCTGCAAGCCTGAAGCTTGTACGGATCAGGGGGAGTAACCTGTGGGTTGCACTCTTTTTCCTTAAGCTGTTGGGTTTTCCCACTGGGTTTTCCACAGCTAAGGTTTTAACGAGGCAAACACACTTACTCTGGATCCAGAAGTATCCACCCCTTGCCTCAGTAGCTGAGACCGAAGTGATGAATGTGTAAGGGGGAGTGTTATGAATGAGGGAGGCCTTTGGCCTCCCCTCCTTCATTACCCATTCATTAGGTCCCCCATTACTTAGAGTAATGGGGACCCTTGGTCTACTAGAGACTCTTGGCCTCCCCACTATGAGATAAATAAATAGAGCACCATGGCTCTTGGCTATGGTTACTTATTCTAAGCAATGAAATGATCTATCTCTCTCTCTCTTGAGTTCATTATCATCCAACAGAAACTAAGTTATTTCGGAGGAACTAGATTTTCTGGGATGAGCAAAATTTACGGGGGAACTAAGCTTTTGAGGTGGAATATCTTAAGTGAACCGTGCCCTATGGGCACGGGTTATGACTAGTACACATACAAACTGTCCAATACAACATCTCTTACACAAATCTCATATACAGCATGAACCAATATCTCAACATTGGTACAAGCACCCACACCCAAAATCACTCACACACTCACACAAACCCGAAACGCCAACCAGCTGGGCTAATAAGCCTCCGACCCCAACTCCAAGGTTCTCCAACTATCCACTATCTGAAAAATATCAACGGGGACACGTCACAGCATGACCCAGTAGGAAACCCAAACCCAACTCACATGGAGCAAAAGTATGCAAGGCACTAATGCTACAACTAGAAATAACTCATGGCACATTATAACAAAATTCACTGGAAAAAAAGTTAATGGTATCATTAACAGGACACGTACCTGCGGCAAAGGATAACCTGCAAAACAAAGTGAATGCTACAAATAGAGAAGTGACTATAACTTGTCAAGTACAAGAACGCAACAATACTCGATCCCCTTATATCTTGCTTACACCATGAGTCCCTTCCATAACCATTATTAACATATAACCTTACATATGCAATAATACCTTACCAATTCTACCCAAACATTAGATTTTTATACGGGCTAGGGAAATCTGCATTAAGTTATGATCAACATAAATAATAATAATTTCCCCCACACATGGGTTCGATCATTTAGGGCCTCTAACTTGAAAGTTGTCAAACCTTCTTACTAATTTTCTTTTATCTATTTTTCGAATGGGTTTTCTTTTAAACATGGAATTGTTTTCAAAAATTTCGGCAGAGTTTCTCTTGTATTTTTCAAAGTTTTCCAATTTCAACATAGGTAATATTAAAAGATAAACCTGCCATATCCATAAAAACAAATATCTTGCTCAAGGAATCATAGCAGAAGCATCATAAAAGAATAATAGGACTAGCATGCACCACGATTAAGTACTAGCATAACCGAAGGAGGATAACACATTGAAATCCCGAGATTTAAGAAAACATCATGCTTGCAAATTTTTAACACAATATGCAAACTCTAGGCCATTTAGTACACTTTAGAGCATCCTCTAACAAATTTGGCCAAGCCGTAGTAAATTAACATATAACCCTAGTGAATTTAGTGGCTAGATGAAAACTCCTCCTAAGGCTACAACTTATATAACATGCAACCTTGTAACCCCTATAAACTAATGATGCTTTCTCAACAAATAGGGCTACTAGTAACTTAACGATCCAAATTACTTAGAGAAGAATAAGCCCTAGTTAAGGGAAGTATGAATAATGTTATCTTGGGCTTAAGTTGTAACATTAATCATAACATCAACAATAGCACCAACAATAACACACTAACAACACCCACGCCACCACACCAACACCACCATAAACATTAACACAACATCATCATTAAGAGACATTAATAATATCACCAATATCATTAATATCACTACCAACAATAACAACAAGAATATCAATATTTGCCAACAACCAACAAACCACACTTTCCAACACACCAACATTCAAGCACCAAACACATCCATGGCAACATTCATTCCTAAAAGTTAACCATCACATACACACAATCACAAATCACCCAAAAATGCTAACTGATGTCATGATGCATATGATGCACAAATAATGCGATGCAATGCAATGCAAGAGGATCCCATGAATGAGCCGGCATGCACGTGCAAGTGATTCTACTCCGTTATCAACGTGGAGCCACCTAATGGATCAAGAGGTAACCAACGGTGTATTCACCCGCCTCCTACCGCGGCACTTTGTCCATGCCAGTGCACTCCACCTCGTGTCCTAACGTGACAATGTCACACATTCCATATTCCACGTGTATCCAACACCACACCGCCAGTTTTCCCATCTCATTTCATTGTTCACATGTTTTACTTTTTATACAAATCAAAGTGAATAAATAACCCTCAACATCCCAAAATGAAAGCGATTCTGATAATCAATGTAATACGATGGGAACAATTTCAGTTAGGCAATATAACCAAAAGAGAGCAATTTCATCCAATTAAAGCAACAAGCTTCCAATTGCATCATGAATATAAATCATGGCATCACCACATTGCACAACTCATTTCATTGTAACTTAATTCACATTTTCTTTCTTATAGAAATGAAATTGATTTACTAGGCCTTCAACATTCCAAATGAGAACAATACAACATAATTAAAGAAATAAGGCCATCAAGACAACATGACTCAATTTCATGGCATGATATCACTCCACACAACATATGAAACCATATCCGAATGCACATCGCAATTCAATGTCACAAATTCATACTTTCTATACAAAGAGAATTAACTAATGAAGTTTCCAACATTTCAAATGAGAGCTTCCAACTAATTGAGAGTTAACATTTACTAATGAGGCTTCCAACATTCAAAATTAACATAACTTCCAACATCCCACTATTTCATACAACTTCCAACTTCCAACATTTCATAATAAAATTTCCAACATGCTAAAAAGAGAGCAATTTCTCAAAATTAATATAACAAGCTTTCAATTGCATTATGAGGCTTCTAATAAATGAGAACTATTTCATAATGAAAAGTAACCATAAAAGTGATGAGGGTAATTCCATACAATTTCAGCATAACATGGAAATTAAGCGTTAAGCTCCCAACATTTCAACAAACAAACAACTCAACCTAATATCATGATTCATGAAAATGATGAGGCCATGTTTTATTGTCATTTCTACTTCCCTCATTTAATAAGGCAACATTGGTTCATTAAAGCTTAATTAAACAACATTTTCATTGTTCTCATTTTTCATGGAATTAGCTTGTCTTACATTTTAGAATTGGAATCAAACATTTTACACGCTAGATGAGAGCATTATCACATATTCATGGCCAAATTACATATACCATTTCATTGTTCACATATTTCATATCTCATATATTTATCCTTATTCATGCAAGGGAGAGTAGGGAATAAAACATTCAACATTGCAAATATGAGCAATTCCTCATGAATAGTGAAACACGACATTCAATGGCGCCAATAACATCATACATCATTTCATATCAATTTGCTGATATTACAATGGGATATTATCCACTTGAGTTGAAATGCAATCAAAACATATGGTAATCACCAATTATTTACCATTTAATATCAACATATCCATGATTAGAGGTATAAGTGTTACTAGTAACCCCATAGTGGCAATCCCACAGTGGATGCTTTAGGAATATAATAATCATAACATGAATCTAGTTGGAATTATAATTACTAACGATGCTGTTAATTGCCAAGGACATATCCAATACTAATATGTCAGATGTCATCACCCAACATCACTATGTTTACAGTTTGGGATTATCACTATGTTTCCAGTTTGGGGTCTAACCTTACCATGGTTAACATAAGGGGTTATCATGGAATGAACATATGGGGTTTAACCTTGATAACAACATGATATGTAATTATCACCGATTGAGCATCACCATGCGTATGAATGTCGATTGCGATACCCATCCTAAATAAATAGAGATTCATATCATCCTATGATATCCCATCTGTGTCACCTCACTTTCTGCTAATTGGGTTATTGATTACCCATGTCAAGTACTAGGATGTAGCTTACTAGATTGATATTACATCGTAAACATACCAATATTTGATAGGTCACATGTGAAGTTGGATATGTTAACACATAGGTCACTTAATATAATTATTTCCAAACCCAACTTGTAATTATTTACCATCTCCAAATTAACCTACTGTACATGGTAACATGGGTGATTAAATGAATGTGGGTATACTTGTGTGTATGTCTCAGGAAGGGCAAATAACTCACTACAACAAATTTAATCAACCCAATTGCATCATGACAAGGGGTTTCTACAAAACCCCAAAAAAAGGAAAAAAATGCTAATTTTGTAATTCAAAATGGAATAAATGAAACATGAGAGAGGGGATTGGAATCATACCTCATTAGAGAAGCAAAACCCCCTATCAATTGGAGACAGCCCACCATCTTCAAGCTTCAAGCCCTAATCCTCTTCTAATTTGATGAAACCCCCCATCCATTTCATGAGAACTCCAAGAATCCCAAAGCTCCAAGCTCAACCCAAAAACCCTAACTCTTCTCCTTCCAATTTCCCATTCTTTTTCTTATTCTTTCTTTCTTCTTTTCTTCTTTCTTTTCATCCTTCTGTTTTTTTCCTGCTTTTTTTGCCTGCAACTTCATTCGGCCAGGGGCAATAGGGCTAACGACCTGGGCATGGGAGAAATGGAAAGAGGAAGGGGATTAAGGGTTTTTGGAGAGGGGAATTGAAAAGAAAATGATGTTGAGAGGAAGTCCCACTTTTTTTGGACCTGGCATCTTTTGGCAGCAAGCAACAGGGGGGGGGGGGGGGGGGGGGGGGATTTCGGCAGCTTGCAACAAAAATGGGAAATGGCAGGTTGTGGGGAATTTTGGGAGAGAAGAAAAATAATAAAGAATGTGGAGAAGAATTGAGAAGCTTGCAAGAAGAGGAATTAATAATAGGAATCTCTATATTTTCAAGTTTGCCATCCTAATAAAATCTCTCCTCTCTTCATGATCGTAATCCAAGCCCAACAACCAATTCTTAGGTTACTAAAATTAGCTAAGCCCCAATCTATACTAATAATAATAATAACCACCATCAACATTAACCCCCAATAACAATACCAATAACAACAATAAGAATGACGCCAATACTAGTAACAATAACTACATCAACCATAATGCCATCCATTAATAACATGTTACTAATAACAACCACATATATTCACTAATACATCCAAGTCATGTCAGATTCAACTCATATAGCCATTCATGTAGGGAATTACTATGCACACAACAAAATTACTATCCACACACACGCAAAACAGAATTTCACACATACGTGCATTACACTGGTCATCTGCATAATTCATAATTATTTCTGACAAAGTGTCAAACTGTTTGATTACTTTATCAAAACATACGTTCCGGCTCCTTGATGCCTCATATGCATTTTATTCGCTCCCACTGGCCTTCAAAACTTTCTAGCTGATTCATGTAAATTTGTTCTTCTAAATCTGTTGCGGGGTAAATTCGCTTACAATGAATTTATATTGAAGTGGGAAATCAAGGGCACGGTGATTACAAGTGTAGGTTGATAACGAGGCTAATCACGATTTGAGGATGATTTGTAGATGAGAATCTCAAGGTCGCCCGTCAACCAGAGTAAGTCACCCTTCGATTGAAGTTGGTCGCCCTAGGTCGCTTCAACCGCCGGTAGCAGAGGCGAATTACCTATAAGGAGAACAACTCGTCAGAAAGGCGGGGCTGGCTGCCAGCCCGTAGCCTCTCCAATGCTTAAGTCAGCGGGTGACTATTGGGAGAATGCCGGACATGCTGGGCGATCTCAAAGGTAGATCGGTACTCGCGTGGCGGACTAGTGTGGAAGGCGTGAATATATAGAGGATATTCGACCTTGAATATAAGTAGATGTGTTAGGGTTTCTTACAGATTAGCCAGCCCACCTCTTTCTTACTGGAGGAGAGGGGGTATTCATGGGCTGCTGGAGTCGATTGCTTTAGCTGAGCTGGTGGTGTCAGGGTGTCAGGGGTTCGGCCGACGATGTCAGGGCCGAACGTGTCAGGCACACTTTTGTCAGGCTGTCAGAGCCGTAAATGACAGGCATGCTTTTGTCAGGCTGTCTGGCGGTGAAACGGCCAGGGACACTTTTGGCAGGCTGTCAGGCGGTGAAGAGGCCAGGTTCGCTTTTGTCAAACTTTGTCTGTAGTGAAACTGATAGTGATGTTAGTGGCAGGTCACCTCCCTCATTGAGTGGACTGCTTTAGGGCGAAGAGGTAGGTGAGCTGTCTCTGGGGCGAGCTAGCATAGAACGTGTGCGATCAGTCAGATGGCTCTTCTCTTTGATTCGGATGACGAGCTTGTCACTCTGCTTGGGTGAGCTTCTCTAAGACTCGGTAAGCTTCTCGTCAGAGCTAGTTCTCATTAGGGAGATTCGGAGGGCCGTTTATTTGGGATTTCAACATGCGGGCCTAGATCGATTAGGCCGATCTTGAGGTCGTAACAATTGCCCCCGTCATTCGAGTTCGAAACGGAAAGTCCGGATCGGCTCGAATGACGCGCTTCGCTTTCTTTGGATGACAGCTGTAGCATTAAATATGAGGTGACCACTTTGATGGCATTAAATGAGAACTGACCATTGGATCTATAAAGCCATCATCCTGATTCGGCTGCAGGGAAGCAATCGAGGCGCCCCGCCACGCGGAGCACGACACGCGTCCCGTACTGTTCTGGGGGATGTCGAGATGCCAGTTTTGCCCCGGATCTTGCCATGTGTCCTACCCTCAATGGCTGGGATCTCCCGATCACCTCTATAAGATAGAATGAAAGGGCAGCGATTGAGGGTTTTTGCATTCGAATTTCAAAGAGGCTTCTCTTCTCTTCTTTGCTTTCAAGAGTTCTCGTCGTCGGTCATCACTTTGTCGGAGCTTTGTTGATCTTATTCTATTCTAGGTATTTTCTTAATCTATCAATGGCTTCTTCTGGTTCTTCAGCTTTTAATTCGAACGCAGAGGGGTAATTTGGAGAGCCTGGGAGTGGGAGTGGGAGTGCTGCAGCAGTGGAGGAGACGATGGTGTGGCCGGAGGAGTGGGATGCATGTCTTGTAGTTCCTTCAACATCGACGGTGCAAGGGGAGCCCAAGAAGAAGGAGCGAGGGCTCGGGTTGCGCTTCGACAGAGTCAGGGCCACAGTTCTGGCGAAGATCAGGGCTATACAGTGCAAAACGAGAGTCTCCCCAAGATCTGCTCCAAATACATTCGGCCACCCTGCACATTTCGCCTCCCTGAACCCAATGAAAGGGTTTGCTCGCCAAGAGATAACAAAGTCGGGGTCTACTACCCGACCTTCGAACTCAGACTGCGGTTTCTGCTCAACCCCCACCTCCTTCACTTGCTGAACTTCCTTGAGCTTCATATTTTCTAGCTAACATCAGACTCCATCAGCTCTATGGTTGGCTTCGTTGTCCTCTGCAATGTTAATGTGATAAGTTCGAGCCTATCGGTCTTCGAGTATTTCTTCGAGATGAAGAAGAAGGGGATGTATTATGTTAGTGCGAGGAGGGGCCGGCATCTCATCCTTGAGCTGCCGAGCGAGGTAAGAGAGTGGAGGGAGAGGTTTGTCTTCATTTTGATGCCGACGGACTCGGTATTGAAGTCAAACTGGGGGACGTGGCTAAATCCCTTAGTGAATAGAGGGGTGACCCTGGAGAGGCAAGATCTGGAAAACTCCAAGATCGTGGAGGAGATCCCCGAAGCGCTTTGGAAGCATGCGAACTTGGTTAAGGGCAACCAATTCACCCAATTTTTCTGGCTCGAAGGTATTGTGATCTTGGTGACCTTCTCCCTATACTCTCACCCTGATCTTTCTTCTCTCTGTAGGTGCGGACATGATCCTTTTGCTGGAGGAGTTGATGAGGAGGGCTAGGGAGCTGACGACCTCAGAGTCGACGGTCAAGAAGTCTTTGGCCCAGTAGAAAGGCAAGGGGGTGGCAATCGAGAACTTGGCGAGGAAGACGGGGCAAAAATGGAGCTTGGGGGTCGTCATTGGGTCCGAGAGGGGTGAGCGCGACAAGAGAGCGAAGGAGACACCTGTGGTGGTCGTTCATACCCCTAAGGCCAGTGAGGTGGCGCAGGGCGGCTTCGTCGACCTTGGCGTTGGTGAGAAGGTGGTGATGCCCTGGAGCTTACCGACTCAGGGCACCCATGCGACATAGACCAGTAGGGTTCCAGTCGAGCGTTGGCCTTACGGATGTCCCCTTTGGGAGTAGGGGGCGCCGGGGCATCCAAGCTGTGAGCCAATGCTCGCCTGCTTTAGGGCGATGAAGGCCGAGGTTCATGCCATTTCGAAGGGAGGACTCTTCGTGCTGAGCTACCCGGTGGGCAACAAGGAGTCGGTGTTCGATGAGGCCGACGTTGCAGCTCGTCTGGAGGAGAACATCCTGTTGCTAAGGGATCGTGAGTCCCTATTTAAGGTTGGTCCAGAGCGCCTTTTTGATACGGCAATTTGGCACAGTATGCAAGTTTGTCGCTCTCTCTATTCCACGCAGCCGGTCTTCTTTCTTCCATGTGTACTTACGTTTTCTGTTCCTCATATAGGCGGTCGTGACAATGGTGTCCTTGCAGTGTCGTACTTCCATGATTGGGCTTAAGGCGAGCCATAAGAAGAATAAGGCTGATCTCCAGGTAGCCATTGATAAGCTGCGGGCGATAGAGGCCAAATTCGAGGAGGTTATCGGGAGGCTGTAGGATAGGGAGGATCGACTAGAGCAGCTCCGGGGGTGGTACGCAACCCAGAAGGAGGAGATCGTGAAGCTGGAGAACATCGTGGCAGGGTTGGAAGGCAGCTTCGGGAAGAGGAGAGTCAAAGGGTCACTGCCATGAACACAAATGTCGAGGAAGTGGAGGCCAAAGGGTTGGAGATCACCAAGCTCAAGCGGCAGGTGGTAATGCTGAAGAAGATAGATCTGGAGGCCGAGAAGGCAGGGGCCATCTATAAGTACCAGGAGGAGGAGTATCTCCCCATGATGAGGTTGATGAGGGCGGAAGGTGTAGAAGAGGGGTTGCAGGTGGGCTTCAAGAGATTGGAGGCGAGGTTGGCGAAGTTATACCTAGCCTTGGAGGTCGACTTCTCCAAGTTGACCATGGCCTCTGATGATGAAGAGGATGAGGTTGTACTCAGGGGGAGGCGATGCCGGTTTGGGTGAAGTGACCAGTGCGCCACATAATCTTCGGGGGTGGAGTGTTAAGGGCCGGTCTTGGGGCCTCGCTCAGGACTTTTTCTTTTTCATTCTTTCTTTTGTTTTGGAGTAGGACTTTTTGTAGTGTCGGCCGATGTGATATCTTTTTGTAAGGCTGTCTTTTTTAATGTACTTGTAAATATTTTCAACATCTTGATCAGCGAAAGTTTTTTTCTGGAGGCCGTTGTCTGAACTTGTTTGGTAGAGTATATAAAGACTTGGTGCTTCCTCCTCCTCTGCATTACCCTTATGTGTGCCCCTGACATATGGGGCGGACAAGAGTTGGGGTGAGAGCGAACATGATATCGAGAGTATAGTTTGGCCCTAGCCCGTCGGAGCCAGCTTGAGGGGTGGTGCAAGCCCGTAGCTCGGCCATTGCCCTCCGGTGCCTATCGAGGGTGAATCTCGTGAGCTTGTCCCGGAGTTAAGGGTGGGAAGGGTGCGAGCCGTAGCTCGGTCCTTAACCCACCGATGATCTATCGAGGGCAAAGCTCGAAGGCTTGCCCCGGAGTTGAGGGAGGAGAGGGTGCGAGCCATAGCTCGGTCCTTAACCCACTGGTGCCTATTGAGGGCGAAGCTCGTAAGCTTGCCCTGGAGTTTGAGGCGTCTATCAAGGGCGAAGCTTGTAAGCTTGCCTCGGAGTTGAGGGTGGGGAGGGTACGAGCCGTAGCTCGGTCCTTAACCCATCGGTGCATATCGAGGGCAAAGCTTATAAGCTTGCCCCGATGTTTGAAGTGTCTATCGAGGGCGAAGCTCGTAAGCTTGCCCCAAAGTTGAGGGTGGGGAGGGTGCGAGCCGTAGCTCGGTCCTTAACCCACCGACGCCTATCGAGGGCGAAGCTCGTAAGCTTGCCCCAGAGTTTGAGGCGTCTATCAAGGGCGAAGATCGTAAGCTTACCCCGGAGTTGAGGGTAGGGAGTGTGTGAGACGTAGCTCGGTCCTTAACCCATCGGCGCCTATCAAGGGCGAAGCTCGTAAGCTTGCCCCGGAGTTTGAGGCATCTATCGAGGGCAAAGCTCGTAAGCTTGCCCCAAAGTTGAGGGAGGGGAGGGTGTGAGCCATAGCTTGGTCCTTAACCCACCGGTGCCTATCAAGGTCGAAGCTCATAAGCTTGCCACAGAGTTTGAGGCGTCTATCGAGGGCGAAGCTCGAAAGCTTGCCCCGAAGTTTGAGGCGTCTATCGAGGGCAAAGCTCTTAAGCTTGCCCCAGAGTTGAGGGTGGAGAGGGTGCGAGCCATAGCTCGGTCCTTAACCCACCGATGCATATCGAAGGCGAAGCTCATAAGCTTGCCCCGGATTTTGAGGCGTCTATCCAGGGCGAAGCTCGTAAGCTTGCCCCGGAGTTGAGGGTGGGGAGGGTGCGAGCTGTAGCTTGGTCCTTAACCCACCGGTGCCTATCAAGGGTGAAGCTCTTAAGCTTGCCCCAGAGTTTGAGGCGTCTATCGAGGGTGAAGCTCATAAGCTTGCCCCGGAGTTGAGGGAGGGGAGGGTGCGAGCCGTAGCTCGGTCCTTAACCCACCGGCACCTTTCGAGGGTGAAGCTCGTAAGCTTGTCCCAGAGTTTGAGGCATCTATCGAGGTCGAAGCTCGTAAGCTTGCCCCGGAGTTGAGGGTGGGGAGGGTGGGAGCCATAGCTCAGTCTTTAACCCACCGGTGCCTATCGAGGTCGAAGCTAGTAAGCTTGCCTTGGAGTTTGAGGCGTCTATCGAGGGCGAAGCTCGTAAGCTTGCCCCAGAGTTGAGGGAGGGGAGGGTGCAAGCCGTAGCTCGGTCCTTAACCCACCGGTGCCTATCGAGGGCAAAGCTCGTAAGCTTGACCCAGAGTTTGAGGCGTCTTTCGAGGGCGAAGCTCATAAGCTTGCCCCGGAGTTGAGGGAGGGGAGGATGCAAGCCATAGCTCGGTCCTTAACCCACCAGCACCTATCAAGGGCAAAGCTCATAAGCTTGCCCTGGAGTTTGAGGCGTCTATCAAGGGCGAAGCTCGTAAGATTGCCCCGGAGTTGAGGTTGGAGAGGGTGCAAGCGGTATCTCGGTCCTTAACCCATCGACTCCTATCGAGGGCAAAGCTCGTAAGCTTGCCCTGGAGTTTGAGGCATTTATCGAGGGCGAAGCTCGTAAGCTTGCCCCGAAGTTGAGGGTGGGAGGGTACGAGCCGTAGCTCGGTCCTTAACCCACCGGTGACCTATCTAGGGCGAAGCTCGTAAGCTTGCCCCGAAGTTAAGGGTGGGAAGGGTGCGAGCCGTAGCTCGGTCCTTAACCCATCCGCGCCTATAACCTTGAAGTGGAGCAGAAATTTTCAAATGGAGAGGAAAATATTTGAGAGTATGCATAAAAATGATAGTTATATTTACAAAGCTATTGATAATATCTGAGTAAATGCTCATCACTATGGCAGGCTAGCTCATCGCCTTCCATTGTTGGTCACCGAAGTCCTCCTGAGCATTGACGAGTTCGACCAACTGGGCTTGCTCGGCTCTTTGTGTTTGGTGGAGCCGACGTAGCAGCTTTGTGACAGTCTTTAGCTCCCTCGCGCTTGTCCAACTCCCTACAGAGTTTGGAACTTCATCATTTGATGCAGAAGTGAGGGGAGATCTTCAATGGTGGTCATGTATGGCTGCCCTATGATGCCATTATAAGTCGACGCGATGTCGACAAGAACGAATTACGTTATCCAAGTGACGATTCTCGGCTCCTCCCCCAGAGACATTAGCAGGGTGAAAACTCCGACGATGGGAACCAAGTGGCCGGTGAAGCCGACAATCGGACCCGTACATGGCCTCAGATCTGCTTGCTTTAGCCCCATCTTCTCGATCGTTGACATAAAAAGAATGTCGCATGAGCTTCCGGTGTCGATCAAGAGGCGGCTGACTATGGCCGTTCTAATTTGGGCTTCGATGACGATGGCGTCATCATGTGGTAAATCGACCACCTCCAAGTCGTCGTCTGAGAATGAGATGGGGGGATGAGCTACTCTCCTCCGCTTTGCTTCGTCACCCACGCCTGTCGTCATCACTTGTCGAGTGTACGCCTTTCTGGATGATACCGACGTGCCACCCGAGGATGACCCACCACATATCACATCTAGTGCATGATCGCTCTTGGCTGGTGAGGGACGTCTTGCTCGGTATTCTGGGGTTGGTTCGGCCATTGTGCTCTCAGGGGCACTCTTTCATCGCGAACCGGTCTTCTCCCATCAACGAATCCTTGGAGATGAACCTCCTGAATCAGTCGTTCGATATCCCTCTTTTGAGTGAAGCATTTGTCTGTATCATGACCAATCACGGTGATATCGACAGTATTTCTGTAGATTCCTCACGGTTGGGTTCATCCTCATCTTCTGACGCGGGTCTCGGAGAAGTACGGCTCTCGTCGCTACGGCCAACACTTCAATCATGGGGGTGTTGAGCTGCGTCTATTGGGCATACTATTGTCCTTCGGACCTGCTGACCGCCGGCAGGGGCTCTCTAGGTGTGGTGAACCCTCGCGCTGGTCTGAGGAGATCTTGGGGTCGATGGCATCCTTGGTTGCGCCTTTGGTTGCCCAGTTGGTCGTGCCCTCTAGGGCGTCTTCCTGCCTTGATCGAAAATTAGGCCGCCGCTAGTTGCGGGATGTCCCAACCAGGGCGGTCACCTTCTTTACTCCCAGAGCATCCTCGCTCAGCATGAACCTCTCTGCCCTGGTGACGAGCACATCCAGATCGATGGCAGATCTTGGAGGAGCGACTTGTGTAGGCTTCGGTTGGTCAACAATTTTTTGAAGGTTGCCATGGTGAGCTCATCTCTGTAGCTCGCCACGCCAAGCCTTTCCTCCTAGAACGGTGCAATAACTTTTGGATCATTTCCCCTTCCTTCTGGACTATCGAAAATAGATAGTCCGCAGGTTTCTTCTTTCTCAGTACCGCCCTGAACTGTTGGCAGAACTTGTGGGATAGGTCGTCGAAGAATTCGATGGAGCGGGCGGGCAGGTCGTTGTACCACTCTAATGCCGACTTTTTCAGAGTCATTTGGAAGCCCCGAAATAAGAGTGCATCATCTGCACCTTAAATCTCCATTGCCTCTCTATATCGCTGCACATGTTCGAGGGGATCGCCCGCACCATCATACAGTTCAAGCTGAGGAAGCTTGAACCTACAAGGTATCTGGGCCGCGGTCACTCGTCTGGCCACGGGGTTAGCCACTTCTGGGTAGGGGGAACACGGGCGATCTTTGAGGGCACACAAGTGATCTTCGGGGGTCGATATGGCCGCCTCAACCACCTCACCAATCATTGGAGCCACTGGATGAGCCCCCCGATGCTCAGTGGCGTCCCTTCCTCGCCTCATACGAGTCTTACTCTGATCGCGGCTTTGTCGTCAACGATCATCAAGCTAGGAGATTGGTGGCCCGACCTGTGGAAGCTCCCTCTGAGCGACAAGATATACACTGGCAGCGGGCTACGTGGGTGCCATTGATTTAGTTGACACCTCCGGGATCTTGTGGCTCTCCTCCCGGAACCTTTCTCACGCGACGATGATGAATCGCAGCCGTCGATTCTTCATCTACCCGTATTTGTTGAGCAGCGGCCTCCGCCTCTTTGTCAAGCTACCTTAAATAGCAGCTTCTTCATCGAGGTGCCTCTGATGAGCAGCCGCCATCTCCACATCGAGATGTCTTTACTGGGCCGCTATCTCTTTGTTGAGCCCCCTCTGTCGGGCGGCTGCTTCTTCTTCGATCTGGGGATGAAGGCAGCGCCTCACATTCTGGGGTTTAGGGGATACGGTGAATGTCCCGGCCCCACCTGAACCCCAATCATTCATCATCTTTGTAAAGGCTTCAAAGCCTTGGTGGATAGCACGGGCCGAGGCATGAATAGCCTCCACCGTCCCCTCAAGGAGTATATCTGTCGGGGGAGTCCCTCCAAGAGGACGTGGCTCGTCCTCCATGGGATGTTTGCCGTGGTTAGGACCGGGATTGAAGTGTATGGGATTAGACATGGGTGTGACCCTAAGATCTCACAGACGGTGCCAATTGTTGCGGGTAAATCCGCTTACAATGATTTATATTGAATGGGGAATCAAGGGCATGATGATTACAAGTGTAGGGTTGATGACAAGGCTAATCACGATTTGAGGACGATTTGTAGATGAGAATCTCAACGTCACCTGTCAAACGGAGTAGGTCGCCCTTTAATTGAACTTGGTCACCCTAGGTCGCTTCAACCGCCGACAGCAGAGGCAAACTACCTGCAAGAAGAACAACTCATCAGAAAGGCAGGGCTGACTGCCAGCTCGTAGCCTTTATAATGCTTAAGTCAGCGGGTGACTATTAGGAGAATACCAAATATGATGGGCAATCTCAAAGGCAGATCGACACTCGCGTGGCAGATTAGTGTGGAAGGCGCGAATACGTGGAGGATATTCGACCTTGAATATAAGTAGATCTGTTAGGGTTTCTTACATAATAGTCAGCCCACCTCTTTCTCACTAGAGGAGAGGGGGTATTTATAGGCTGCTGGATTCGGTTGCTTTAGCTGAGCTGGCGGTGTCAGGGGGTCAGGGGTTCGGCCGACGATGTCAGGGTCAAACGTGTCAGGCTCACTTTTGTCAGGTTGTCAAAGCCATAAATGTCAGGCGCACTTTTGTCTGGCTGTCTGACAGTGAAATGACCAAGGACGCTTTTGGCAGGCTGTCAGGCGGCGAAACGGCCAGGTACGCTTTTGTCAAACTTTGTCTATAGTGAAATTGGCAGTGATGTTAGTGGCGGGTCGCCTCCCTCATTGGGTAGACTGCTTCGAGGCGGAGAGGTAGGCGATTTGCCTCTGGGGCGAGCTACTCTAGGACGAGCTAGCATAGAACATGTGCGATCAGCCGGAGGGCTCTTCTCTTTGATTCGGATGACGAGCTTGCCGCTTTGCTTAGCGAGCTTCTCTAAGACTCGGTGAGCTTCTCGTCAGATCTAGTTCTCATTAGGGAGATTCGGGGGGGGGGGGGGGGGGCGTTTATTTGGGCTTTGAACATGCGGGACTAGATCGACTAGGCCGTTCTTCAGGTCGTAACAAAATCATATTTAGAAAACAGACTTTATATGCATATTCCAGATTTCATGGTCATCATAAGCATTGACATCGAGTCTGATCAGCATAGATCTGTACAATGCTGTTGGCGATAAAATTTCATCATAATCCATTTATAGGGGTTCTGATGATAATCTTTCTCAACCAGCATAACCTTCACTTCACTATTTTATATTTGCACTAATCTTCTGTCTTGAATATTCACTTGCAGCCAATGGGAACACTTTCCTTGGGCACGTCTTCTAAGGTCCATACCTTATTTACGTGCAATGACCTTTTTCGGATTACATCAAGCCATTTCTCAGAGTCCCTACTCCGAATGGCATCCTAGAAGTTTACTAGGCCATCATCAACTATGATGTTTCACTCGTCTCCTTGGTCTTACGAGAGAATTCAGGGGCTCGAGTAATCATGTGACATCCTAACGATCGATTTAATGAATAATGTATTTACTGGTTCTGATAGATGTGTCTTCTAGTTGGTCTGGATTAATCCACTTGACGTACACAGGAAAACCACACACCTTGATGTATTTTAAGGTTGGGTTTCCCACTGTTCCTTATCATATATGGAGTCATTGGCACGAACCTTTGCAGGACCTCGTCAGGAACCTAGGTACTACTATCTGGGGCTTAACCCCAGAGGGAGGATTGTAACTCAGAGTCATTTTCCATGTATCGCACCATGTCTAACAAAGTGCGATTCATGATGTTTAACACACCAGTGTGTTAGGAGACTTGACCTGAGAGAAAATCTCATTCTCTTTTAATTGCGCAAGAATTATATGGCTAAGTATTTGTGTTTTTGATCTGATCAAAGTGGAGCAAATACTTCTGCCATTGTGTTCTCTATTTTATCAGACTTGTGTTTCATCAAGAACACGTGTCGTAATAAAATAAGAATACCATATACTTGCTAATGTAGACTTGGGTCTGGATACATCCGAATGTACGAGACCACTCATTCTCCAACTCATTCTCCAACTATCTTGCAGAAGGAGTTTTGGCAATCATACCTTCAAGATAAGACTCACAAGTACGTTTTGACTCATAATACGAGAGGTCAAGAGACCCCTCTTTATGTATCTTGACAAGTCTGTTTTCTTCGGTACGACCTAGTCTATTTTGCCATAGAGATATTTTGTGCATGTATTAACACTTAATGCAATATAGTTATACAAAATAATCACACCAGACATTGCTTCTAAAGCAAGGTGACGACATTCGCCAAAATGTGTTAAACGTCCCTTATGACCCAAGAAGCGACACTTGCTCCTTTTCCAATACGTAAGACATTCTTTTATTTTGTATAACAAATATACTGAAACTGAGACATCAATTATGTCCCATTTTCAATTCCTCCTACTATGCCTTTTTCATGATAGACGAAACATTCTTTATCAACCGACTTTCCTTAGTGCCTTCTCTTTTCTAAATCACGTTTAGAAACTACATGTTCCAACACAAATATTAGATGTGCAAGCATCTCATGCATCCAAACACTTGAGTTTTACAATCTTGAGTTGACTCGACAACATGCTTGACTCAAGATCTTATTTGGATACATGGTCTTGCACTGCTCATGCACTCATGCCAAACAGTTTACACGAAGTTTCGAACCTTGCAGATTGAAACTGTTATCCATACAACCTTGAGTTGACTCAACAAGTTGTATGAAGAGACATGCTTTGAACATCAGTATGTTCAAGCTGCCCCTGGAGCATATAGCTCATAGAGGCTAGTGACAAGAAGCGTGCTTTTATTGTGCTGGAGCTAGAGCTCATGGAAATAATTTTCCTTAAACATGTGCTAAGAAGGACACTTTAAGGTCAGTGAGAACATAGTTTAGTCTATTAAATTGGATTTTAAGTTGATATTCCTTAACCAATCATTTTGACCAGTTAACTTATTCTTTTAGGATATTATGATTTGGATTACATGCGGTAAAACATAGGACTATCCTATTTTAGCATATATTCATAATTTTTAAATATAGTTAGTTTGGTTTTTATCCAACTATATCCTCCCACTATATTAGAGATCATCTTATCCATATAGATGAATGAATAGTGATATTTAGTGGGAAAGGGACCCGATCACCTTGAGTTTCACAACCTTGAGTTGGCTCAACAGGTTGATTGACTCTGCGATCGGTAGATGGCTCTTCATCAATCACATCGAATGTGATTCCTTTATCAGATTTTACCCCTAGTCACTTATGACCTTGAGTCGGCTCAACAAATCATAAAGACTAGTCTAATCAGACCCTTACTTTCTTGTCCAGTCCTAACTTACACCGGCACTCGGTTATTTTCACGATGTGATGGCTTGGGTTAAGTTGAACTACATCATATGTTGAATGGAATTGGTTCCTAAAAAATAGCTATATTATAGCTTGAGTTGACTCAACAACTATAAAAAGTATCCATGTTTTCCAAATTCCAAGAGCAAGAAGGTCTACGACTAATCTTGAAGAAAATTTTAAACGTATTTGACTAGATGTAATCGATGTTGTCACATAACAATAATTTTGTAACGGCCTGATTTCGACGTGCACGTATTTCCGTATTCGAATGAGATCAAAAATGAATAAACAATTTTTTTCTATTTTTTCGTCACTCAAAATCTAAAATGGACTTCATTTTTATGATCCCCGTGACGATACGAACCCGTAGTTTTTTCGTAATTTTTCAGACACCTTTAGTTCCAGGGGCAAAATCATAATTTTCATGTATTAAATTATTTTACTAACTGCTTTTTTACTATTTACGTTTAACATTTAATCTCACCTAATTACCGAGTTAATTCGATGGCAAGGCAGCCCACGTTTTTTTCGAAGTTTTCGTTTCCACACTTAGTACATTCTCCCCAACAACCCAATTAATGTCATTATTAAATACTAAGTATTTTATAAATACAAATTTTATTATATAATCCCCTCTTCCACTTCGTTTGCAGAGGAGCACCCGAACCCTCACCTCTCTCGTTCTACTTACACCCAGCTGCAAAGAAGAAGAGCAGCCCTTACTGTCGATCTTTCTACGCCTCAACCCATGCAACTCATCCCCTAAATCTCCTCCCTTTCTCCTTCGCCCACCCCGACCAACTCAAGCCCCGCGACCAGACCGTCTGCCTCTTCCACTTGACGATGAGCTCACTGAGCTTGTCGTGTAGAAGCTCGTCACGACCACACGCCAATACCACATGAGCTCTCCCATGCTTAGGGGTGGCAAACGGGTCGGGTGGGTTCGGGTTCGGGTCGGGTCAGATTTGACCCGACCCGGATAGGGGTAAACCTCGACCCGACCCGGATTGAATCCGGTCAGGTTCGGGTGACCCGAAAAATTTTCGGGTCGGATTCGGGTTAACCCGTTGGGTTAAGATTTGACTTATACACTACTGCTCCTTTTTCGATATCCAGCTATTTTTTAAGAGCCACCGACAATTTATTAAGTGTTGCATAATTTCCAGTAGCTCGTCGCTTAAACCGCACTGATGACAGCAAGGAAGTATAATTAACGTTACCATTTTATTACCGAAAGTAATAAAATTAATAAAAAATTTGTATGTAAAGGGAATTGAATTCAAGACCTCTTAAAGAAGAGGAAAATAATTCAAATCATATAAGCGCAACTCTCATTGCAACTGTGTATTGAAGTTATTATATAAATTTTTATATATATAGAGAAAGTAAACCAGGTCGAATTCAGGTCATCCGGGTTGACATGCCAAACCCATACCCGACCCGGATTTTAACCGGGTCGGGTCGGGTCGGGTCAACCTGTTTCCTACTTGACCCGGATCGGCCCATACCCATACCCGGATAAGGATGCCGGGTTCGGGTCGGGTCGGGTCGGGTCGGGTCGGGTCAGGCTCATTTTGCCACCCCTACCCATGCTCCAGCGACCCCTCGCCCCTCGCCCGAATCCACAGCCAAGCTCCAGCTTCCACCATCACCGCCGACCCGTTCGATGCCACAACTCAAGCATCACCGGCTCTCCTTGCCACAAAGAAACCCATGGCCTCCCCCTCTCTCCGATGACACCCCCGCACCATAGTCCACACCACCGCCCTCTCCAACCTTCCCTCGAACTCCCCGGCGATCCCCACCAAAGCATGATAGAGAGGAGCTCCGAAGCTCTGTGCCGCCCACTTCCCTCCTCCATCGACGAGCCGAGCTCTGTCGTCTCCAGCCGGCCGGCCCACCGACATCGCCGCACCCCCGACTCCATGCCATCAGCGCCTCCCCTACCGTGGCCTCCGATGCATCCCTCCCTCGCAACAACACATGCGCGTAAGCAAGAGAGCACAACACGCAAAAGGTAAAAGAAGAAAAGTGGGTTAGAGGGAGAATTTAGAGAGAGAAAATAGGAATAAATAGAAAAAATGGAAACGGGAAATATAGGGCCCACAAAGAAAATCTAAAAATACCAAAATGTTCTACGCGTTGTCCCAAACGCGTAGGCACCAGTTTCGTACCAATACGATACTTAGTTTTTCAAGTTAAGATTTTTCAAAGTTTATGGTAGTTAATTCAGATTTTATAAATTGTGTATATCTTTCGAATGACACGTAAACTCATACATTTAAAAATACCTTTGTATTCTACTAGTCGAGAGTAATATTTCGACATATCATATGAAATATTTCGACATGTACATTTCTCTAGATAAATCGTCGAGCGTTTACGATAAGTAATTTTTAATTTTAAAAATTAGTTTTTAATTGATTTTAAATTCCGAAAATTGATTTTACGCTTTTAAAAATTATAAACAATACCTATGCGTTTCAGAAAATTATTGTCTTCCTACATAAAATTATATTCTTTAAATCTAGTATGTTTAAAATTTTAGAACGTATTTTGACACCATTTCAAGCCTTAATAAAAATAAAAACGGTTAAGATAAATAAATAGAAAATAGTGTGACCTTTAACTGGTTATTTCTTGTGTTTGCAGGTACCGTTTCTTGTGGACAAGCACACCTGCTAGTACTAGATCCAGCTTTGTTTCCCTCCAACGACCTCGAAACCCGTAAGTCACTCTAATTCTAGCTTTAGAAGTCTAAACCAGTGTACTAGTATGAACTTAGGATATCACATATAGCCTGAGAATGGCTATAGACTTGAACATACGATATTGCCAATATAGAGACCTAATTAAATAGGAAACTACTCAACTGCATATTAATTGTTTTACCATAACATATAACTAAACCGATAGAGCAAAAGTTGATAATCGGCGTTCTTAATATTGGACCCCGAGCCAGTGTCTAGGATCGTTTGTGTCCAGGTCTGGATCACCTTACAAGGATAGTGACATGCTTGGCCAAACCTAACTGGCCTGCTTGTGTGGATCAAACTAGAATTCCAATTATCATCAGTTTGCAAACATTGATTTTAAATGCATTAAATGAGTTTCTTCGACCTTTCATCGCACGTAAACTCATATTCACCATGTTAACTTCCTTATCACGTACACCCTTGCATATCATGTGTTTATGCTTGTCACCTGAGAACTATGTATAAAATAGTGTTACTCTTGTCGCACGTTGGTCACGTTTTGATAGTCACATCACCTGCTATACGCAATCCAATATTAAATGCATGCTATTGAACTATCGTATGGAATATCGTGTGGAATATCATGTGGAATCTCCTGTTGGAACCCCATGTCAAGATCTTATATTAGAATATCTCGTTGAAAAATGTATAATTAGAACACTTGACACTTTACTGGGGTTTGGGGGTAACTCATAGTTGAAAGTGTGTCCGAGTGACTGGAGTTCATCTACATGTCCAGCTGCTTGTGTTTTGTAAGATCCGTCTACCTTGCAATACTAACAACAAACACTCTAGAGGGGGGTTAATAGAGTAATGTCAATAAATTGTGCAATTAAAATTTAACTTGCAAATGCGGAGTAATAAATGCAAGAGGAATTAATCAACACAATCAAACCAAACGCAAACACAATATTTTACCCTAGTTCCCCAAAACTTGGGTACGTCCAGCCACACCAATATTCACTATAATTTCCACAAAGAGAAGTGAATACAATCCCACAAAGAGATACCTCACACAGAGGATTTTGTCCTACACAAGAACCAAACCAAACCTACACAAGGGTCAAACTCACACATAGAGAATTAATAACTCCCAAATAGAGAATTAGGGTTAGCCCTACACTAGGACACCAAACTCCCACAAAGAGAGTATCTAATTCCCACAAAGAGAATTAGGGTTTCAACGAAACACAAAGTAAAACAAATACTCTTACATATGCCTTGAGATGAACTTACTCATTAATGAATGCAAGGCATGGAAGAGGATCTCCAAGTGATGACATTTGCTTGAAAGCACTTGGATGATTTCCCTTGAGCTTGACTTCAATGCATGAAGAAGAGAATGAGCTCTAAGAGGGAAATGAGAGAGTTTGAGAGTGGCTTAATTAAACTCTAATGATTTTCAATCACATCAAGAAGGTCTAATGAGCTCAGCTCTCTCATATATATAGGAACCCTATATGAACTCTCAAAACCCAAGGATAAAGCCAAAAAACACAAAGCTGTAACCGCTAGAATCTGGGCAAAAACGTCATCGACAGTTGACTGATGAGCAACTTACGGTCGACTGTCCAACGGCTAAATAAATCCCAACGGCTATAATCTGAGCCAGGACAGTCGACTGTAGAAGACTACACAGTCGACTGTATACAGGATAGGCGCCTGTAAATCCTTTAGCAGCCGACTGCTGTAGGGATGGAAATAAAACAGAGAGATGTAACTTTCGCACGTACGCCTTTCAGACGACTGATGGCCATTTCACATGCGACTGTAAATATACAGGCCATTGTAAATACTTCATCAGTCGACTGACTTGCAAATTGGGTTGAAGCCCAGAAAATGCAAGTTGCGCATGGTCAACTGTAGAACAATTCACAGGCGACTGTTGGAAGATAGACAACTGTAAATTGACCGTCAGTCAACTGTTCCATAAGCTCAAGATGAGTCAATAAAAGGTTGACTTGAGCAGTGCACTACAGTCGACTGTAGAAGGCTGGACATGCGCTTGGAATCACCCAGTCGACTGTAAAACCTTTATCAGGTGACTACTGTTGGAGAACCAGAGACTCCAATTGAGTCTTTGGGGAAAATGAACCTATTGGGTTGGATTCTGTGATAATCCTAAGGCTCACTAAGATGGTTAAAATGCTTATGCACGAATGAGTAGACCATCTATCAAGGCATTACATTAAACCTAGACTCAAAAAGAGAAAAGTAATAAATGAAATTATACATGGATTATAATGCTTTCCTTAGAGTCTATAGCTTCAATCTTGATGCCTTGATGCTCCCCATCATCTCCAAGCTTTGGTACCCCTTGAGTCCAAGCTTTGGCATTTCTCCTCTTGATGTCCATAATTGCACCAGGTGTTTAGTCTCTAAAAATGATCTTATAGAAGGGTTAACTATGAGACTAAAATAAGAGAGTCATTAGCAAAAACATAATGTTGTGATCATCATCAAAACAACATTGGTATGAAACAACAATACTCAACAATCTCCCCCTTTTTGATGATGAACCACATTATATAAACATAAAGAAAATAAAGCACAATGCTAATGAGCTCCCCCTACTTATATGCACCAATTGTAAAATGAGATATACAATTGTAAATACTCATTATACCAATAGAAATAATGAGAAACAAAGGTGACATATAATAGGTATGGATTACATAAACCAATTGCAATAAGTATATAACATGCACACATGACTGGTTTACATAATCCCACATATCTCTTCCCATAAATATATCTCTCTCCCCAAATGCATATGTATGAAATACAAGATTTACATAATGCATATATCTCTCCACTTTGTCATTGTGTAACGACTGGTTTTTCTATATTAATGTTATCGATATAATATATATGTCTTGGTGGATCTTCTCCTTGCGTGTGATTTCCGTCTCCGTAGATCGCTTTCGTTCATTTCGTTGTGATTCTTTAGCTTCTTCCTTAGATCGTTGAGTTTGGAGTAAGTCATTCGTGACAAGATTCATATCGCTCATATCTTAGAGGTAGGTTGATCTTAGAAGCCGTAGGAATATTCCCGAAGCTTCGCGCTTCAATTCGGCACTTTTCGTGCACGTTAGTTGGTTCAAGAAGGGGGACCAACCGACTAGATTCCAATCTAGTCGGTCAGGAACTCTTCTCAAACCGACTAGTTCATTGAATCTATTATTCAGGAGTTACTGTTTACTCTTAGTCGGTCTAAGAACAACCACCGACCGACTAGATGTTAAACTAGTCGGTCAGAACTTGCTCTCAGACCAACTAGTTCCTTTGATTAATTTTACCTAAGTTACTGTTTATCGTTAGTCGGTCCATGAACACTCACCGACCGACTAGGTCTCAAACTAATAGGTCAACGGGCCTTTACAGACCGACTAATTCACTTCCCAGATTTCTTCCCTCTTTCGCTGTTTGGTTTTAGTCGGTCACAGTTGAACGACCGACCGACTAGTTCCCAAATTAGTCGTCAACCACCCTTCGTTGACCGACTAAGTCACCCAGAAACCCTAATTTTTGGGCGGCCGCCGCAGTTTTCTTATAAATACGCCCGATCGTTTTCTTTTCTTTCTTTCACTTCTCCTGGCCATTTCCCTTCCCCTAGACCTCTGATCTCCCCCAACCTTCCTCCAGCCCTTCCTCCTTCCTCAAGAGCCCCTCTCACCCTCCATTTAGGCCGGCCACCATGCTCTAGGCCGCCTCCAACCCCCAAAACCCCACAAATCCCATTTCTCCAGATTTTCTCCCCATTTCCAGATCTGAGCCGTAGTTCTTCGGATCGTTCTTCTGTCGCCGTGCTTGCTCGGCATCGATCTTCTACTTCTATACGGTAGTGTTCGATCCTTTAATATTCTCATAACCCTCTTTGTGATTTTATTGAAACCCTAATAAAAATGGATGTTAGAGATATTGTTCTAATATTGTTTTACCATGGCAGCGATCCCAACCCCGTAGTCTAACATTTTGTGACGTGCCTCCTTGATCGTCATCCTTGGTGCCAGGCAAGTGAAACTTGCCTCCTAGGGTTTTAGGCCATGTTTTAGGCCACTTTTGTACCGTAGCGTAAAAGAGACTAGACAGTGAAATGATAGCTGCCTAGATGCCTTATTTGATCTAGTTTGACAACGAAACTAGATCCGTCACCTCAATTGATCTAGCTTGACAACGAATCTAGGTCCAACCCGTTTAACTTGTTGTTCATGCATATTAAACTGCCATGTTTAATTCCTTACCTGCACACCTTACTACATGCCATGCCATGCTATCCATGTTGAATGTCGCATTCGTAGCACACGCTACAATACTAGTGTTTCCTGGCTCGTGTTCCAGAAGCGAGCCACGTGTGTTGGTCGATAGCCAATGCCCGATCTACTAGTTTCCGGCTATGCACCTGCTTTTAGCGGGCATAACCCTATGCCAAATTGTGAACCTAAAAACAAGCTCTTGTGCGGGGCAACCCTGGCTCATTTACTGAGCATCGTGTGCAGGGACCCTGGCTTGTTTACGTGTGGGAGGGGTAAGGGTTAAGCGGCCAATCAACTGGGAGTCTGCCCGATCAGCAACTTCAGTAGTAAGGCGTAAACTCTGGGTTCTGGGGTAGTGTTAAGCAGCCAATCAGTGTGAATGTCCAACAGTTCAGCTGTAAGGCGTAAACATCTACAAATAATTTGAAAATGTGACTAGTGAAAAGATTGAGATTGTTAGTAGCTTGGCTACTCTTAACATGCCATGATAATTGTTCTCTTGCACTTATTGTTGCACCATGTCTTACTTGTGCATGACGTGCTTACTTGACGTGATTTACTTGACTTGTACTTGTCCGTGTTATACTTGTAAAACTTGTCATCCATGCCATACTTGCTACTTGTTACTTGCACCTTACCTTACTTGTTACTCACATACTAAACTTGTCATGCTATGCATCATACTATAACTGCTAGGTTGTTAGTTTACTTTCCTTTCAGTTTCCTTGCCCAAGTCTTTTTAGACTTGCTGACATGCGCCCCTTGCTCTTTTGGGTGACACATGTTAGATCCCGAGCTAGAGGCCGTTGCAGAGGACGTAGTGTTTGCTGGCGCTGAGCCAATGGTTGCCGAGGAGGAGTTTGTGGTCATTGGTGACCAGTCTTAGAGATCGCTTGTGTCCTCTTCCTTTGTTTAGGCTTGTTGTTAGTTGTCGGTGCGTGGCACCTTGCTTGTATATTGTACCTTGTTGGCATGTATGGGCCTTAGATGTTCCTTTTGAGCCTGGTTGCTTTTCTGTGATATTGTAATTTATTTTATGGATATTCTGAGGTTTAATAAATTGCTTATTGTCTCACCTCATTATTATTATCGTTGTTTCGTATTGCGTTGCAAGGACCTGCCAATTTATTGTTTATTGACGCTTATCGGGCTTGGAGCTTTGCAGCTTCAAGTCTGAGCGGACCTTCTCATGTCTCGCCTCCACATTTTTGGGAAGCGGGGCGTGACAGGTTTTATTGGTGGCCCATGCAGGTCCATTTGCAAATGCGAACTATCGGAACAATGATAATAATTATAGAATGTCCATTAAATAAATTAGAACATCCAAATTATACGCCCGGAGTCTAGGTTTTTAGCGTTCATATGTCTTAGGTGGCTGGTAGGCGTGTTAGAGCACCTGTCCCAGCTTGGTAGGAAATCCATTAGATCAGGACTATAGTAAGACTTAGTTAGAAGTTTGTGCCTGCTAGTTAGAGGTCCCTGATTGTTGTTAGACTCCATGCTAGTGATTGATATGATAGTCTTAAGAGTTACCTTAGTGGTTCCTGTCTAGCTCTGACCATGATAGATTCCTAGGATTTCTTTAGCCGTTCGCTTGGGTTCATCGATTTCGGGCCCAACGGAACATGATCTCGATCCTATTAGAACCTTCCCTGAGGCCTCTAATATACTCTAGCCATTAGGAAGCCTTAGTGTTAAATTTCCCTTGACCTTTAGTCAACCGATGATTAGGACCCTCTAATTTAATCTTTTCCTAGTCCCTACACTTCGGTGTTACTGACCGAGGGTTTTCATCATAGTTTTCTTGAATCGTAATTTAGGTGCATTCATTGCACAACCACATTCATTGCCCTCGATTCACATGACCCACTCCTTACTATTATCGTTGACCTTCTAATCTTTTCCGTTGCAAATCTTGATTCTTCTAAAGTCATTTTCAAATTTTTCCTTATTAAAAGTTTCCACTCGATTTGAATTTTGTTTTTTTAAACCTTCTTTCAATATATTTCCATTACTTCTATTTGAGCTAAAAGTCATTCTTAGATTTTGAAGACTAATTGGTCGTAATTTTAAATTACTATCTTGTAACTATTTTTCTAACATATATCGTCCGCACTTGATTTTAAACTTTAGTACTATTTCGATAATTCAATATACCACCTTTTCTAAATCGTGATATTCATTTTAGCTATTTACTATACGTACTTTAAAATACTTCTTTCAAGATAAATAGAACTCCAATTAATTTATGAATATATACTAATTACAAGTTTGTCGTACCCGTACTTCAAGTCTTTATACCAACCCGTTCTTGTGGCAAATCCTTGTTTCCCCTAAAATTATTTTCGATGTTCCTCTTTCGCTAAGCTTAAATTTGTTCGAAAACTCTTAATATATATATTAGATTTCATACTCTTTCGCCGGCTCAAATTTATTTGTTCTTTTCTAAATGTTGAAACTTTTGTCGAGATTTTTGATTATTAGTTTATAATATTTTCCAGCCTATGTTTTCATATCGATATAAATGTCTTGCCCCTTTTCATATACCAATTTTATTCTGAACCGTACTTCTGTTTTTCCTAACACGGATTATAATTTTCTTTTCTTACTTATGCCATTAAAACTTATTCGAATACCGCATCGTGCTTACTTCTTATATACCTTTCAAGTCGCATGGGACTTCAGCTTTCAGCAAGTCGATTTTATGCTCAACGTTTTCCCTAGTTCAGATTTTCGTAAAATTACTTTTCGAAACCATTTCCTGATTTAGACCTCCATAATTCGGTTTTAAAGCTTATTACCAATTTAATAATTCTATATATGTATATATCCTCCCACTTACTTCCATACTACTAAGATGTTATTACATTTCCATTCATCATACGAATTTCTAAAAAGGATTTCTAAAATAGAACTACAATTATTTTTATATATCGGTACTATGTATGTTGCGCTCGTGCTATAAGACCCTTGTATAAATCATTTTCTGCTGGCGAACCCGGATTCTCTAAAAGTACTTTCAATACGGTTTATTTGGAATTTCTCTTCAGTTTTAAGACTTGGAAAAACATTTGGCATGAGCTTAAATTCCCCCACACTATATTTGATCTGATTTCATTCCTTGAATCTCGGAACTTTTTCCAAAATTTTTAAACTACTGTAGCATAACATTTTCTAACATATGCCCTGTATGTTCGTGTAAATGATTTACTTTTACTCGTGATAGCTTTATATAATCTAAATAAACCATTCTTCTTATTATATATATGCGACTCAAACTTATTTCGAACAACTCATTTTATCGACCGGTTTCGTACTCTTCGTTTTAACTTATATCTTTCACACACTATTTTCCATGTATCCTAATGGAGCATCATTACATCATTACACGACCGTTCTCATGCTTTTCGATCCTTCTATTCGTTACGCTTTTGATTTCAGTTTCTTTCCTTTTGTCTAGCCAATAGAGCTTGTCATCCCCGTGTCAACCTTAGTATAGTTTGGTGGGCCCCATTAGTGTAATTTGATGTGTCGTCGTAGTGTATTAAATTTCATGGTGCATATGAAGTTGTATGTGTGTTGGTATTGGTATATTGTGTGTCGGTAGTTATGTATTAGCTACATGAGTATAAGTGTGATATACATATGATAGTAGGATTATAATTGTTTGATTGGTATTACTTGTTTTTATGAGATGTCGTACGCGTGTATACCATGAGGTATACCCGACTACTGCATATCTTAACTAATGGATGAAGTAAATGTATTGATGTACCAATTATTGATGGATGGATATGGTATGAATATATGATGCATGTATATGACTATACGATGACTGCATTTATTAGGGAGAGTAAGGAAATTATAAGTGTGCTGATGTTTGTAATATTATTATGGTATATGAAGTGGTTGAAATATGTGATATTACCTGATTAAATATTAAGGGTGTTTGACATTATGATATGTATATGATTATGTTGGTAGATGTGTATGCATTAGAATAGTATTGGTATATGTATGGATGTTGTGTTATGCATATAGAATATTCTGCTATGATTTTGAGTCTCACTCAAGCTTGAGTGGGTATACTCTATGTACATTGGTGTAGTGTCTGTGATTGGTGTGAGATGTTGAATGATGTATGTATAATGTTTGGATTGTTTGTGTCCGGTTGTGTTACGCACATGATTGTGGGTCACTAAACCAGTATATAGTTATAGGCGTTGGTCTTGTGGTATAGTTATTTATTAGGGGCTTGCCTGCGTGAATATATATATGTGCTAGCTAAAACTAAGTGTGTATATGGGCTGAGTAGATATTGGTAAATATGAATGAAATGTTAGCGTGTATGGGTGTGCACCATGCACAGATAAGTATGTGCTTAGTTATAAGTATTGATGACCATGGCATGTGTGGCGTGTCGTGAATATAGTTATATGACTATATTTGAAGTAAATATATGGTGAATTATCTGTGTGCATTTGAATGACTATAAATTGTGAAATTATAATGATGGTGGAAGTATATTAAATATAATAACTTGAGTTTAGAATGGTGTAGTGTGATTACGTGTGTTGACGTGTTTGGTATTGGATGCATACTAGGAGATATAGGGAGTAGTGTATTCTTATTGCCTTGTTCTTAGGTAGATACCTAAACATAGAGTATTTCGATGGTATTTACTAGTGTGGACTATTTAATTGGTTGTGAGTATATGGACTAATGTTTGGTGCTAGGTAAGTAATAGCTATATAAGGGATGTATGTGTATATGTGTATATGTGTATATGATGGAAATACATGTATGAGTATGAATGGCTATGATAGGTATAAGAGTATGATGTGCGTGGATGATACATGCTAGTAGTGTTAATGTTTGATTACCTTGTGAGAATATAAGCACTTGTAATGATTATACCTGATTGAATGTGATATGATTGAGGGTAGTTACCAGAGCGACTAGGTATGTTAGAAAGTCCGAGGACGGACTTTATTCTAAGGTGGGTAGGATGTAACGACTGGTTTTTATATATTAGTGTTATCGATATAATATATATGTCTTGGTGGATCTTCTCCTTGCGTGTGATTTCCGTCTCTGTAGATCGCTTTCGTTCATTTCGTTGTGATTCTTTAGCTTCTTCCTAAGATTGTTGAGTTTGGAGTAAGTCATTTGTGACAAGCTTCATATCGCTCATATCTTAGAGGTAGGTTGATCTTAGAAGCCGTAGGAATCTTCCCGAAGCTTTGCGCTTCAATTCGGCACTTTTCGTGCACGTTAGTTGGTTCAAGAAGGGGGACCAACCGACTAGATTCCAATCTAGTCGGTCAGGAACTCTTCTCAAACCGACTAGTTCATTGAATCTATTATTCAGGAGTTACTGTTTACTCTTAGTCGGTCTAAGAACAACCACCGACCGACTAGATGTGAAACTAGTCGGTCAGAACTTGCTCTCAGACCGACTAGTTCCTTTGCTTAATTTTACCTAAGTTACTGTTTATCGTTAGTCGGTCCATGAACACTCACCGACCGACTAGGTCTCAAACTAATCGGTCGACAGGCCTTCACAGACCGACTAATTCACTTCCTAGATTTCTTCCCTCTTTCGCTGTTTGGTTTTAGTCGGTCACAGTTGAACGACCGACCGACTAGTTCCCAAACTAGTCGGTTAGCCACCCTTCGTTGACCGACTAAGTCACCCAGAAACCCTAATTTTTGGGCGGCCACCACAGTTTTCCTATAAATATGCCCGATCGTTTTCTTTTCTTTCTTTCACTTCTCCTGGCCATTTCCCTTCCCCTAGACCTCTGATCTCCTCCAACCTTCCTCCAGCCCTTCCTCCTTCCTCAAGAGCCCCTCTCACCCTCCATTTAGGCCGGCCACCATGCTCTAGTCCGCCTCCAACCCCCAAAACCCCACAAATCCCATTTCTCCAGATTTTCTCCCCATTTCCAGATCTGAGCCGTAGTTCTTCGGATCGTTCTTCCGTCGCCGTGCTTGCTCGGCATCGATCTTCTACTTCTATACGGTAGTGTTCGATCCTTTAATATTCTCATAACCCTCTTTGTGATTTTATTGAAACCCTAATAAAAATGGATGTTAGAGATATTGTTCTAATATTGTTTTGCCATGACAGCGATCCCAACCCCGTAGTCTAACATTTTGTGGCGTGCCTCCTTGATCGTCATCCTTGGTGCCAGGCAAGTGAAACTTGCCTCCTATGGTTTTAGGCCATGTTTTAGGCCACTTTTTTACTGTAGCGTAAAAGAGACTAGACAGTGAAATGATAGCTGCCTTGACGCCTTATTTGATCTAGTTTGACAACGAAACTAGATCCGTCACCTCAATTGATCTAGCTTGATAACGAAGCTGGGTCCAACCCGTTTAACTTGTTGTTCATGCATATTAAACTGCCATGTTTAATTCCTTATCTATACGCCTTACTACATGCCATGCCATGCTATCCATGTTGAATGTCGCATTCGTAGCACACGCTACAATACTAGTGTTTCCTGGCTCGTGTTCCAGAAGCGGGCCACGTGTGTTGGTCGATAGCCAATGCCCGATCTACTAGTTTCCGGCTGGGCACCTGCTTTTAGCGGGCACAACCCTACGCCAAATTGTGAACCTAAAAACAAGCTCTTGTGCGGGGCAACCCTGGCTCATTTACTGAGCATCGTGTGCAGGGACCCTGGCTTGTTTACGTGTGGGAGGGGTAAGGGTTAAGCGGCCAATCAACTGGGAGTATGCCTGATCAGCAACTTCAGTGGTAAGGCGTAAACTCTGGGTTCTGGGGTAGTGTTAAGCGGCCAATCAGTGTGAATGTCCAACAGTTCAGCTGTAAGGCGTAAACATCTACAAATAACTTGAAAACGTGACTAGTGAAAAGATTGAGATTGTTAGTAGCTTGGCTACTCTTGACATGCCATGATAATTGTTCTCTTGCACTTATTGTTGCACCATGTCTTACTTGTGCACGACGTGCTTACTTGACGTGATTTACTTGACTTGTACTTGTCTGTGTTATACTTGTAAAACTTGTCATCCATGCCATACTTGCTACTTGTTACTTGCACCTTACCTTACTTGTTACTCACATACTAAACTTGTCATGCTATGCATCATACTATAACTGCTAGGTTGTTAGTTTACTTTCCTTTCAGTTTCCTTGCCTAAGTCTTTTTAGACTTGCTGACATGCGCCCCTTGCTCTTTTGGGTGACACATGTTAGATCCCGAGCTAGAGGCCGTTGCAGAGGACGTAGTGTTTGTTGGCGCTGAGCCAATGGTTATCGAGGAGGAGTTTGTGGTCATTGGTGACCAGTCCTAGAGATCGCTTGTGTCCTCTTCCTTTGTTTAGGCTTGCTGTTAGTTGTCGGTGCGTGGCACCTTGCTTGTATGTTGTACCTTGTTGGCCATGTATGGGCCTTAGATTTTCCTTTTGAGCCTGGTGGCTTTTCTGTGATATTGTAATTTATTTTATGGATATTCTGAGGTTTAATAAATTGCTTATTGTCTCACCTCATTATTATTATCGTTGTTTCGTATTGCGTTGCAAGGACCTGCCAATTTATTGTTGATTGACGCTTATCGGGCTTAGAGCTTTGCAGCTTCAAGTCTGAACGGACCTTCTCACGTCTCGCCTCCACATTTTTGGGAAGCGAGGCGTGACACATTGTCAAAAAGGTGGACATCATATATATCCCCCTTGTCATCCTAATTAAAGATGTGACAATATGCAAGAGTTAAAGAGATGTATGATACCAAATTATTAAATTTAGTGGGTATCAACCAATATCCCATGCTTCCCCTAGATCATAGAAATGGTCAAATTTTTTACTTCTAGGATTTAATACCAATTGTAAAGAAAGAGATAAACTATCTCTAACAATTGAGATAATACCAATTGTAGAAAAAGAATCTTGAAAGATAATCATCTTTACCAATTGTTAATCATGATTGGAGCCATGGGCCTAAAGTGTATCAAAGCAATAAATATGGAAAAATCAAGCTTCATTGATATACAATGACATTGCCAAAACAAAATATAACCTAAAAAATGGTGGCAATATTTAAGGGGTTAAGTTTGAGACCAAAAATAATCAATTGTAAATAATGATCTCAAAAACACCCCAAAATGAGAGTCAAAATATGTTTTTAAAATTATCTTAAACATATAACATATTAACTCCCTCATTGTCATACATATGGATCAATGAATGCGGGCATGGACAATGTATTCCCCAAGGTCCCCATTTTCATGAAAAATAAATTTGAAAATATTTTCAAAATCATGAAACACACACAAACAGTGGGTATGCTAAAAATAAACATTTAAGCACAATATCCATGCAATATGCATATGTGTGAGGAACCTAAACATTAGGAAACCAAACCTATGAGGAGTTTGATTTCCTAATGTAATCACATGAGGTGATCACATCCCTAACTAGAGAGTTGATGTAACTATCCCTCTCTTACACACTACACCTAGTGGGAATCCATAAACTCAAGGATTTCCTAGGCAATGGTTTTGCCTTTGCAAGAGGGGGGGATGTGGCATGCTTAGGTGTAGAAATAAATTTATTGACATGCATAAAGTGAGGATTTTGCTTCTTCGCAAAAAATGAAGGACTTTCATTATTCCTCACCACATTGTGATTTACATGCTTCTTGTTGGTGTTATTGTTATACAAGAAAGCATTGTGATTCTTCTTAGGTGCCTTTGCAATATTTCTTGAATTTGCACCAAAAGAAGAATTAGAGGTGTGTTTGGTAACCACCTTTGGAGTGTATCCCAAGCATCCTCTATGGTTTGCCGGATGTTGTTTTTCAAGCAAACCGTGGAGTGAATCCCTAGAATAAACAGAGCTTTTGAGCTTTTAGGATTCCTCTTTGCATTTCAATGAAAGTTCTTGAATGCGAGATTCTAAGCTAAGATTTTGAGCTAATAATTTTTCATTACAATTGCTCAAATCCTTAACTGGAGAGAGAAGTGTGTCTCTCTCACTAGTGTCACAAACATTCAAAGCATCATTATCATTTACACTAGTAGATTCTAAGGCATGCAACCTACTCATAGCATTTTTAAATTTTGCTTTCAATTTAGCATATTAGTCGATGCACTTACTTGCCCCATTGGAGACCACGTTGAAGCGGTATTCAAGCTCCTCGTAGGATAGCTTCTCCTCCTCAACTTCCTCATCGCTTTCCTCCTCGCTAGAGCTTGACGAAGACTCTTCCACCTTTGCCATGAAGCATATTTCCTCGTTGGGGTTGAGCCACGTCTCCACCTCTTCATCTCTTGAACTCGAGGAGATTGATGAAGAATCATTAAAAGCCGCGAAGCACATGTGAGCTTTCTCCTTATCATCCTCTTCTTCATCACTTGATGTATCCTCTTCGAAGTCATCAAATGTGCCGACAAGTCCCTTCTTTGGTTCTTGACCTTGGACTTGCCTTTCCAATGCTTCTTCTCTTTCCCTTGGTAGTAATCTTTGGGAGTTTGGAAGGGCATTCGGTAGAGAGATGACCTTTAACACTGCAAGTGTAACAAGTATGAACCTTGTTAGAATTGGAGGCAAATTTTGAGAAAGTTTTACATTGCTTTCCCTTGAGGAATGCCTTGAATTGCTTGGCAAGCTCGATGAAATCATCATCGCTAGCATCTTCTTCTCCATCTTCTTCACTAGGAGCTTCTCAATGGAATTTCTTCCACCATTTGATTGGATCCTCCATGACATGGAATGCAATCCCCTTTTGCTTTTCAGGCTTGGTTAGTTGAATCTCATTCTTGTATTGAAGCTTCACTTCGTATGCTATGAGATTCCCAACGCACTCCTCAATGGTATATTTGGACATGTCGTTAGACACCAAAATCCCGTAGACCTTTGACTCCTATTTGAGTGTAAGAGAGTCAAGGATCTGCTCCACTCGATCCTCTTGGAAAATCACCTTCCCAAGTCCTTCCAAAGCATTCACGATGTCTGTGAATCTTGTGAACATTTCTGAGATGCTTTCTCTTTCCTTCATCTTAAACATTTCATATTTAGATCTAAACACACTTTGTTTATATCTCTTTACCTTGGATGTCCCTTCAAAGTAATCTCGAAGATATGCCAAATTTCGTCAGCTGATTTGTATATGGAGATGCGGTTGAACTCATTCAGAGTGAGGGTGCAATGGAATGCATTCATAGCCCTCGCATTGAAATTGATAGAGTCCTTCTCTGCCTTTGTCCTTGAGGCCGCGGGTGTATTAGGCTTCTCAAAGGGCGACTCTGTGATGTTCTAAAGGTCTTGACCCTCCAAGTAGATCATCATTCTGATCTTCCAACTTGGGTAGTTGGTTCCGTTGAAGAGCGGGGCTCGAACGGTTGATAGACCTTCTTCATGAGACATGGATGAAGCGTTGTATGCCATCGTTGTTGTATGCTTCTACCTCGCTCTGATACCAATTGTAAGGACCGTCTACCTTGCAATACTAATAACAAACACTCTAGGGGGGTGAATAGAGAAATGGAAATAAATTGTGCAATTAAAATTTAACTTGCAAATGCGGAATAATAAATGCAAGAGGAATTAATAAACAAAATCAAACCAAATGCAAACACAAGATTTTATCCTGGTTCCCCAAAACTTGGATACGTCCAGCCACACCAATATTCATTATAATTCCCACAAAGAGAAGTGAAAACAATCCCACAAAGAGATACCTCACACAGAGGATTTTTTCCTACCCAAGAACCAACCCAACCATACACAAGGGTCAAACTCCCACATAGAGAATTACTAACTCCCACATAGAGAATTAGGGTTAGCCCTACACTAGGATACCAAACTCCCACAAAGAGAGTATCTAATTCCCACAAAGAGAATAGGGTTTCAACGAAACACAAAGTAAAACAAATACTCTTACACATGCCTTGAGATGAACTTACTCATTAATGAATGCAAGGCATGGAAGAGGATCTCCAAGTAATGACATTTGCTTGAAAGCACTTGTATGATTTCCCTTGAGCTTGACTTCAATGCATGAAGAAGAGAATGAGCTCTAAGAGGGAAATGAGAGAGTTTGAGAGTGGCTTAATTAAACTCTAATGCTTTTCAATCGCATCATGAAGTTCTAATGCGCTCAGGCCTCTCATATATATAGGAACCCTATATGAACTCTCAAAAACCCAGGATAAAGCCAAAAACACAAAGCTGTAACGGCTAGAATCTGGGCAAAACGTCATCGACAGTCGACTGATGAACAACTTACAGTCGACTGTCCAACGGCTATAATCTGTGCCAGGACAGTCGACAGTAGAAGACTACACAGTCGACTGTATACAGGATAGGCGCCTGTAAATCCTTCAGCAGGCGACTGTTGTAGGGATGGAAATAAAACAGAGAGATGCAACTTTTGCACTTACGCCTTTCAAACTACTGATGGCCATTTCACAGGCGACTATAAATATACATGCGACTATAAATACTTTATGAGTCGACTAACTTGCAAATTGGGTTGAAGCCCGGAAAATGCAAGTTGCGCATAGTCGATTGTAGAACAATTCACAGGCGACTGTTGGAAGACAGTGACTGTAAATTGACCGTCAGTCGACTGTTCCATAAGCTCAAGTATGAGTCAATAAAAGGTTGACTTGAGCAGTGCACTACAGTCGCCTGTAGAAGGCTCGACAGACGCCTGGAATCACCCAGTCGACTGTAAAACCTTCATCAGGCGATTGTTGGAGATCCAAAGACTCCAATTGAGCCTTTGGGCAAGATGAACCTATTTGGTTGGATTCTATGATAATCATAAGGCTCACTAAGATGGTTAAAATGCATATGCATGAATGAGTAGACCATCTATCAAGGCATTACATTAAACCTAGACTCGAAAAGTGAAAAGCAATAAATAAAATAATCCATGGATTACAATGCTTTCCTTTGAGTCTATGGCTTCAATCTTGATGCCTTGATGCTCCCCATCATCTCCAAGCTTTGGCACCCCTTGAGTCCAAGCTTTGGCATTTCTCTCTTAATGTCCATCCTTGCACCAAGTGTTTAGTCTCCAAAAATGATCTTCTAGAAGTGTTAACTATGAGACTAAAACAAGAGATTCATTAGTAACAACATAATATTGTGATCATCATCAAAATAACATTAGTATGAAACACCAATACTCAACATGTTTCGGTATCCCATCCCGCTGCCTGTGTTTTGGCATACATGTCTAGCTGCCTGCGTTTCGGCATTCGTCTGTGTAAGCGCACCTAGACAAGAGATGAACTCAATGGTTACATATCATACTCTCCTACTTGAGTCGCATAGTTTCTAGTCCAGTTACTCCTTGCACTTACTTACATGGCTACTTTACTTAAATTGTTGCACTTGCATGACTGCCCATAGTTACTTTCCATAGCTTGTTCATTTCCATTCTTTGGCACTGCTTTTACTTCCATTGCTAGAATTGTTGTGACTTACCTACAGCTCCATCTTCGTGGCACCGTCAGACAAAGAACATGTTGAAGAAGAGGCCCCTGAGTTTGAGGAGCCAGACTTCGACCCAGAGACTGCAACTTTTTGGATTTATATTCACGTGTGTATTTCCTTTTGTTTTCTTTCATTTATCCCTGCGTGAGCTGTTGTAGTGTTTGGATTGTAATAAATGGACTCGTGTTTGAGTATTTTATACATCTCTTCATTGTGGCTATGTTGTTTACACTGGTGATCTGAGACCAGCGAATGTTTCAAATAAGTAATGCCCCCCTGAGAGCGAGTCGTTACAAGTTTGCATCCTTATGGTCCAGCAAAACACAGCTATGTAGGTTTGGCTAGGCCAGTATCACTATCCCTAGTCAATCAAGCTGAGGTGATCCACAACACTAGTTACAAACTTTTTAGACATCGGTTCATGATCCTTTAAAGATGCTACTTATGTAAATGTGTACCATCTATTTAATTTGGCTTCATTAACTAGCTAATCCTATCAACTAGTAGAATCCTAAAATTCAAAATTATTAGGATTAGTTAGTAACTTTTATTAAGGTCCTTATCAACTATAATGAATTTTTTTCAGGGTTCTATCCTAATCATGTATTAGGTATTTAAAAATTAAAGTTGCTGTTATGAACGGGCTTTTGTAAGCCCATGTAAAGCCCACGTAGGGCTAGGGTATCCACCTATTATGTAATCTGTTGCTATAAATACAGGGCTACAGTTCAGTAGCTGTCACCTTCACAACACGTTATCAGCACGTGTCGCTAAATTTTTCCATAGATCCATTCGTTGCGAAAGCAAGGAGAAGGCGATAGATCCATCACACGTGGGATTCATCCTCCATCCAAAGGCTTCGTCAATCGTCGCTAGATCTGGAGGGCATATCTAGATATAATGAATCAAAAACCTGATCTAAACCTATTTTTATTTAAGAATACGTTTAAACTGCTACTTTATGGACCAAAATCGATGTTTTAAACGATAAAAATCAAATTTTTACGATAAAAACTTTGATTTCAAAGATAAAAATTGGTTTTTTTTTAAAAATAAAAATCACATTGTTATTTGAAAAGGAAGTTTTCTTGAGGGGATACCCCGCACACGTTGGTTTTAGGGGATCTCGGCCCTATGGTCGGTCTCCCCCTTCATATCTCCTTCGTCGGTATTTGTCGGTGGGAGGCGACCCTGCCGCCATGTAGGCGGTGCCCTCCCACCCACAGTCGTTCAGTATCGAGGGGGCCGGCAGCCCCCCATAGCCTAACTGAGGGGGGCCGACAGTGTTAGTTTTGGGTTCAAGACTAACGTTGTTTTGATGATGATCAATATATTATGTTAGTGTGCTAATCACTCTCAATGTTTTAGTCGCATGGTTAACAATTGAAGAATAGTATTTTGGAGACTAAAATCTTGGTGAAAGGATGGACATCAAGAGGGGCATTGCCAGAGCTTGGAGCTTGTTGAAAGAAAGCTCATCAAGAGATGCCAAAGCTTGGAAGATGATGGGGAGAATCAATGCATCAAAATCTTGAGGTCTTAGATTCTAAGAGAAGCAAATTGTAATACATGTAATAATTTATTACTTGCTTTTCTCTTTTTGAGTCTAGAACTTTGTAATGCATTGATTAGATGGTCTATGATTCATGCATATGCATTTACCATCTTAGTGAACCTTAGGATCATCATAGAAACCAATCCAATAAGTTTCACATGCCAAAAAACTCAATTGGAGTTTTTGGACTTCTAATAGTCGTCTGTTGAAGGCATGACAGGTGACTGGTGGTTCACCAGGTGCGTGGCCATTCTTCAACAGACGATTGTTATGCACTAGCTCAAGTCAATTTTCTTGATTCCATAATTGAGCATTTGGATCAGGCGACAGAAGTACATTTGTCAGGCGCCTGTCAACCAACAGGCGCCTAAACTTTGTTCAACAGTCTCCCAGTGCACCAATGTGCGTAACTTAATATTTTGAGCTCCAATCCATCTTGTGTGATAGACGACTGATGTAGACTTGTCAGGCACCTATTAACCATCAGGCACCTGAACGTTGTTCTTCAGTCGCATGGTACACAAGTGCGTAAGTTGTCATTTCTGTGCTCAATTCCATCCCTTGTGGCAGTCACCTGCTGAAGCCTTTACAGGCGTATGTACAGTGGTACAGGTGCCTTGTAAGGACCCTGGCTATGAGGAAAACACTAAAAGGGGGGTTGAATAGTGTTTATAGAATTTAACTACGAAATTACACCTAATTAAAATCATAATCCAACAAAGATGCGGAAATAAGAATTAACAACAATGACCAATGCAAACAATAAGATGTTTCAAAGGTTCAGATTACGTAATTCAAACCCGACTTGTTCCCGGTAATCCTACATCCCTTCCATCCGGATACCTCCGGATACTCAAGTTAGAACCCTAACTTGAAGTTTCCTTTAAACCCACTTGTAGCAACCATACAAGTGTAATCGAACAACAATCGATGTCCTTGAATCCCACAACTTGGGATCAAGTAAACCACTCTCACAAATAGAGAGTGAATCAAATATCGAAAGATATGAAATTATGAAATTGCAACACTTACAATCACCTATGCCATGAAGTAAACCATGAAGGAGCAGGTGTGTTGTGTGTTGATGTCTCTTCCTAGATGAGAGATTAGCCCTTGTACTTGTCTTCACCAAAGCTAGAGGTTCAGATATGGTTCTAGATGGAAGGCAGGCTAAGATTGGAATTCTAGGGCTTGAAATGAGGAAGAGAGATTGAGAGCTTGAGAGCTTGAGAGCTTAAGAGCTTGAAGATGAATTCTTCAGTTGCTAAGAGAATAACTTAGAGGCTCCAATGGAACAGTAGAAGCCCCTCTTATAGGTTCTCTAAAACCCTCAAACAAAATACCCAAAACCCCCTTTGAAATCCGTATGGAAAAAGCCAACGGATAAATTTACAGTACAGACAGTCGACTAGTGAAGAAACCACAGTCTACTACTGCACTGTGTCAGAGGGTAGGTGAGAATTCAAATGGTAACTTACCACGTATGACAGTCGACTGATGAAGGTTGGATATGTGACTGAAAACCATCAGGCGACTGAGAAACCTTCTACAGGCGACTGATGCATAAGTTGTGAAACTAAAGAATTCTGGCTATACAAGGATATACGACTGATGTGGAATCCATAGGTGCTTCTGCCATGGGCAGGCGACTGGGAAACCAACATCAGTCGTCTGTTGCACAAATGCGTAACTTGCCAAAATCAAAGTTCTGGGCAAGTGTTGGACATGTGACTATAGAAGCATATACATACGCATGTGCCATGGGCAGGCGCCTGTAAATCCTTCTTACATCGCCTGCAGGGGCTAGTGCAAAAGTTGACAAAACTTAAGAAGTTTGTGCAAGATGAGACAGGCGCCTGACAAACAAGTCATATGCGCCTGACACTAGACATATGCATGTACTTTGTACAGTAGTCGACTGATTAAAGTTAAGAACTGCAAGCCCAAAAATCAAGTCAAAAGAGTGTGCATAACAAACGAGTGTTGAACAATTCACAGTCGACTGTTTTGAGACAGGCGCCTGTAAATTGTACTTCAATCGCCTGTTGGAAGTCTAAATTGCACAAATTAGAATAAAATAATTTGAAAACCTAGGAGTTGATTTCTAATGACTTCCTAGGCTAGAATGAGTGAAGTGTGTGAGCTCCAATAATAATCTACTTCAAAACTACATTCTAATGAGAAAGAAAAGAGAATAAAAAGATTACATTTGATTTAGCTTCTCTTCTTTCTCTTGAATGGTCTTGAAGTCTTCTTGAAGTCTTTGAAGCTCCATTCTTTAATTTTGATCACCCAATCTTCAACTTTGAGCTTTGTTTGATCTTCATGGTCATCCATTGCTATTTGATCGTCATGATAAGCTTAGGCAATAGATTAACTGTATGGAGGGGATTAGTTACAATTATTTATGTTTGCTCATCATCAAAACCAAGTAGGGAGAAGTCCAATATTCAACATGCCTATGTAGTCTTCTACACTCGCATGTCCTGGCTCAGATTATAGCCGTTTGGGAAATCTAGCCATTACATCAGGCGCCTGCTTCTTTGCCTTCAGGTGCCTGTCCTAGCCATTAGACTCAAAATTCTGTTCGTTTTCTTGGACTGTTTTGGGTTGTTTTGAGGTCTTATATAAGCTAGTTTGAGTGTTATTTTATGACACTAACTACTACTCATAGAGATCATTTTAGAGTGTCAATAATCCTAAGAGAGAGCTTCATTCCCATCATTTTCTCTCTTTCTCTCCCTTGAGCTTTCTATTCTTTCATGAAGTGAAATCAAAGCTCAAAGAGATTTCTCCAAGGGATTTCAATCTCATTCCTTTCTTGGAGAACATCTTTCTTCTCTTCATTCTTACACTCAATTGAGAAGTGTTATGGTTGATTCCAAGAAGAGAGAAAGATCAAAAAGTGCAATCAAAGCCTCATCTTAAGCACTTGGTCATCCATACTTATGTGCCTTCTTCGTCACATTGGTAAGATCATTTCAAGGTATAAGTGTATTTTGTTTCATCTTTAGTGTGAAACCCTAACTCTCTTTGTGGGAGTTAGTTTCTCCCTTTGTAGGAAGTTGTGTCCTTATGTTGGACTAACCCTTGTGTAGGGTTTGTGTTCTCTCTTTCTGGGAGTGAATGAGAGTGTCCTTGTGTAGGACTTACCCTTGTGTAGGATTACCTTTGTGTAGTGTTTGTATTCACTACCTTTTGTAGGATTATAATGGATATTGGTGTGGCTGGATATACCCAAATTTGGGGAACCATGGCAAATCCCTATGTGTTTGTGATTGTTGTTGTTAAGCATACTCTTCAATTTTCGGTGCTTATTATGCCTTAATTTCAGTAACGTTGTATTAATCACTTTGCTTGCCTTTACACTATTCCACCCCCTCTAGTGTATTGTGTAGCCCCGCTTGGTCCTAACAACAGGTAGCCCCCATCGCAAATCTGAAGGGGGTCGACAACCCCCACCCCCCCACTGTCGAAATGATGGGGGGCAGCAGCCCCTGCCCCCCAACCATAGATCTGAAGGGGGGCCGGTAGCCCCCCTCCCCCCAATCATCATACTGAGGGGGTGGCAGCCCCCCCCCCCCCCAACCTTCGAACTGAGGGGGGTTGGAAGCCCCCCCACCATAGATCTGAAGGGGGGCCCGGAAACCCCCCCACCAACGAACTGAGGGGGGCCGGTATCCCCCCATACCGCAGATCTGAAGGGGGGCCGGCAACCCCCCCCCCCCCCACCGTCAAATTGAGGGGGGCCGGCACCCCCACCACCCCACTGCTATGTTTTCGGGGGTGCCGGCAGCAACACCCGGTGCTCTCTTTGAGGCAGTGCCGTTTGCATGAAATTTCGGCCCCGAAGGCCGTAACCCTAGCAATGTGATTTTCGTGGTGCACTTTTCGCGGCCCCGGCGGCCACCGCTATGCAAACCACGCAAAAACCAAAAGCAAACCCTAATTAGGGGGTTTGAGATGAATTTGAATGACGAGGCAATTAAATTCTATACGGATACTTTTCGAAACATATGATAATTTCTTGATCACTTTTCAGTTATTTTTTGGTCCATTTTGAAGGGTTTTTCGAGTCCTTAGAGCTATAAATTCGAAATCCGGCCTAAGTCGACCGAACGCCGAAAACAAAACAGCAGCGAAAAATCAGACTTAAAATGATTTTAAATCAACAGCCCTAAAGAAATTAACCATAGCCAAGATTTCTACTATCCCGGGGTTGGGTCTGACCAACCCCTAAGGATAGATCTATCTAACATTTTCAATTTATAATCGCATGATTAATTTAAACTACATACCTTTCACCTCGTTTTTGTAGAAAATGAAGCGTCGTTTTAAGCAAGATTTCTTTGGCCCGCGTCGCTTCTCCCAAGCGGAACCGAGTCCCGAGCCGCTTATCATCCCGAGCCGAACCGCTTCCTGAACCACACCGTGTCCCAAGGCGAGTAACACCCTTGTCGACGAGCCAACCACACGTCGAAGAAGATTTCACCTTGAGTGGATCCTTCGTCAAGACTTTGGATTCGACCAGAGCTCCTTCATAGCTTTGTTAGAGCCCGAATAGGAGCAAGGAAGAAATTTAGGGTGAAATAGAATATTTAATTGAAGCTCAGATCCAGGCTTGCTCATGTTTAATGGAGATACACTGATTTGGAGCTTGGGATGAGTTTTAAGGAGGGGGGTAGACCCCTATTTATATAGGCGGCTGACCCCTCCCCTTCATTCCATATCCGATGTGGGACTAAAAGTTTTGGAGAAAAAAATTAATTAAAGTTTGCCTCTCACAAAGGCCAAACTTTAGCAAATTTTTCATCCCTCGCCGTTGAGCTTCGCAAGTGATACAACCTATCAAATCGAAGAGGGTTGAACGGTGAACGCGTTGGAAGAAACGACATGTCATTCCGAGTTCGTTTGACCCCTCAAACGAGTGTCCAAACATAGCCCAAAACTAGTTTTTCGCAAAAACTGCAGCCGTCACACAAAACTGGGTTTAAAACCCTCTACTGTGGCCTCCAGGCAGGTCGGGCACCCGCTAGGCAAATCGGGCCCCCACTAGGCGGGCGCCCGACTAGCAATGCCAAATTTGGCCGTTTTCACTGTTTTGGCTCTATTTTGTGCGTTTGGTGTCTGTTTTTGACGCGGTTTGAACCTGCGTTTAGACCGGGATGATCTCGTCATCCATGTAACCATTTTCATGCGTTTATTATATTAAATATGCACGTAAACATTTTACGAAACATTTAACTTGTAACGACCCACTCCCGAAAATACAGGTCGTTACAATTTCCATTTGCATCATATACAAAATTTCCACGTCTATTATAAAAAATAATTTGCATAAAATACAAATGAACTGAGGGCATACATCCCCCAACACATTTTATGCATATAACACAATTTTAAATGCAAGTATCATGCTTAATTTTTGTGATGCATATTATTAATTCCTGTAGCAAATCTATATGCATGCGATGCAAATTATTAATACCTGAAGCAAATCTAAATGTCTATGATGCAAATTATTAATATATGAAGCATATCTAAATGTCTGTGATGCAATTTATATGCATGTTTCATATTCATCCTTTTGTGATGTATATTATTCGATTCGTTGTGATTTTGGATCTGCTAGTTTGTCACCATTTTACTTTCCTCGTATTTTTCTTCTTGAGTGAAAATGTAGTGAGCATAAAATTGTAAATAACCAAGGCCAGAGGCACATCCTATGAAGACGGAGACCAACTTGCTAGAATATGGGGCCCACAGGGTTCCCAAGTTGTACTTTTCGCTTTATTCTTTTTGGGACTGTGTGTGGACTTTGGACTATACTTTTTAATGGTGACTAGCCAATCCATGCAACAAGCTTATATGTCTGGTTTGCATAATTGTTTATCTCAAAAATATTGAGAATATTTGAATGCATCACTTAGGTTTTTCTCATGCATATAATTGTCTTTATATGCTTTATATGAAGTACCTATGATGATATTATTGAGCATAATATTCAGTTTACATGCTTTATATTGTCTGCATCATATGTTTTTACACGTTAAAAACTTCACGTATATATGTTCATAACTATGATTATGCATAATGGCACACAACTAATTATAATTTTCAAAAGTTTAACAATCATATTTGTTGCGGGTAAAATCCGCTAACACTGAATTTGTATTGAATGAGAATCACGAGTACAATGATTACAAGTTTTGGGGGTTAGACGAGGCTAATCACGAATGGAAGGCGCTTCGCAGAGGGAAACCCCGAGGTCGCCCTTCAATCGGAGTGAGTTGCCCGTCAAATGGAGTTGATCACCCAAGGTTGTCTCAACTGCCAGCAGAAGGGGCGAACTACCTGCAAGGAGAACAACTCGTCAAAAAGGTGGGGTTGGATGCTAGCCCATAGCCTCTTCGATACTTAAGTCAGTGGGTGACTGTAGGGAGAGCGTCAAACACCCAAGGCGATCTTATAGGCGGATCGGTACTTGAGTGGCGAACAATTGTGGAAGGCACGAATATGTGGAAGATATTCGACCTTGTGTATAAATAGATGTGTTAGAAATTTGTTACCAATTAGCCAGCCCCTTCCTCGTTGGAGGAGAAAGGGTATTTATAGGCTGTTGGAGTCGGTTACTTTAGTTGAGCTGGCAGTGTCGGGGGTCCGGCTAAGGATGTCAGAGCCGAACGTGTCAGGTGTGCTTTTGTCAGGCTGTCAGAGCTGTTAATGTCAGGTGTGCTTTTGCCAGGCTGTCTGGCAGCGAAATGGCTAGGCGCGCTTTTGGTAGTTGGTCAGGCGGTGAAGCGGCCAGGTGCGCTTTTGTCAGAGTTGTCTGTAGTGAAACTGCTAATGGCGTGTCGTCTTCCTCTGTGGGCGGACTTCGCCTGAATGGGGAAGTCGACGAGCTGCATCTGGGGCAAGCTGGGGTAGGTCGCCGGTATGCTGGAGGGTTCCTCTTCAGTTTGACTGGCGAGTCCACAGCTCTGCTGGCGCGGGCTACTCCGAGCCTCGGTGAGCTTCTCTATGCCCTGGCAAAACTGTGCCTTGTTGCAGAGATCTGGCAGGCTAAGACTTGGGCTTTGGAGATGTGGGTTCGGATCAGGTCGGCCGATCTAGAGGTCATAACAATTGTCCCTGTCATTCGAGTTCGAAACGGAAAGTCCGGATCGGCTCGGATGACGCACTTCACTTTAATGGGTGACAGCTGCAGCATTGAATGCGAGTCGACCACCGAATCCATGGAGTCATCATGAGGATTCGGTAGCAGAGGGATATCGAAGTGCCCCCGCCATTCGGCGTGCGACACGTGTCGCGTACGGCTCTGGGGAGAAGCTGAGGCGATGCCACCGCTTCAGATCCTGCCATGTGGGCCATCCTCGACGGTAGAGATCGCCTGACGCTTTTTATAAAACCAGGAAGGAGGGACGGTCGAAGGCTCCTGTTTTTGAATTTGAAACTTCCCTTCAGTCTTCGTCTTCGAGCATTCGCAGCCAATCTTGCTTCATCGGAGCTCCTGTGGTCTCTCCCTTAGGTATTCCCTCCTTCTTCTTAGCAGATGACTTCTTCCGAGTCTCCTTCTTCTAACAAACATGCTGAGAAGCACTTCGACGAGTTCATTGATGTTAGCTTCGATGGGGAGGAGGAACAGGCGGTGTCATCGGAGTCTTGGCCGAAGGAGTAGGAAGCAGCTCCCGTTGTCCCCTCGATGTCGACGGCCCCTGAGAGAGTCGAAAAGAAGGGCCCAAGGCCGATTGTCGGCGGGGCTACAGCAACGATTCCGACAGAAATCCTGGCCATATCTCCCAAAACAAAGCACATTGGCCGCGTCGAGATTCGTTCCAAGTATATCCGGCCACCCTATGGTCGCCTCCCCAACCCCGATGAACGGGTCTGTTTGCCCATGGACAATGAAGTCGGGGTCTATGTTCTGACATTCGAGCTCGGGCTTCGATTTCCACTCCACCCCTTCTTCCTTCATATGCTGAATTTCCTCAAGCTTCTGATCTTCCAATTGATGCCGAACTCGATCAGTGCCATGGTGAGGTTCCTTGCTATCTGCTTCGATAGTGGCATAGATCCAACCATGCCGCTGTTCCGGCATTTCTTCGAAGCGAAGCGACGAGGAGTGTATTATTATGTCAGTGTGAGGAGGGATTGACATCTTGTCTTCGACATTCCGGGTAAAGTAAGGGAGTGGAAAGATAAGTTTGTCTTCATCTCGACACCGACGAACTTATCTCTACAGACGAACTGGGGAAGGTTGAATTCTGCCATGAACAAGGAGGTGGCTCTCGGGGGTGAGATTTGGAGACTCCAAAATCCTGTCGGAGATCCCCCGCGAACTCCAAATCTGACCGAAAGGTACTCCATATCTGGCCGGAAGGTACTGCGATCTAAGCGATCTTATTTGTCCTTGCTCACCCTGATCTCTTTTATTTTTACAGGTGCAGTCATGAGTTTGTCAAGGGACGAGCTGATGAGGATGGCCATAGAGGGGGCGTCAGCCGAGGGATCGGCGCCCAAGGAGCAGGCGGCCCCGGTCAAGGGCAAGGTAGCAATGTCGAAGAGCATGCCAAAGAAAGTCGGGCAGAAGCGGGGCCTGGAAGAGGCACCGGCTGCACGGACCGAAGAGGAGGAGCGGAGCAAGAGGCCAAAGAAGAAGGCGCCCGCCATAGCTGTTCCCTCCCCCCGTCCGAGTGAGGTGGCATCGGGCAGCTTGGTCGAGCCCATGGCAATTGAGGAGCCGATGGCACCGGCCCAAGCTAAGGCTGCAGGGGTCGAGTGTTGGCCATTTGGATGCCCCTCTGGGAAGCCGGGGAAGCCGGACTCGAGGACATCGGGGCATCTAAGTTGCGAGGCAGCGCTCGCTTGCTTTAAGGCGAAGAAGGCCGAGGTTCTGGCGATCCCTAAGATCGAGCTCTACTGACCGGGCTACACAATGGGTGCCCAGGAGTCATTGTATGAAGATGTCAGGGCCGCGGCCCGTCTGGTGGAGAACAATTTGCTACCCAGTGACTGGGTATCCCTTTACAGTGTTGGCCCCGAGTGCCTCTACGGCATGGCAATTTGGCACAATATGCAGGTTTGATGTTTTCCCCAACCCAGGTCACCAATTTGCATTCTCTCCCATGGGCTCATGTATTGTTTTTCTATTGTAGGCGTTGGCGGCAATGACTTCCTTGCAGAACCACACAAACGTGGGTGCACTCCAGGCGACCCTCCATCGGAAGAAGGCGGAGCTTCAGGCGGTCGCCAGCGAGCTATAGAAGAAGGACACTGAACACAAGGAGGTCGCAGAGCGGCTGAAGAGGAGGTCGGCGGAGGTGGAGAAACTCCACAAGTTGCATGAGGCCCAGAAGGAGGAGATGGGGAAGCAATATAAGATCGCGGATGTTCTTGGCCGGCAGCTGGAGGAGGCGGAGGCCCAGAGGATCACTCTGGAAAACGCTCATGCCACGGAGGTGGAGGCGAAGGGGCGTAAGATTGTCGAGCTTGCACGTCAAGTGGCGGTTTTGACGGAGGTCGATATCGGGGCCGTGAAGACGGAGGCTATCCTCAAGTACCAGAAGGACGAGTTGCTTCCCCTCATGAAGGAGATCTAGGTTATGAGCATGGCGGAGGCCTGGGAGGCGAGCTTGCAGGAGGGCCTTCAGGCAAGCCTCGAGAAGGTGGGGAAGAGGCTGAAGAGGCTGCATCTCGGGTTGGAGATTGACTTCTCTGCGTTGATGGCGGCCTCGGATGGCGAGGAAGGAGAAGCTAGGGATCTAGGTCCGTCTGATGGTGATCAAGCTGGCAGCGATCAGGCTGGCGGTGATATCGACGAGCAAGGGGAGGTCATGGCAACGGAGCCAGTGGAGGCCGGGGCCGGGGCCCATGTGGAGGCGCCATAAAGCGGTTGGGGAATGGTAGGATAAGGCCGGTCTGGGAGCCATAAGTAGGACCTGGTGTAGGGATCTTTAATGTAAATGTAAATTTTAACTTTTAATGGAATATACCTTTGGCGGTTTGCCATGTTTGTGCTTGTGTTGTTGTTTGCCACTATTTTTGCCTGCGTGCAATGGGTGTATGCCCCCCAACTTTCTGCTTGGACATGGCTACTGTCCCGGAGAGGCGGAATGTTGTGGAGTTTCAGTGTGATTGAGTTGACGAGGCTCTTTGTGGAGATAGATCGCCTCCAGGGTCTTTTAACGACGTTGCAAGGGGTCGACCCCTTATTTACCACTGCCCAGGAGGTCTTCAAGATTGCGGGATCGAGTGACCCCTTATTTATAACTCCGGTTTAGGTGGCAAGCTGCCCCGGAGTTCTTCAAGATTACGGGATCGAGTGACCTCGTATTTATGACTCCGGTTTGGGTGGCGAACTGCCCTGGAGGTCTTCAAGATTGCGGGATCGAGTGACCCTACATTTATGACTCTGGTTTGGGTGGCGAACTGCCCCGAAGATCTTTAAGATTGCGGGATCGAGTGACCTTGCATATATAACTCCGGTTTGGGTGGAAAACTGCCCCGGAGGTCTTCTGGAGGGCGAATTTCAGGCAGAACCCTTCTTCAAGCCCCTCGCTGGTTTGGTTAGCAAAGCCCGGCACGCTATGGGTAGCTACACCGTGACCTGCCCCGGCATTTATAACTCCGGTTTAGGTATCAAACTGCCCCAGAGGTCTTCCTGAGGGCGAATTTCGGGCAGAACCCTTCTTCAAGCCCCTGGCGGTTTGGTTAGCAAAGCCCGGCACGCTATGGGTAGCTACACCGCGACCTGACCCGGCAATTATAACTCCGGTTTGGGTGGCGAACTGCCTCGGAGGTCTTCATGTGGGCGAATTTCGGGCAGAACCCATCTTCAAGCCCCTGGCCGGTTTGGTTAACGAAGCCAGGCATGCTATGGGTAGCAGCACCATGACCTACCCCGGCATTTGTAACTCCGATTTGGGTGGCGAACTGCCCCAGAGCTCTTCCTGAGGACGAATTTTAGGCAGAACCCTTCTTCAAGCCCCTGGCCGGTTTGGTTAGCGAAGCCTGGTATGCTATGGGTAGCAGCACCGTGACCTGCCCCGGTTTTTTTAACTCGGGTTTTGGTGGCGAACTGCCCGGAGGTCTTCCTGAGGGTGAATTTCGGACAGAACCCTTCTTCAAGCCCCATAGCGTGCCGGCCAGACTATGTTGCGGGTAAAATCCGCTGACACTGAATTTGTATTGATATGAGAATCACGGGTACAATGATTACAAGTTTTGGGGGTTAGACGAGGCTAATCACGAATGGAAGGCGCTTTGCAGATGGAAAGACCGAGGTTGCCCTTTGTAACGGTCGCTTTCCGATCGTTCGTATTTTCTGCGTGCACGTGCTTTATCGTGCACGTATTTTAGTTGGTTTTTCCGAGCTCCGACATATGCGACGTGATATGCCGTTGCGATCGTTTTGGGGTGTTGAATTTTATTGTAATTTTTGGGAATGTCGCTTCACGGCTCGTTTTCTCGCAAAACGACTTTGAACAATATGGGCGTTTTAGTCATTTGACTCAAAACGTCGTTCCCAATTTTTCGTAAATTTTTGATAGGTGTTACACACGATCAGGCTCCGTAGATCTGTGCGTCTCGTCTCCACGATCGACCCGGTATTTTCGGATTATTTTTCCGACGCCCGGTTTGAGAGTTATCGCCCGGATAAACCTGGACCGTTGATTAGCCTAATCAGTTTCAAATTTCGAAATTTGATGTCAAATCTGTTTTAATCCCCCAATTATTTTCTTAATATCTTTCCAAATCTTATCCTTTGTGGTCCCCTAAACTTACCCCTAGATTGTACATCCTCTACCCCTATATCTTTCCCCTTTAACTATAATCGTATAGGTGTATAGCATCTTTTAATTATATTTATAATAACCCTAAATTAAACCCTAACCCTAGCTTTTACCCTGAACCCACACGCAGCCGCCACAAATTTCCGAGAGAGAGAGAGAGGCATCTCCCTCTTCCTCCCTCTTCCGCACGAAAATACCCCGAACTCTTCCTCCCATCGCGTTCTCCCTCTCTCAGCCACCGCCTGCGGCATCTTCCGCCGCCGCACAAGCCTCGCCGCCTGCTGCTGTGTTGCGCTCCGCTGTCGCGATTCGCGGGCCCCCGTCGAGATCCACCGTCGTGCCCCTCGACGAGATCCCGTCGCCAGCTCCCCTTCGAGGCCCCCTCCGTTCAGCGATCCACGGCGCCGCCCTAGACCCGCCGGCACGGCAAGACCCCGACCGCCGAGATCCCGATCGCCCCGATCGCCCCATCCCGATGATCTCCCTCTCTCCGACCGAGACCCAGCCGTAAGCCGCCTGAGCGCCGACCCTCGTGACCACGGCACCCCGATCCCCTCCCTCCGGCGTTTCCATCTCGCATCCACGGCGAGATCTCCGCCGCACAGAGCACCGAGCGAAGCCGCTCTCCGCCTCTCGCAGATCCCCGCCATCGCACGCCCAGTTACCTGCCACCGCCAACCGCCGCCACAGCAAGGCCGTGCCACCGCTCCTCAACCCCGCCTCCTGATTCCGCTGCGCCGCCCTCCACGACAGCCCACCGTGGCCGCCTCCTCTGTTTTTCCCCCAATCCCCTGTTTGAAACAGAGTAGCTGCTGCTGCCCCCTTCTCCCATCGTCTCCGGCACCGGCAGCCCCCTCTTTCCGCCGCCGCCCGTACGCCGCATCTCCCTTCCTCTGCAACCAAACGTCGGCAGCCCCTCTGACTTCCAGCAGCATTTCCCACCTCGCCACATGCCTCAGACCGCTCCGTCTCACCCCAAACGCCGGCAACCTCCATCCCAGGCCGTCCCCAACTTTGCACAGCCCAAGTCACGCCTACCTCCTCTCCTTAACTAGCCACGCCGTCGTATTGCCACTCGCCGCGCCCCCACCAACCGCGAACTGCCGTCTCGGAGATTGCCATCGTCGCCTTGCAAATAACCCAGGGCCTTTATCTATCTGAGGGTAAGTGGCAGAAGTGCAGCTATACTTCTATTAAGTAATATCTTATTATGTGATAATTGTACTAGTAGGTGGCAGTTATGACCCAGCAGTATTTAAGGGAAAATCAATGAACTTTACTTTATATATGAGTTAGTACATGAAAGTGCAGTACTTGATGCTTAAGCTATTAGTTTCATTATATGTTTATCATGGGTAATATGCAAATTATAAGGTTATTTGAATTAAGTTAATAGTAATTAAATTGGTTAAGGATCGCTAGCTTGATATCTGATCTCGCAGGTAGACTCGTCCTTGTTCGATCACCAGAACACCTCGACGACCTTTTCCAGTTACGCTACCCGCAGTCGAGGAAACGGAGCCGTGACACGATTCGTTGTCATTTCTAGATTCGGTTTACGCGTGACCGTCGAACCAGGTTGGTCCCTCTAACTCGTAGCACAACCCACACCGTAGCGAAACCGAAAACCTAATTAAAACTGGACAACAATAATTAAATTTACTTTTCCGCACCAGTAAAACGCTTCTCACCGTAGAAAGATCGACAGTTGAACAACTTTTTCTGTGCACATAGGGTAGTGGTCGATCTAGGTTGAACAAACATCAAAACGTGACTTTGACGAATAGGATAGTCCCGCAACCTAGACACCAACCCTAATAGGACTTGATGAAAATCGTGACCTGACACCGTCGCCGTGACCTGTTTCAGACGGACGACCGCAGACGCGACGCCTAGACGAGACGCCCCGGACGGACGACACACTCGCCACCGCAGGCAAGTGTACTCACTTGCTCTTTCGACCGTGCCTAGGCCTTAGACTGTTAGAACTATTAAACCGTGAACAAAGAGAACCGGACGTGAAATGATAGCGTCCGAGACGCCGCTGACGACTTAGACTTGACGACAAAGTCTAAGCGTAACAACAATAACTTTTGACACCGTAGAGTTATTTTACGTGTGCGTGCGTGTGGACACCCTAGAAGAACTATCCCTGTCGTGTCACGTCGTGTCTTGTTTTGCACAGCCTGCTGGCAATAGGGCACTCTCTGAGTGATCCCTTGTACGGATACACAGCCTGTGGGCAGTGAGACGCTCACCTAGTAGAGTGAGTGATCTTTGTTACGGAACACCTACGGGAAGCTCGGCACCCACCTAACAGAGTGAGTGTCCCAGCAGACCGAGAGGATAGAGACGCTCACCTAGCAGAGTGAGTGGTCCTATACAGTAGTACGGCTTCATCCACGAGGCGTTCATCGCTCACCTAGCAGAGTGAGAGATACGCTACCGATCGTGGGGATAGATGCACTCACCTAGCAGAGTGAGTGGCCCTATATTGTCTTGTCCTGAGTTCTGGGGTTTGGGGTAGGGTTGAGCGTGCGCACGGCAAGAGGGTCTGATCCCCCTCGAACCGTAAGGCGTGAACCCTTCATGTCACAATTGTCTTGTCTTGTCTTGTCTTGTCCTGTCACGTTTCGTCCTGTCACGTTTCGTCTTGTCATGTCTTGTCTTGACACCGGTTAGGCTAGTCCCGTAGTTGGTGGCATACGCTACGACTACTGCTTGTCCCGTTTTACTTTCCTGCTGCGTTTACTTTTTGTTGTCACTCTGTTATAACCCCAGCATGCTAATCAACCAGTAAACCATTGTTAATAGTTCGGTACACTTGCAGTAGAGTCTGACCTCTTTTGTAGACTTTACCTGACGTACAGTTCCCTTCTTTTGGTGCTGTACGTCAGGTGTGGAGCCAGAGTACGCAGAGCCGGAGGACGCAGACCCAGAGTACGTGTCCGAGGAGGACCAGAGCTAGGGATCTTCACGTTGCTGATTCAGAGGTTTCACTGCAGTTTAGTTGGGTGCGTAGCACCGTTTACTTTCTGTTTAGGTTGGGTGCTTGCACCATTAATTTACTCCAGTTGTTTTGTAGCCGTGTTGGCTTTTGTTTAGACTCTCTGTACTTTTCTGGATATCTGTGGAATAAAATGAATGCATCTCTTTTAGTACTTTTGTTGTTCCGTACTAACCTGCAGGGACCTGTTCCTTCGTCTTGGAGTACCACATAGACGCTTATTGGGTCCGAGCTTTACAGCTCTGGCCTAAGCGGGCCTAGTCACGTTTCGCTTCTGTCGTTTTGGGAAGCGGGCGTGACAGGTTTTAGTGGTGGCCCATGCATGTCCTTTTCTGCAAAAGTTCGGAACGATAGAAGTATTACATTCATTCTTTCCATTCAGGAATATGTATGAGTCTAAGTTGTGTTTTTTTTCCTGTCGTTAGGATGGTAAGAGGACGTGAAGCTCGAGACGGACCTTCAGCTGACAGGACCATGGATGGACGAAGTGGCGAGTTCCGTCAATTTCTGGGCGTGATGAGAGAGATGCTGGACGTGCAGCATCAGTTGGTTCAGCAGTCCCAGCGTGCTGCCCAGACTCCCCCGATTGCACCGCCTCTGCCTGCCCCACGAGCCGCTCCAGGAGTGAAACAGTTCAACGAGCTCCAGCCGAGGACATTTTCGGGGAAAGAAGGACCCCTAGCTGCTGACGAGTGGATCCAGAGCACGGAGGAGAAGTTAGTTGTTGCGAAGATTCCAGACGACACCCGAGTGGAGATAACGAAGATGCAGCTGACAGAGAATGCCAGGAACTGGTGGCGCATTGAGGAGAGGCGCCTGCTGAAGCCAGTGGAGTGGAAGACCTTTCGCTCGATGTTTAAGGATAAGTATTTCACCAAGTCTGCCAGGAGGGAGCTGTTGACCAAGTTTATAGACCTGAAGCAAGGGGATATGACTGTCGAGGAGTATGAAGCTGAGTTCGAGATGCTGAGTCGTTTTGCTCTGCATATGGTAAGGAAGGAGGAGAAGCGAGCTGATCGCTTTCGTCAGGGACTGCGTCCGAAGATTCAGGCTTCTATGTCTTCGGCGAATTTCACGACGATGAGAGCAGTGCTGGATGCCGCAAAGAATCATGAGATTATTTCACTCCTACCTGACCCTTCAGCTGATAGAGGAAAGCGTCCTATGGAGCAGTATCGACCGCCTGCTAGGCCGACGATGGGGCCAGTTCAAACAGTGCCATTCAAGAGGCCTGGAGGACCTGCACAGCATCAGATGAAGGGCCCATGTTTTTTCTGCGGCAAGCCAGGACATCAGCGGAACACTTGCAGGAAGAAGCTGGGTTTGTGTCTGGCATGTGGAGCTGCCACGCACGCCTTTAAAGATTGCCCGAGGTATCGTCATACTGAGGGTGGAGCACCTGCCCCTACCCGGAGAGGAGCTGTTGTCCGTGGAGCATATGTCATGACAGCAACGGATGGCGTCGTTGCAGGTAACTCCATAGTTTTGAATCTTTCATATTATAGTTTAGCTTATTTTTGGCTGCTTATGTATGTTTCAAAACTTTTGTTCCCTTCAAATCAAACCTTTAATGTTTTGGGTTTAGCTCACAAAGATCACAACCCACCTACCTTCCCTCATCCAATATCACAACTCCACACGTTCTTTTCCAATGTTTTAAAATATGTCTTATCCCTTAAATTTTCTTTTCTTTCCCTCTTCGGGAGTGTTATTTTTTTTTTATTGTTATGATGCTGTTAGTACTAGATATTTTGTTATAGGGTTATGTTTACGGGTAGGCTCAGAGTGAGATGAGATATGTTGTATCGATGATTAGTTGGTTTTGAATAAACAAGGATATTAGATCAGATTACTTTGGATGAAAAGAATGAGCTGTCCAAGACTTATTTATAATACCGATGTGTGACGGACCCAATGGGGAACTCTGATTAGATGAAATTATGTATATGGAGATGAATACTTAATCGATCTGAAACTTGGACGAGTAATAGATAAGAGTAGCTAGGACAGGATAGTGTGATTTAGAGTGATCATGAGAATGAGTAGAACATTTAAAGCATCAAGACTGATTGTTGAGTTGACGTGAGAAGACATTGGGAGTAACACGACGTGTTGAGATGGATGAATGGTTAGGTAGGTGGACTTAGTATCGGTTGGGATTAGTTATAGTGAGTGGGAGGAGATGTGAGCTTGGTAGTCCAAATTTATTGGCGGATAAATTATGGGAAGATATGACAAGAATATATTGAAGACACGGAGAATGTCGATTTGTGGAAGTATTATAAGATCGACAAGTTTTTGTCTTGGATTGGTGATTAACTAGAACATCCTTTCAGCGATGATTAATAATGGGAAGAGATCGAGAGTTTAAAAGATTGTTTGTGAGCAATGATGTTTTGTGGAGTGGTATGGTATGAGATGATGATTATTATCCTTTTATGAGAACTTGAACTTGGGAAGTTGAACAGCAGTGATGGGACTATAGTTAAGCGTTAGGATGTGAGTTTAGTCGTGGCATTATCCAGTGAAAAGACGAATTATGATGGATTATTCGAGGAACGATGTTGAAGCTATAGGATTAGAGATTTTTGTGTGGGAGATGGGAGTTGTAGGCTTAAGTATTTATAGATTTTATAAATTAGTCTTAGTAAGAGTGATTCCGAGGACGGAATCATTTCTAAGGTGGGTAGAATGTAACGGTCGCTTTCCGATCGTTCGTATTTTCTGCGTGCACGTGCTTTATCGTGCACGTATTTTAGTTGGTTTTTTCGAGCTCCGACATATGCGACGTGATATGCCGTTGCGATCGTTTTGGGGTGTTGAATTTTATTGTAATTTTTGGGAATGTCGCTTCACGGATCGTTTTCTCGCAAAACGACTTTGAACAATATGGGCGTTTTAGTCATTTGACTCAAAACGCCGTTCCCAATTTTTCGTAAATTTTTGGTAGGTGTTACACACGATCAGGATCTGTAGACCTGTGCGTCTCGTCTCCACGATCGCCCCGGTATTTTCGGATTATTTTTCCGACGCCCGGTTTGAGAGTTATCGCCCGGATAAACCTGGACCGTTGATTAGCCTAATCAGTTTCAAATTTCGAAATTTGATGTCAAATCTGTTTTAAGCCCCCAATTATTTTCTTAATATCTTTCCAAATCTTATCCTCTGTGGTACCCTAGACTTACCCCTAGATTGTACATCCTCTACCCCTATATCTTTCCCCTTTAACTATAATCGTAGAGGTGTATAGCATCTTTTAATTATATTTATAATAACCCTAAATTAAACCCTAACCCTAGCTTTTACCCTGAACCCACACGCAGCCGCCACAAATTTCCGAGAGAGAGAGAGAGAGGCATCTCCCTCTTCCTCCCTCTTCCGCACGAAAATACCCCGAACTCTTCCTCCCATCGCGTTCTCCCTCTCTCAGCCACCGCCTGCGGCATCTTCCGCCGCCGCACAAGCCTCGCCTCCCGCTGCTGTGCTGTGCTCCACTGTCGCGATTCGCGGGCCCCCATCGAGATCCGTCGCCGTGCCCCTCGGCGAGATCCCGCCGGCAGCTCCCCTTCGAGGCCCCCTCCGTTCAGCGATCCACGGCGCCGCCCTAGACCCACCGGCACGGCAAGACCCCGACTGCCGAGATCCCGATCGCCCCGATCGCCCCATCCCAATGATCTCCCTCTCTCCGACCGAGACCCAGCCGTAAGCCGCCTGAGCGCCGACCCTCGCGACCACGGCACCCCGATCCCCTCCCTCCGGCGTTTCCACCTCGCATCCGCGGTGAGATCGTCGTCGCACAGAGGACCGAGCGAAGCCGCTCTCCGCCTCTCGCAGATCCCCGCCATCGCACGCCCAGCTGCCTGCCACCGCCAACCGCCGCCACAGCAAGGCCGTGCCGCCGCTCCTCAGCCCTGCCTCCTGATTCCGCTGCGCCGCCCTCCACGACAGCCCGCCGTGGCCGCCTCCTCTGTTTTTCCCCCAATCCCCTGTTTGAAACAGAGTAGCCGCTGCTGCCCCCTTCTCCCATCGTCTCCGGCACCGGCAGTCCCCTCTTTCCGCCGCCGCCCATACGCCGCATCTCCCTTCCTCTGCAACCAAACATCGGCAGCCCCTCTGACTTCCAACAGCATTTCCCACCTCGCCACACGCCTCAGACCGCTCCGTCTAACCCCAAACGCCGGCAGCCTCCATCCCAGGCCGTCCCCAACTTTGCACAGCCCAAGTCACGCCTACCTCCTCTCCTTGCCTAGCCACGCCGTCGTATTGCCACTCGCCGCGCCCCCACCAACCGCGAACTGCCGTCTCGGAGATTGCCATCGTCGCCTTGCAAATAACCCAGGGCCTTTATCTATCTGAGGGTAAGTGGCAGAAGTGCAGCTATACTTCTATTAAGTAATATCCTATTATGTGATAATTATACTAGTAGGTGGCAGTTATGACCCAACAATATTTAAGGGAAAATCAATGAACTTCACTTTATATATGAGTTAGTACATGAAAGTGCAGTACTTGATGCTTAAGCTATTAGTTTCATTATATGTTTATCATGGGTAATATGCAAATTATAAGGTTATTTGAATTAAGTTAATAGTAATTAAATTGGTTAAGGATCGCTAGCTTGATATCTGATCTCGCAGGTAGACTCGTCCTTGTACGATCACCAGAACACCTCGACGACCTTTTCCAGTTACGCTACCCGCAGTCGAGGAAACGGAGCCGTGACGCGATTCGTTGTCATTTCTAGATTCGGTTTACGCGTGACCGTCGAACTAGGTTGGTCCCTCTAACTCGTAGCACAACCCACACCGTAGCGAAACCGAAAACCTAATTAAAACTGGACAACAATAATTAAATTTACTTTTCCACACCAGTAAAACGCTGCTCACCGTAGAAAGATCGACAGTCGAACAACTTTTTCTGTGCACATAGGGTAGTGGTCGATCTAGGTTGAACAAACATCAAAACGTGACTTTGACGAATAGGATAGTCCCGCAACCTAGACACCAACCCTAATAGGACTTGATGAAAATCGTGACCTAACACCGTCGCAGTGACCTGTTTCAGACGGACGACCGCAGACGCGACGCCTGGACGAGACGCCCCGGACGGACGACACACTCGCCACCGCAGGCAAGTGTACTCACTTGCTCTTTCGGCCGTGCCTAGGCCTTAGACTGTTAGAACTATTAAACTGTGAACAAAGAGAACCGGACGTGAAATGATAGCGTCCGGGACGCCGCTGACGAATTAGACTTGACGACAAAGTCTAAGCGTAACAACAATAACTTTTGACACCGTAGAGTTATTTTGCGTGTGCGTGCGTGTGGACACCCTAGAAGAACTATCCCTGTCGTGTCACGTTGTGTCTTGTTTTGCACAGCCTGCTGGCAATAGGGCACTCTCTGAGTGATCCCTTGTACGGATACACAGCCTGTGGGTAGTGAGACGCTCACCTAGTAGAGTGAGTGATCTTTGTTACGGAACACCTACGGGAAGCTCGGCACCCACCTAGCAGAGTGAGTGTCCCAGCAGACCGAGAGGATAGAGACGCTCACCTAGCAGAGTGAGTGGTCCTATACAGTAGTACGGTTTCATCCACGAGGCGTTCATCGCTCACCTAGCAGAGTGAGAGATACGCTACCGATCGTGGGGATAGAGGCACTCACCTAGCAGAGTGAGTGGCCCTATATTGTCTTGTCCTGAGTTCTGGGGTTTGGGGTAGGGTTGAGCGTGCGCACGGCAAGAGGGTCTGATCCCCCTCGAACCGTAAGGCGTGAACCCTTCATGTCACAATTGTCTTGTCTTGTCTTGTCCTGTCCTGTCACGTTTCGTCCTGTCACGTTTCGTCTTGTCATGTCTTGTCTTGACACCGGTTAGGCTAGTCCCGTAGTTGGTGGCATACGCTACGAGTACTGCTTGTCCCGTTTTACTTTCCTGCTGCGTTTACTTTCTGTTGTCACTCTGTTATAACCCCAGTATGCTAATCAACCAGTAAACCAATTTTAATAGTTCGGTACACTTGCAGTAGAGTCTGACCTCTTTTGTAGACTTTACCTGACGTACAGTTCCCTTCTCTTGGTGATGTACGTCAGGTGTGGAGCCAGAGTACGCAGAGCCGGAGGACGCAGAGCCGGAGGACGCAGACCCAGAGTACGTGCCCGAGGAGGACCAGAGCTAGGGATCTTCACGTTGCTGATTCAGAGGTTTCACTGCAGTTTAGTTGGGTGCGTAGCACCGTTTACTTTCTGTTTAGGTTGGGTGCTTGCACCATTAATTTACTCCAGTTGTTTTGTAGCCGTGTTGGCTTTTGTTTAGACTCTCTGTACTTTTCTGGATATCTGTGGAATAAAATGAATGCATCTCTTTTAGTACTTTTGTTGTTCCGTACTAACCTGCAGGGACCTGTTCCTTCGTCTTGGAGTACCACATAGACGCTTATTGGGTCCGAGCTTTACAGCTCTGGCCTAAGCGGGCCTAGTCACGTTTCACTTCTGTCGTTTTGGGAAGCGGGGCGTGACACCCTTCAATCGGACTAAGTTGCCCGTCAAATGGAGTTGATCGCCCAAGGTTGTCTCAACTGCCAGCAGCAGGGGAGAACTACCTGCAAGGAAAACAACTCGTTAGAAAGGCGGGGCTTAGTGCCAACCCGTAGCCTCTCCGATGCTTAAGTCAGTGAGTGACTGTGGGAGAGCGTCGAACACCCAAGGCGATCTTAGAGGCGGATCAGCACTTGAGTGGCAAACAGGTGTGGAAGGCGCGAATATGTTGAAAATATTCGACCTTGTGTATAAATAGATGTGTTAGGAATTTGTTACCAATTAGCCAGCCCCTTCCTTGTTGGGGAAGAAGTGGTATTTATAGGCTGCTGGAGTCGGTTACTTTAGCTGAGCTGGCAATGACAGAGGTCCGGCTAAGAATGTCAGAGCCGAACGTGTCAGGCGCGCTTTTGTCAGGCCATCAGAGCCGTTAATGTCAGGTGTGCTTTTGTTAGGCTGTCTGGCGGTGAAACAGCTAGGCACGCTTTCGACAGGCGATTAGGCGGCAAAGCGGTCAGGTGCGCTTTTATCAGAGTTGTCTGTAGTGAAACTGCTAGTGACGTGTCGTCTTCCTCCGTGGGCGAACTTCGCCTGAATGGGGAGTTCGGTGAGCTGCATCTGGGGCGAGCTGGGGTAGGTCACCGGTATGCTGGAGGGTTCCTCTTCAGTTTGACTGGCGAGTCCACAGCTCTGCTGGCGCGGGCTACTCCGAGCCTCGGTGAGCTTCTCTATGCCCTGGCGAACTCTGCCTTGTTGCGGAGATCTGGCGGGCTAAGACTTGGGCTATGGAGATGCAGGTTCAGATCAGGTCGGTCAATTTAGAGGTCGTAACAATATCTATATGGACAATCGAACCTGACGTTCAAATTAAAATGTCTAAATACCCTTTTTCCAAATAAAATACGACGGGATTATGTGAAAACTATTTCTGCTATCTTAAAGATGCACATTTCATGGTAAATAGATCTCACAGATCTATGGTCTAATACACCAATATGGATACCAAAAGTATGCCATAATACCGCTAAACTCTTTTAAATTAATCTCACTCTACAAGGAATGATTCTTGAACTAGCCTTGAATATAAGCTCACTCATGAAGTCGTGGATAAATAAATAAGTGAGAGAAATATATTATGAGATTCTCATCCAAGTATTTGTTCCCCTTTAGCTTATTTATACTTCCACACACTGAAAAGTAGAAATATAGAAACAAACTTGCTCTCTCGTGTATGTCTCCCTTAGTGAGACTAATGTTTCTTCTTCCTAAAAAATAAAAGTATGGAAGACTGAAAACAGGGGAAGTCCAGGACTAACAACGTCCAGAAAATTAAAAGAGAAAGGGAAGATATGAAATACTTCGACGTGGAATAAGTAATGGCAAACCAAGATCAGACCCAGAAGTTCTTATAAAACCTATACTGCTCTTGCAATATGAAAGGTCATACATTTATGCCATAGAAAAATTATACAAAGATAGTCTAAAGACGAAAGTCAACCCAACTATCATATAATTGGCTACTCCCCGAGCACATATAAACTTTGAAAAACAATAGTCTATTGCCATAACATAATTGCTAGGAATCATTGTTGATCACAGTATATATATGTTTATGCTTTTTATGCATTTATTTATACTGCAAATTTTTATGCTTAGTTTTTTTAAACATCTGTAATATAATATGAGGATGCCCAATACTCTCTGAAAAAGAAACTTACCAAGTTTTGATGCATATTCGTCAAAACGAAATCCCTAATGAACGACTGAAAGATTTAATGGCCTGAAGACCATACTTGAGCATTCAAATAGACTTTCAAAAGGTACTATATAAATTCGAAAAGGGGAAGCAAATGAACACCTGAAGTGCATAAAATCTTCCAAGTTTTAACTTTGGTACGACATAATATGCCACCCTAGATCGATGATGATGCAATACATCACATCCCAATCTTATAATCATAACTTAAAGAACATGAAGATTCTTCAGTAGGGTGAGCTTTCATTGTCCCACCGAAAGGAAAAATGATTACGAGATCATCTCCACCACACGTGGACTTTGACTCTCAAGACTTCCTCAAATATAATTGTTTACAAAATCTATCATAAAAGACCTTTAGGTCTCCTGAGAGTAATTGAGGGGTTTAAGTGGACTTATCCACTCCCTACAAAGGACTGATGAAGTACCTTATAGTACTCATCCATATATTCTCCAAAAATGGTCATAAGTAATCCTATTATCCAACCGCAATCCAACTTTTTCAAAGCAAAGATGACATATTATTAAATGGTGGATAAATTGGATAATACTGAGAAATCAACAATAATTTGCAAACTGGAATAAAGTTGAACATCCTGAAGATTATGTTCACACCTAAAATTGGGTCATATAAGTAAATCATTAAATTAATTCAAACGGATTACTCATTCGTTAAAAATCCAGTTGCTGGTGACTGCATGGGGACAAGCAATTACATTGCAGACCATCAAAATGCCACCTTAGAACCCATTTATCAGGGCCTGATCACCCCAGATAAATAACTTCAGAGAACTCCAAACGGAGAAGGTGATTAGAGCACATCTTATATATTGTGCGTTGATTGGTCCACATCCTCATATCACCACTGTAAACCCTCAAAATGCAATCCAAACAGGGGAAGCATTTAAAAGTACATCCCATAAGATTGTCCATTGATGGGCCCTCATTAAAAGATGTGATTATTACGATGAGATCATGAAGATCCTTCACATTCAGAAATATTTAATTTCCCAGTACTAAGTTCAACTTGGATGTCACAATCATCCTTGAGATTAGATCTCAGTTGACCATATTAGAATATCAAAATCTTTGATCTAAGATTTTGAATTATGATGAGATCCTGAAGATCCTACATAATTATGAAGATTTTAAAAATTCATCGGAAATATTAGTTGACAATCTGAATATTGTCAAAAACACACATCCATGCTGCTACAAATCCAGCTATGAGTGACATATCAAAAATGATGGGCGTTGTCACGCCCCGCTTCCCATTCTTCCGGGAGAGAGGACGCAAGCAGACCCGCGATGTGCTTAAAACAAAGAGGAGTATAGTTTTTTATAAATCTTTTCCTCCTTGGCTTAAACACAATAACAGGTCTGTGTTAAAACTGCAGATCCTTTCATGCTTACTTAAGAAATAGTTTGAATAACATTATTCCAAACAAAGAGTCCAAATATAGAATACAACAATAGGTCTAGCATATCCAAATCAAAATACACACATATACATTGATACACTCCAAAAATACTGACATGAAATAATAAAAGAGCTAATCTTCAGTATGGATGAAGTCCACGTGGTCAGTGGTCCTGGTCAACAGGACTGATCTCAGATACAGATTCCACAATAAACTCTGGCTCGAAACCTAACATGCATTTCAAACCAATATACATTTGAAATACATGTCAGTATGGGTTACTGGTGCAAGTATTTTCCATAATAGAAAGAATGAGTGTATATAAAATTTTTACAAAAAGCATGGTATGTATAACAAGCTATGTAAAGAGTTAAAAACCAAATAAGACAAAAGAGAGATTCTTATAATCATGCATGTAAAGGGTCGAAGTAACTTAATTAAGACTATAACAAAGCCGAAATCAAGATATAACCATAATCAATGTTTACACTTATGATGATTCAGATTCTAACATTGGTCCATACATTCACGGCCAGTAAGGTTTGGCCAAGTAGGTCACTATCCCCGCAAGCAGGGTGATCCAGACTTGGACGCAAACAATCCTAAACACTGGGTGGTACCAATGTTAATAATGCCAATTAAAATATCTGCTCCATCAATTTTGTTATAACTTTACATTTGAGTTTTGTGTGAGTACATAGAAGTAATTAACAAGTGTAATTTGTAAGAGTTACAATAGTTAAACCATTGATAGTAATTTGCAACATGTAGTAGTTAAGCATTTGATAGCAATTTGCAACCTGTAAAGAAAAGACTTTATAAAACTATGAAGTGGATACTCACTAATATTTGTTCTAGTGTAAAGCCCAATGTCAGAGGAATGATGTAACTAAGATGCACCAAAACCATCAGAAGCTACCCGTGGTCCTCTACTTTCTGACTCCATTAGGATGACGATCAAGTTTTATCAATAGGGTGGATCTAGTCAATCAGCAACCTTTACTACAGTGGACTACCACATCCCATAGGTCGAGTCAAAGTATGTGTACTATCTATTTACAATTTTTGTTCAATCATATGAGTTCCATTAGTAGTTCAGTCTGTTCTATTCATTTGTATTGTATAAGATGTGTATGGTGTCTCATGAGTCCGTACAATAATCACACTAATTTTCACAATTTTGTGATTCAGTTAAACAATTAAACAAAGCGTTAAAACGTACAATTATTTAAAGAAACGAGCACAAAAAATGATTTTTAACTAAGCAAATAAGGATGAATAAGCTAAAAATATTTTTCTAAGGCTAGTAGTTATTTCTCGAGATTTTAAAATCGTAAACATGAATTTTTCTTAGTTTATATAATCCAAAAACAGATTTTAGAAATAAGAAAATGATTTTACAAAATATTCCAAGATTTCTCTAGGACAAACCATATGTCGGAATTCTTCCATCAAGGTGTCAAAATGACCGTCTCATCTAGTACTACGACATATATTTTTCTCGTACGTTAGTTTACGTGAAAATTTGAAGATATAAATTTGTAAAGGAATTCACAATAATAGGTTTTATCTTTGAAAATTTACTGCAGAAAATGTACTTGCATTTTGGCGATGAAACTAGCACCAATGCGTTCGTTTCATCGAACTAGATTTTCTGGCTCTTTCTGTCTATTTTTCTGAGGCCTATACAATTTATTATCAATTTAAAACGAATCAGCCATTAAAATATTATTAATATAAATACATATTTTCGTATTTTCGTATTTAATAACGTATTTACTACCGAATCTCTCTCACCCTCTATTCTCACCTTTAACGCTCAAGGGGTTTTTGCGTTTGTGTCTTCGCCGACGGCGACTGAGGCGACAGGGGAGGCGGCGTAGGTCGTGGTGGAGTGGAGGGCTGTGTAACAGAGCCGACGGGGACCAGCGGCGGTGCTCACAGCGGCGGCAGCGAGGATCGATGGAAGGGAGAGTGGTGATGCTACTGTTTTTCGACGACAGGGGGGCGTTGGGGGCGGTGCTATTGGCTGAGGAAGGCGGAGACGGGTGGCGCGAGAAGTGCTGGAGGTGGAGAGTAGATCGACGGAGGCGTGGGGGCTCGGCTGAGTTGTCGACGATGGGAGCTTTCATCGGGGAGTGGAGGAGCTCGGTGGGAGTCTGGGGCTGCTGCGACGGAGGAGGGGAGTCAGAGATGGTGTCTGGTGGTGGGGCAGTGGCGGAATGCGTCGAGTGGGAGGCAGTGATGGAGGGGGTCTTGCCGCGGGTGGGAGGAGCAGCAGCGGGCGTGGTTGAGGCTGCTGGGGTTGCGAAGGGAGCTCACGGCGGTAATCTGCTCGGAGCACCGGTGGGAGGTGCTGGAGGATGCTGAGGAGAAAGGACGGCAGTGGTCGTGTCCCAGTGGTGGCACCGTAACGGAGGAGGGGTTGATGGTGAGGAAGATGAACGCGATGGGGTTTGGTGGGTTCTTGGTAAGGTTTGTTCATTGGAGGCCGTTGTACGGTGGCAGTGGGTCGCGGAGAGTGTGGTCGGCGGTGACGTCGGAGGGGAGGGGCGGTGAGTTTGGTTGTGGACTCGCCGTGAGTAGAGAGAGGGTGCGAGTGTATGAGGGAGAGGGAGATGGGGTTCTATTTATAGGTTAAAATAATAATATAATATGATTATACGGTAATAAATAGGTTAGTTGGAGGGTTGGGTAGAGATTATTTGACTTAATGAGGTTCATTCACCCCGTTTAGCATGGGGCTGCTTGGTTAGGTGATTACCACATATGCTGCGGTTTAGAGGGTAGATTAAAAAGGTAATTAAGTTATAGTAAAGTGATTAGTAAAGGTAATTGTAAGGACCCTGGCTATGAAAAAACACTAGAAGGGGGTTGAATAGTATTTTTAAAATTTAAACGATAGTTATACCAATTTAAATCCCTAAGGAACAATAAATGCGGAATTATAAATTAACCCAAAATGAAACAAACTAACAAAGAGATGTTTCAAGGGTCAGGATTACCCAAGTCCAATTCCAACTTGTTCCTGATAATCCTACGTCCCTTCCACCCGGATACCTCCGGATACTCAAGTTAGAACCCTAACTTGAGGTTTCCTTTAAACCCACTTGTAGCAACCCTACAAGTGTAATCGATGTACAATCGATGTCCTTGACTCCCACAACTTGGGATCAAGCAAACCCACTCTTACAAACCGACAGTGTAATCGAAATACGAGATAATGAAATTCGAAATGTAAACACTTACAATCACATATGCCATGAAGTAGAACTTGAAGGAGCGAGCGTGCGTGCGTGTGTGTGTGTGTGTGTGTGTGTGTGTGTGTGTGTGTGTGTGTGTGTGTGTGTGTGTGTGTTGATGTCTCTTCCAAGAAGAGAGAAAGCCCTTGCACTTGTCTTCACCAAGGCTTGAAGCTCAGATTTGGTTTAAGTGGGAAAACAAGATTAGAGTTGAGATTTCGAGGGCTTGAGAGTTGAGGAAGAGAGAGATTGAGAGATTGAGTGTTAGAGCTTTAAATTTGTAAATCGCAAGCGCACGGTGTCGTCGTAGCACTTAACGGGTCGTCCGCATGGAGGTGGATTGATCGAGTACTAGCTCAATTTGGGGTTTTATACTAGCTACATTAATCAATTGGAAGGGGGAAACATGGATTCACGGGGTTTTAACGAAGATAACGATGTGAATATGTGAAAATGCGAAGAATAATAACAAGAATAACAACAATAATGAGAGGATAGCAATCAAAATGGGTAAACACTATTAAAACAGCAAAAATAACAAAAAAACCACGTCAATAACAATAAGAGAAAGGGAAGAGGAGGCTTATCTCATTAATCCACCAAGGAAGCTGTCAGTTTCCTTTACAAATCAGAGAGAAAAGCTCCAAAATCTATCTAAAAACTAACTAAAACCCTAAACTACTCCTAGAAACTCAATAGAATAGTGAAAGGAGCCAAAAACGCGTAAAAAGCTCGGTCCTTCAAAAGACGGCGCCCCTTGCTTAAATACAGAATCCTACAGGCTAACGGGTCGTGCCCCAAACCCGCTTTCAAACAGCCGCGTGGTTAAACCACGCGACCGCGTCGTTTACGAAACACTGATGCGCACTGGAGCACATTCGATTGACATGGTCATATGGTCAAAAACCTTATGGCCGTGTGGATCCTCGCTGCCGTTGAAGATGATGATGATGCAGAAACGGCCGCGTGAAGTTGATTTTAGAGGAAGATCGACGATGTCGTTTCGATAAATCAAAACGGCCATGTAGACTCTGCAGATTCCCCACATTCCTCCAAAGTTCCCGAGAGATACGTGGCCGTTTGGATTAATCTAAACGACCGTGTGAATTTGTCTTTGAATCGAGGAGGGGCTCTTCTCTTAAAACGATCGTATGAAGGCTCAAAACATTGAAAAAACAGTTCATACGGCCACGTGGAAATTCCAATGAAGAGGGAGACGGGCTGGTCGTGTGGCTTGAGTTGGTCGGGGTGGGAGAAGGAGAAAGGGAGGAGATTTAGGGGATGAGTTGCATGGGTTGAGGCGTAGAAAGATCGAGAGTAAGGGATGCCTTCTTCTTTGCAGCTGGGTGTAAGTAGAACGAGAGATGTGAGGGTTCGGGTGCTCCTCTACAAACGAAGGGGAAGAGGGGAATATATAATAAAATTTGTATTTATAAAATACTTAGTATTTAATAATGACATTCATTGGGTTGTTGGGGAGAATGGACTAAGTGCGGAAACGAAAACTTCGAAACAAACGTGGGCTGCCATGCCATCGAATTAACTAGGTAATTAGGTGAGATTAAAAGCTAAACGTAAATAGTAAAAAATCAATTAATAAAATAATTTAATACATGAAAGTTACGATTTTGCCCTTGGAACTAAAGGTGTCTGAAAAATTACGAAAAAACCACGGGTTCATATCGTCACAAGGATCATGAAAATGAAGACCATTTTAGATTTTGAGTGACGAAAAATAGAAAAAAATTGTTTATTCATTTTTGATCTCATTCGAATATGGAAATATATATGTGCACGACAAAATCAGGCCGTTACAAAATTATTATTATGTGACAACATCGATTACATCTGGTCAAATACGTTTAAAATCTTCTTCAAGATTAGTCGTAGTCCTTCTTACTCTTGGAATTTGGAAACCAGGGATACTTGTTATAGTTGTTGAGTTAACTCAAACTATAATATAGTTATCTTTTGAGAACCAATTCCATTCAACATATGATGTAGTTCAACTTAACCCAAGTCGTCACATCGTGAAAATAATCGAGTGCTGGTGTAAGTTAGGACTGGACAAGAAAGTAATGGTCTCACTAGACTAGTCTTTATGATTTGTTGAGCCAACTCAAGGTCATAAATGACTAGGGGTAAAAACTGATAAGAAAATCACATTCGATGTGATTGATGAAGAGCCATCTATCAATCGCAGAGTCAATCAACCTGTTGAACCAACTCACGGTTGTAAAACCCAAGGTTGTCGGGTCCCTTTCCCACTAAATATCACTATTCGTTCATTTATATGGATTAAGATGATCGTTAAAATAGTGGGAGGATATAGTTGGATAAAAACCAATCTAACTATATTTATAAATTATGAATATTTGCTAAACTAGGGTAGTTCTATATTTTACCGCATGTAATCCAAATCATAATATCCTAAAAGAATAAGTTAACTGGTCAAAATGATTGGTTAAGGAATATCAACTCAAAATCCAATTTAATAGACTAAACTATGTTTTCACTGACCTTAAAGTGTCCTTCTTAGCACATACTTAAGGAAAATTATTTCCTTGAGCTCTAGGTCCAGCACAATAAAAGCACGCTTCTTGTTACTCGCCTCTGTGAACTATATGCTCCAGGGGCAGCTTGAACGTACTGATGTTCAAAGCATGTCTCTTCGTACAACTTGTTGAGTCAACTTAAGATTGTATGGATAACAGTTTCAATCTGCAAGGTTCGAAACTTCATGTAAACTGTTTGGCTCGAAAATGAGTGCATGAGCAGTGCAAGACCATGTAACCAAATCAGATCTTGAGTCAAGCATCTTGTTGAGTCAACTCAAGGTTGTAAAGCTCAAGTGTTTGGATGTGTGAGATACTTGCACATCTAATATTTGTGTTGGAACATGTAGTGTCTAAATGTGATTTAGAAATGAGAAGGCACTAAGGAACGTCGGTTAAGAAAGAATGTTTCGTCTATCAGGAAAAAGGCCTAGTAGGAGGAATTGAAAAGGGGACATATTTGATGCCTCAGTTTCAGTATATTTGTTATACAAAAGAAAAGAGTGTCTTACGTATTGGGGAAAGAGCAAGGGTCGCTTCTTGGGTTATAAGGGACGTCTCACACATTTTGGCGAATGGCGTCACCTTGCTTTAGAAGCAATGCTTCGATGTGATTATTTTGTATAACGATATTGCATTAAGTGTTAATACATGAATGCACAAGTTAGTAGAGAAATATATCTATGGCAAAATAGACTAGGCCGTACCAAAGAAAACAGACTTTTCAAGTTACATAAAGAAAGGTCTCTTGACCTCTCGTATTATGAGCCGAAAGACACTTGTGAGTCTTATCTCGAAGGTATGATTGCCAAAACTCCTTCTGTGAGACAGTTGGAGAATGAGTTGGAGAATGAGTGGTCTCGTACATTCGGATGTATCCAGACCCAAGTCTACATTAGCTAGGATATGGTATTCTTATTTTATTACGACACGTGTTCTTGATAAAACACAAGTCTGATAAAATAGAGAACACAATGACAGAAGTATTTGCACCAATTTGATCAGATCAAAGGCACAAATACCTAGTCATGTAATTCTTGTGTAATTAAAAGAGAATGAGATTTTCTCTCAGGTCAAGTCTCCTAACACACCGATGTGTTGGAGATCATGAATCTCACTTTGTTAGACATGGTGCGATACATGGTAAGTGGCTCTGAGTTACAATCCTCACTCTAGGGTTAAGCCCCAGATAATAGTACCTATGTTCTTGATGAGGTCCTGCAAAGGTTCGTGCCAATGACTCCATAAATGATATGGAACAGTGGGAAACCCAACCTTAAAATACATTAAGGTGTGTGGTTTTCATGTGTACGTCAAGTGGCTTAATCCAGACCAACTAGAAGACACATTTGTCAGAACCAGTAAATACGTTATTCATTAAATCAATCATTAGGAAGTCACATGATTACTCGAGCCCCTGAATTATCTCGTAAGACAAAGGAGTCGAGTAAAACATCATAGTTGATGATGGCCTAGTAAACATCCAGGATGCCATTCGGAGTAGGGAATCTGAGAAATGGCATGATGCAATCCGAAAAAGGTCATTGCACATAAATAAGGTATGGACCTTAGAAGACGTGCCCAAGGGAAGTGTTCCCATTGGCTGCAAGTAAATATTCAAGACAGAAGATTAGTGCAGATGTCAAATGATGAAGTGTTGGTTAAGCTGGTTGAGAAAGATTATCATTAGAACCCCTACAAATGGATTATGATGAAATTTTATCGCCCACAGCATTGTACAGATCTATTCGGATCAGACTCGATGTCAATGCTCATGATGACCATGACATCTGGAATATGCATATAAAGTCTGTTTTCTAAATATGATTTAGAAGAACGAATTTACATGAATCAGCCAGAAAGTTTTGAAGGTCAGTGGGAGCGAATAAAAGGCATGTGAGGCATCAAGAAACTGGAACATATGTTTTGATAAAGTAATCAAACAGTTTGACACTTTGTCAGAAATAATTATGAGCTATGCAGATGACCAGTGACTATTTTGGATAATTTACGTAACGTACTTGAAGGATATTGTCTTAGTCTCAAGTGAGGACAATGCGCTGGATGAGATCCAGGCAAGACAAATGTTACGGATTCCAAGAGACCAATGAAACAATTTGGATGAGATTCAAATGTGTGATCTAGCAGAAACATAGAACTCTTTAAGTCTACATAAAAGACAGTTTAGCAGATCCACTCACAAAGGCTTTACCACATGAAGTCTGGAGAGACTTATGTGTAAAAGTGGTATAAGATACCGAGATAAATGGGTGGCCTAAGTGAAAGTCGGAGATGTTGAAATATATGTGTGCCCTATAGGCAATTTATCTCTATGTATATGTACAAACTTCTTGTTCGAAATAACAGTAAGCTGTTTGACAAGAATTTACCTAAGAAAATAATAAGGTAGCCTTCATTAGAACTTGGTATAGGTTGTGGGTATATGAGTGAAGGTTGTAGGGCTGGGCACTGAATTGGAAATTGATGGCCATATGTCCATGCATCCCACATGCCTCGCAAACTGCGACAACCTGCGAATATTCTTAACCTCCTATCTGAGCACCGTATGGTGTGTAGGCATCAAAATTCCCAATGTATGATCCATCGTGCGTCCACATATTATCCAAGTAGCACCTGCACATAAAAGATAATCTAGGAAAAAAGTGTCAGTGGCATAAGGAATATCACAATATGATAATCGGTGGTGGTGGAAAAATTTCTTATTGAAATTTTTATAAATTTTTGAACGAAACGTAGTCTAGCGAACCCTAATCTAACTACTATCAATCAAATCATGCGTCCCCAGCAATGCACCAAAAACTTGTTAAATCTTTAAATTTGTACACCACAAGCGCACGGCATCGTCGTAGCGCTTAACGGGTCGTCCGCATGGAGGCAGATTGATCGAGCACTAGCTCGATTTGGGATTTTATACTAGCTACGTTAATCATTAGAAGGGGAATCATGGATTCACAGGGTTTTAACGAAGATAACGATGTGAAAATGTGAAAATGCGAAGAATAACAACAAGAATAACAACAACAACGAGAGGATAGCAATCAAAATGGGTAACCACTATTAAAACAAGAAAAGCAACAAAAACAACGGCAATAACAATGAGAGAAACGGAAGATGATGCTTATCTCATTAATCCACAAGGGAAGTTGTCAGTTTCCTTTACAAATCAAAGAGAATAGCTCCAAAAATCTATCTAAAACTAACTAAAACCCTAAACTACTACTAGAAACTCAATAGAACAGTGAAAGGAGCCAAAACGGCCTAAAAAGCTCATCCCTTCAAAAGACAACGCCCCTTGCTTAAATACAAAACCCTACAGGCTAATGGGTCGTGCCCCAAACTCCCTTTCAAATGGCCGCGTGGTTGAACCACGCGGCCGTATCGTTTACAAAACGCTGATGCGCACTGGAGCACATTTGATTGACACGGCCATATGGTCAAAAACCATACGGCTGTGTGGATCCTCGATGCCGCTGAAGAAGAAGATAACACGGCAACGTCCGCGTGAAGTTTATTTTAGAGGAAGATCGACGTGATCGTTTCGATAAATCGAAACGGCCGTGTAGACTCTGCAAACATGCCACATTCCTCCAAAGTTTTTCTGAGAGATACGCGGCAATTTGGATTAATCCAAACGGCCGTGTGAATTTGTCTTTGAGTCAAGGAGGGGCTCTGGTCTTCAAACAGCCGTACGAAGGCTCAAAATATTGAAAAATAGTTCATACTACCACATGGAAATTCCATACGGTTGTGTGGAATTTCCAGCACGACCAAGCTGCACTCCAGAAAATCTAGAAAAATCGGATTTGAGCAAATGAGGTGGCGTTAGAATCGAGACGAGACGCTCTTCGAAGGAAAAATAAAGAGGAGTGAAGATGACCACAGAGTTGAGAGCAGATCTTCAGACTTTGTGTGTCTTGCACGCATCTTGTGGCATCTCCTCCAGATTTCCCTTCTTTTGATTTCCTCTCCTCGCCTTGCTCGCTCCTTTCACTTCTTTGACTCTTTTTGGTGCTTTTTCGCCTTTTTAATGCCCCATTATCATGAATTTGTTTCCTTTTTTCTGAAACGCACAAATTGGAACTAAAGAGTAAAATGGAAACAAAGGCGGATAAAAATAGAATGAAACAATGAATAAAATGAGGCGAAAAGCATGTGAGATGAGCGTGAAATATATATGTACACACACACACACACACACACACACACACACACACACACACACACACATAGAATGAAACGGTGAATAAAATGAAGCGAAAAGTGTGTGAGATGAGCGTGAAATATATACATACATACATATATATATGTATACACACACACACACACACACACACACATAGAGGTTGACTAGGATCCATTCGGATGGATCAAACATGCGGATCCATCCAGGTGGAATTTAAAGCTAGACAATGTAAATAGAAAATCCAACCGTTGGATGTCTTCTAACATGTCTAAACTAGCTCCAAACAAAATTTCAACTAATTTGGACGTGTTTTGCTCATGCATCTAGTGGTTGCAAAATCGATGTTTTTGAATAGTTATAAAATCGGCTAATTTTGCAACCACTTGATGCATGGGCAAAACACGTCCAAATTAGTTGAAATTTTGTTTGGAGCTAGTTTAGATATATTAGAAGACATCCAACGGTCGGATTTTCTATTTACATTGTCTAGCTTTAAATTCCACTTGGATGGATCCGCATGTTTGATCCATCCGAATGGATCCTAGTCAACCTATATATACATATATCTATTATACATTTGACAGCGATTTTTGAATCCTAGGGCTGACTAGGACAAGCTGACTAGGACAAATGGGTTGATAGAAAGACGGTTCAGATTTAATCTCAAGAATGAAGGTTGAGATGATGTTTTGAGAAAAATTTGGGAGGAACTTTTGAATTTTGAGTTTGAATTTTGGGAAGAAATGCTTTGAGGGAAAACAAAAGCATTGAAAACTGAGCCGTCACGTTTTTCTCTCACATCTGGCGTGAAACTCTATCTCGAGATCTCTGTTCTCCCTCTCTCCTTTCCAATGGATGTTGCGAATTGGTTAAGAACAGCATGAAGAACCCACAGCATGAAGACGCCCAGATGCAAGAAGCAGCGAAAGAACACTACGAAGAAGAAGCCAACCTTACGAGATCTCTGTTCTCCCTCTCTCCTTTCCAATGGATGTTGCAAATATTTCTCTTTCTTGAAGCTTCTCTCTTTTCTTCCTCTCTAAGGTAAGAATTAGGGTTTCTTTTTTCTCCAGTTATCTCAATCTAGGGCTCAGGCGAGCTGAAAGACTTTGATTTTCGTTGTCGATCTATTTGCAATTTTTGTTTAGGGAGGACCTTGAAATTTGGATCATGGTAGCTTATGTTTCTGATTCCCTGTTCTTTTGGTTTTTGTTTCGAATGTTGCCATAATCTCGATCGAGGAGGCGTTGGACGATCGCGTTAAGAAGAAGGCAGATAGGTACTGCAAGTGAAAGAAAGTTCGATTCAAAAGATTAGGTATGCTATTAGGGTTACAGTTTCCTGATTTATTCTCCTTTTGAATTGTACTTCTATCTAATAAAAATCTTTTGTCTTATCTTTTGTTTCCTGATTTATTCGATGTTGAATGCTAATGCTTATTTTTGATTGGAATTGGGCTACTCGTGTGAATTGGAACCTTTGGTCTATTGCCCAATCAAATTATTTCTACAATTTTGGATTTTAATGTTTATTGTTGTTTTGTTATTTGTTAACAACTGCAAATTTATTGGTCATATACACAGGCGTTAAGTACATAGATTCAAGTGTTTATTATTTAATCTGGCAATTTCTGATCGTCCTTCTTCACAGATCAAGTATTTAAAAGAAGCATTTAGCCGTACTTTGCGATCTCTTCACAGATCAGGTATTTTTTGAGACTTTTATTTGTTTATTTTTTTGTTTTTTTCGTTTTGGTTATCAGATTGTTCTCATGTATATATTCTAGATTTATTTGAATTTGATGATTTCTTCTTCTTTTAATTATTGGCATTAACAACAATTTCATGTCCATAACAAGTCCCCATTTGCCTCATCTGATCTCTATGACCATATTTCTTCCGGTAGCTGGAATGCTATGAGTTTAACATTATGTATATTTTTGCGCTGTCTCCCAGGGTTTAACTTAGTTAATATCAAGTTTCTTGCCAGTTCTCAGTTAGTTGAGAGCAATTATAGCAGGTAGTAGGGAAATATTGATTGTAGGGCTGTCAATCTCTTTAATAAGTCATTGGCTCACATCAGAACTAATGAGAGGCATTTGATTTAAATGAAGAAAGCTGAATCTTTTTTCTGGTGTCATTTGTAATTCTCTTTTTGGACATTAGAATTTATGATCTTTGTGATCTTTGTGATCTTTATGATCTTTATGATCCGGTGTAATTCTCCTTTTTGTGATCTTTGTGTTATCTTTGGAAGCATAATACATCAGTTAAAGCCCTTTATAAATATGGAGAAGGGAAGTGATCTTTGTGCCCAATACATGTTTGTTGAAATATCTTAACGAGTTCCACATATGTTTTTACTTATGTTCCTTAACTATGCTGCAAATTTACCTACTAACTGCAAAAACTAATACATATTCATGATTTATGTATGTTTCATCATCACAATTGGCTATGTTCCAGGTAACTTGCCTGTAACGTAGTATGTGCTATCTTCCTGGTGACTGTGAATGTCATGGGTTTGATATTTGTAATTAGGATCATGGTAGCTTATGTTTCAGATTCCCTGTTCTTTTTGTTTTTGTTTCGAATGTTGCCATAATCTCGAGGTCATATGATAGATTGCAAATTGCAGGCAAATTGCCCTGAACGAATGAAGCTACTGTTGGGTTTAACATGATTTGAACGAATGAAGCTACTGTTGAGATTCATATGATTTCTTTTTGTTTTTGTATTTTCGTTTTTGTTCTTTTTGTATTTTCAGAATGTTGATTAGTAGAAAATAAAATTCTGATTCCCTGAGATTTGGCATGCTTGAAGATTGGATTTTGAGGGAATTCTTCGTCACTTTCTTTTGTTTTCTGGTTCGTAACCTTTTTTGAGTTAAAAGGCGTTTGTGGTTTAATTAAAATGTAGTTTGATACTTAGGACATGTATTCGAAATGTTATTGGATTTTGAAGTTTGATGCCTAATTTTGTATAAGCCTTTGAAAGAAGATGGTCTGCATGTTGTATAACCCCAAATTTTTTCATTTAAAATTTGTTGCAAATTGCAGGCGAGTTGACCGGAGAGTGCCAATAACTGGGAGCCCATCGAAATCATTTGAAGAGAGGTATCCAAAATATTAAACACTTTTGCCCGTTTCTGGCTTTTTTGGGTTATTGACCCATTATTGTTTCATGTTGCAGAAATCGACACGGAAGCAAAAACGGAGGTCCAGTGAGCCTCATCTAGCGTCGCCACCAAACACCAGCGAGCTTCATCCAGCGAGCCTCATCTAATGACCTTAGCCCAAATGGGAATTCTTCATTTTATTTTTAAATTTGTCCCTTTCAAATTTGTTCCTTTCAAATTGCAGATTCAACAATTTCTTTTCCTTTCAAATTTGTTGCAAATTGCAGGCGAATTTGGCCGGAGAGTGCCAACAAGTGGAAGCCCATCGAAAACATTCAGTCATGTTCCGACCATGATTATTTAGGAAAGGTGCCAGGAAGATATTCTGCTGGTGGTTTAGCTGGTCAATTTTTTTGAATATGGAAAGCCGGCTAGGTTACTCTAAACAGGTTTTTCTGGTGTGCAAATTTTCAGAGAAAGCAATTATGGTTGTTAATTGCTTTGAATGGTTTGTTGTTAGACATTTTATGCTTTGTTTCTGGTATTGCATGATGGTGAAGGTTCAATACATACGGTGAAGTGGAGGACCCGCCTGATTGCTTGGCCTATTAATGCAGGGGTAAAAGTTTATGACATGGCAAATAATGAACACATCACATTCATTGAGAGGCCTTGAGGAAGCCCACGACCAAAACTTTTGCTTCCATATTTAGTTTGGCAGGTGAGTTTATTTATTTATCTAATTTTCCACCAAAATTGTTTTACCAGGGTTCATTTCATGCATTTAATAATCAGTAAATATATCATGTAGTGACCTAAATTGTTTTCTACTCACAGACATGTCAGTAAATATATCAGTAAATATATCATGTAGTGAATCCATTTTGCTTCTATTGGTGATGCGTTATAAACTGTTTTCTGTTGTTATATCAGTAGATCTAGAATATAAAAGGAACACAGTGCAAATGATAGATTATGGAGACGCATGAATCGGAATGAAACTGTGATTATGGATGTAGATGACATGTGACAGCAAGCACTCCTGGTGTTGTCCAGTCTGACAAACAGGAAGGGTTGGTTACACATGACTTCCTTGGACCAGCAAGAAACTCAATGTCTATATTACAGGATGATGCACCATTTCAGATGCACATGTTTGCAACATGCCCATCGAATGTACCTTTTTTCTGATCATGATATCTCAGCTATTACATTGATCATGTTTTAGGAACTATGTTATTTGTAAGGCTCAAAGTAGGATAGTCTGTCAGTTTTACCCCTGTTTACATGTCAATTACTCTATTTCGAGAGTTAAAACATCATCTTGACATCTATTAAATCTGCAATAGATTCTTGGGAAAGCTTTTCCAAACTAGGCTGCTGATTATGAACAAAACACACATCCAAATACTATATGAATGTCTAAGAAAAGGAGCTTATCAGGATACAAATATGAAACATGAGAAATGAGTGACCCCTATGAAGTACAGAAGAAGACATTCAATTTATTAGATATCATGCACAAAGAACCACATCAACTCTGAGATATTTAGGAACATTCTTTTTTGTAATGTCTAAAAGATATCAATATTTTTTTAGCTACCTTATTTTGTTGGGATGTGTGAGGATTAGTTGTTTGATGCAAAAGATCACGTGATACATAAAAATCACACTATTTTTTTCATAGATTCAAGAGCATTATCAGTACCCAAGATTCAAATTGATACATTCATTATAATATTTGTTATAACAGGTGGAACTTGAGTTCCATCATTTAATAAATATGTCTAAATAGCTTTAGAAAAATTATCAGCAAAACCAAGGAAATGACAATATTTAGAAGAGGGATATAACTCGATACGGGCATAAAAATATCAGAATAGATTAACTCAAATGAACTTCGGTTCCTACAGTTGAAATTATGTTGTTGCTTTCTTCATATCAAATTCAAAAATAACATATAAGCATCTTTTTAGTGGCTCTTTTGATGGTGGGATTGATGATTTAATTGGTACATATATGCTACTTTCCATATGTTTGACAGATTTGAATAATATTCCAACTTTTAGCAAGCATATGTTTGACAGATTTGAATAAATATTTGGATTTCCTATGACTTGAACCATCACCAACTTCACATTTTCAACACATATAACATGACACATTTGAGTAAATATGTTGGATATGTGGTACATATAACATGACAGACTTGAACCATCACCAGTCTTAGTGTTTCTTATATCAAAAAGCATTTGATTAGTTTAATTTTTTTTCCTGATCTGAAGTACTCTTCTATCTTGATGGAAGACCACCAGAATCCAGCAAGTACTCCAAAATGATTAGGGTTGTATTGAACAAGGATAGATTTAGGTCCATTCCGACTTTGCTTCTATTTCACCGGCTTCTTTACTTCTCTCCAATTTGGCAGCTCTCGATATGTCTAGAATGAGGCTGTTCAAGATGCATATATGATGAAGAATTTCAACCTGCAGGGACGGACTGCTCTCAGTTTGTGGTTGCTTGCGTTATCTTGCAAAGGAGGTGAGAACTTCAACTGCAGTTTGCCAAATGTATGTATTTTCAGTTAGAATCCATGATGTTTTAGTTTAGTCTTCATCCAAAAATATTGCAACTGCAGTTTGTCAAATGTATGTATTTTTAGTTAGAATCAATATATTAGAATTGGAAAATATCAGTTCAAAATATTGTGCATAAATATCAGACATTGAACAGACTTCAAAATAGTGCACTAATTGTTATCACTGTGCATACTTGATCACTGTGCATTTTGTTAATATCCTCCAAATGAGCACGGTTTGGGATAGTTTTGTTAATAGCCTCCAAATGAGCTGTTAAATTCATGAAGCGTCTATCTACCGAATCTGAGCAATGGTTAGAATTTCTTATGATTAGAGTAAATACAGACCCAAACAATTTGTATATGGTTTGTAGTGATTTGATTTCAAATGTAAATATAGTAAAAGCTGGAAAAAACAAGGGTTTCAGTCAGTAGAGATACTACAAAAAGAGTTAGATGAACAGCCCCAATCCACAATATTGTTATGAACCATCCAGGGGAACTATTTTAGTGGATATCACATAGTCACAAAATCGAAGGATCCAGATGATGAAATTAGGTAAGCGTGATAAAAAATTGTTGTTCTTCAGTACTTTTTATTAGTATTTTTACTGAAAAGTCTTCATTTTATCCCAAATTGTTATATTGTAAACCAAATGAATAAGGTGAGTTTGTGCTTTGCAATTTCCAGAATTTTTCTTGAAGAAGTTAGATTTTTGGTAGGTTTTAATGATTTCAATGGGTTGTAGAAGATATGGATGCAACGAACAAGTTGAACATTTCGTCCATCAGATTATTACCAATTTTTATAGGGAGAGCACGAATATGGATCATGGTACTGCAGTGGCATCTAAAACTAACTGCAAAAACCAAATTTATGCACCATCTGCTCCATCTGAAGCTGATTTCGGCCCAAAAGCAGTTTGTAGGTAATCTAAAAGTGGGAGATACACATTAATTTCATACGAATATGCATAGGGATTTAAACAAATGTAAGTTGATGGGATTTTTTCTGTGAAATTCTCAACAAAATGCAAAGGATCCTTCAGGCGTGCTGCTGGATGGCGTTGCTAACTGGGAGATACAATGGTAAGATGGTTGGCGACAGCATCAGCATCAGCATCAGCAGACTCATGACGTAGCTTTGAATTCCTCTTTGTGTCGTAGCTTTGAATTCCTCTTTGTGTCGTAGCAGAATGCATCCTCTCGATTTGACTGCAATTCTTGAAGTAAAGATAATGCATCTTTGATGATGCAAGATGGATCCTCTCGATTTGATTGCAATTCTTGAAGCAAAGATCCCAGGACAACTCTAGGATTAATTACTCTGATACAAAGAAAACTATCATATTACTATTATTCTTTTTCACGAGTGTTTCTTTGTTTATTATTCTACGCTGGTATTGTATTGAGGCGGCTATATGTAATTTCCAGTAAACATTTTTCCGTGATTTTATATTATTTGGTGGCTTGGCTTAAGCTTATTAGTTTTCTTTTGTTTTTCTTGCAAGACAGATGTTAACAATATGAGCAGGGATCGTTCCTATGCTTTCCAAGGCGAAGACATGCACTGGGGCTGTAGTAATGCCGCAGCAGGCGCCGTTCGAACTGAATCATAAATTAATCCTCTCCCTTAACAAGCTTGTAGATAGTGACACTCACCAGATCGGTGTTGAAGAGCTTGAGAAGATGGCCCAAGGACTGACCCTGGAAGGGGTTGCTCCGTTCCTATCGTGCATTATCGACATGGATGCCGAACAGAAGACTGCGGTTCACAAGGTTTGCAAGGAGTGGGTTAGGGTCATGTGCTAGCTCGCTGTCATGGTGCCCTTTTGGTTTTGCACACCGAGAAGATGGTGGTCAGCATTGTTAAGCGCATCAAGGATTCTGATTAGGTTGTTAAGGATGCTTGTGCTGAGACTGCTGGTGTTTTGGTGACCAGCAGTATCGGAAGCTCACCTAATGGCGGAGTGGCAGGCGAGGCTAATTTTTTTTTGCAATAGTGAAGCCTCTATTTGTAGCTATGGGTGAGCAGAACAGATATGTGCAGAACAGTTTTGTGCAGACTGGTTCAGTGATGTGCTTGGTTAGAGTTATTGATGAGGCCGCATATCACCCATCATCGGTTTTGTCTTGGATTCTGGATATATTTCATTTTGGATATAGAAGAATATCCTGGTACAAAGTGGTGTGTTTTTGAAGCATCTTCTTGAAGGATTGCAGACAAGCTGTTTGTTGAAATGTCGGTTCCAAAAGTTGTGTGCATTGTGTTTGCATCAGACAAGCTGCTTGAGCTGCATGTACTTTTCTTCTCTGAGCATTATTGGAACCATTTCTAATAAAGTTGTGTGCTCAATGCAATGTGTACATGAAAATTTGTAAGTAAATTTGTATGTAAACTAAGATTTGTAACCACCTTTACTAAGGTGTATGTAAAATTGTAATCATCGAGTACATGAAAACCTGTTCATTGCATGTTTACATGGAGGAAAGTTGTGTGCATTACGTTTGATTGTGGCAAGTGTAAAGTTATGTGCAATGAGCACATGAAACCTCATGTAAAGTTGTGTATTCAATTGTGGCAAGCTTAATTTGATATGTGATACCAGAGACCACAATTGGGTAAAAATAATACACGAGTTTTCCTCTCGAACACAATAATACGAGATGAAGTGTGTGTTGTTATATATTTTGGGCAATATTTTCCATTTTAGATTCTTCTCATATGATTATATTTAAATGTCTGGTGTAGTACGCATTTTCTAAAATGTTATATTGGAAACTACTGCCTAAAAGAAGTTCCTTAAGACTTTTTGTTTAGCATATGTGGATGGACCTCACACAATGAATGAATGCACGTCAACTCTGAATACTGAAGCTAGAACATTCGTGTCAAAGTTTAGGACTTTTATATCAAGTTTATATTAAGTTTGCATAAAGTCTTGATATGGCAATCTTGATATGGCAATCTGATATAAAGTCCAGATATCAAACTTTCTGGGGACTAACAGAGTGCACGCAATTAATGCATTTAGGAAAAAAAACTTTAACTAGCACTTAATGTTGTAGATTGAATGATCTCTCCCTCAACACGGGGCTCACCATCTCTTCGACGCATGGAGCAAAGATGAGAATAATTGTCCGTGCCGAAGGCGCCCGCACGCCACTAAATTCTTTTAATGCTAATTTGTTGTTCCATGCCGAAGGCGTGGGCGCCTTTTTACGTTACTTTGTTGTTCCGTGCCGAAGGCGCCTGTGCCAAATTTTTTACGCATAATTTGTTATTCTGTGTCGAAGGTGCCCGTGCCGAATTTGTTATTCCGCGTCGAAGGCGTCCGTGTCGCTAAATATTTTTACGCTAATTTGTTGTTCCGCGTAATTTTGTCTGTGGAAACAATTTTTTGGGGAACAATGATTTTGCGGGGGAAAATCTTAAATGAACCGTGCCCATGGGTACGGGTTATGACTAGTACATACATATATAGATATATATACATAAACCACTCATCATTGAGCTTAGGAATGAATGCAATATTTTCTACGAGAAGCTCAATGGAACAGTAAGAGACCTTCTTATATGTTCACTAAGCAAAATACCCAAAAACCCCTTTGAATTCCGTGTGGAAAAATCCAACGGATAGAAAGTACGCACTAGACAGTCGACTCGTGAAGAACACACAGTTGCCTGCTGCACTGTGTCAGAAGGTAGGTGAGAATTCAAACGATAACTTACCACGGACAGTCGACTGATGAAGGTCGGACAGGCGTATCTAAACCAACAGTCGACTGAGAAACCTTCTACATGCGACTGAATTCTTAAGTGCATAAGTGGTGAAAACTCAGGAGTTCTGGGAAGACAGGATATGCGACTGTAGAAGCATATACAGGCGACTATGCCATGGGCAGGCGCCTGTAAATCCTTCTTACATCGTATGCAGGCGCAAGTGCGAAAATTGTCAAAACTTGGGAAGTTTGGCAAGCTGGGACAGGTGACTGTATAGGAATATACAGGAGACTGTGCCATGGGCAGGCGCCTATAAATCATTCTTATATCGCCTGCAGGCGCAAAAGCGAAAGATGTCAAAACTTGGGGATTCTGGGCAAGGGGAGACATGCGACTGATTAACAAGTCACATGTGCTTGTAACTGTACAGGCACATGTACTTTGTACAACAGTCGCCTGATGAAAAATAAGAACATAAAGCCCAAAATCAAGTTAAGAAGTATGTGCATAACAGACGACTGGAGAACAAATCTTAGCCGCATGTAAAGGGACAAGCGCATTTATTTCGTTCATTAGTCGCCTGTTGAAAGTTCAAAATGCACATGCTTGCGAATTATGAAATGGAGGCCTAGGGAATGAGTTCTAATGCTTTCCAAGGATAGAATGGATGTGTGTGTGTGTGCGCGCGCGCGCGCGCGTCTCCAACATAATTTTACTTATAAGCTACATACTAATGAGAAAGAAAAGAGAGTGTGTGTGCTCCAACATAATTTTACTTATAAGCTACATACTAATGAGAAAGAAAAGAGAATAAAAAGATTACACTTGTTTTTGCCTCTCTTCTTTCTATTGGATGATTTTGAAGTCTTCTTGAAGCTTCTATCTACATCTTTGATCATCCAAACAACTTTACGTGCTTTGATTGATCCTTAAGTGACACCCATTATTAATTGATCTTTATGATAGGCTTAGACAATGGATTAAATGCAAGTAGGAGATTAGTCACAAGTATTATGCATGTCTGCTCATCATCAAAACCAAGTAGGGAGAAGTCCAATACTCAACAGTAATTAATAATAGTAGTATACTATAATATTATTATTATATAAAATACCCATTTTCACAAACGAGTCCAAAAATTTTCAGAGAAAATGCCACGTGTTCGTATCATTGCGAGGATCACGGGTACGATGTCCATTTCAGTGTTTGAGCTACGAAAGTACGAGTGTTGGACCAAAACATTTAGGTCGCAGATTTGCGGGTTCTAAGTCGAGTTGACTACAGAAAAACCCGTAAAAATTCTTGGGAGTACTAAATGACCATGGAATCACAATGTAAAAGTTTGAAATCATTTTGATATCGTTTATATAGGAAAATAATCAATAAGGCTTTCTATTGATATTTAATAGAAAAAATAATATAAAACTATTTTCTCACATTTGATGAGTCTTAAAATCATGAAAATGAGTTATAACTATTTATATGATTCAAAATATTTTTTATAAAGGATTTTGAAACCATTTTTGATATTAAACTCCTGACAACCCATTTTAAAATAAATTATTTACAAATACTTTATGATTCTCAAAAGTATGAAATTAAGTTATAACTATGTGATTACACTTTAAATTACCAAAATATATTATATAATTAGTAAAAATATTTTTCGATAATATAAAACTAATAAATCCTATATGCATATAATCGTATAAACTAAATACGATAATGCGTATAAAATATTTAAACTTAAAAATCATATTTTAAAATCGTAGAAACTATTTTAAATCCTTCAAAGTATTTGAAATCCTTTTGTAATAGAAATACGTAAAATACGTAAAATATGGAAATACATGTATTGCTGGATACGAGCCGTCACAGTCGTAATCCACCTGCAGCGGAAGTGGATATCCTTAATGAAGAAAGGACAGTCCACGAGGCTTCAAATAGAGAAAAACTCCTGGAGACCTTAAAACAATACCACCACAAGAAAGTGAGCTCATCTCCATATCCTCTCCCTTTCCAGACCTCCAGAAAGGAAAATTCTGGAATAAAATGAAACATAAATGTATAATGTACATACATAGGAAGGTGTTTGGATAAAAACACACTTGTCGACGATTATTTCACGATTCATTTTGTCATTTAAATGATAGTAATCGATCCACACTCTGTTGCTTAAAAGCAAACGGCCAAAAATTTGGAAATAAGTTGAGCTGGACTCACTTATAAAACATGAAGTGTTTTGGACCTTAAGTACTGATATCAAAAGGTATCAAACTTGTGGGAATAATGAGTATTGTCTAAAATAAAAATAAATTCATATACTATAAGGTATAACATATATAGCTTAGATGTTTCTTTTCACTGAAACCAGGAAGTAATAAAATAGGATGAGCTTGACTCAATTATGAAACATAAATGATGCATCAGACTCACTGGTTATAGTTGTGAAACCCTAACAATTGACAAAAGAAATTGTTGGCATGCTTCTTTGGATGTTGTGACGGCATACCCCTAAGGATTTATTCCTAATTTCATTTATTGTCCAAATAGACTTTGGGATGTCTATTCAATGAGAAATAATATCAATAAATAAAATGATCTGAGAAAGACTCGAATCTCATTAGATCTCCTGAAGAGAAAGCCGAAATATCTGTTTAAGCCTGATATGATATGAAAGACCTAGGCAAAAATAAAGACATATCTTGGCTTACAGACTCATCATCCTGAAGATGAAAACATCATCCAGTAGATGAAACTATCATCCAACGGATGAAACTATCATCCTGAAGATGAAAACATCATCCAGCAAATGAAAATATCATCCAAAAGATGAAAATATCATCCAAAAGATGAAAATTATGTAATATTAAACTTCATACACCTGAAGTTGATGAAGAAACATGGACCATTGTTATCCATTAAATACACCTATAAGTTGTATGGATTTACATAATGACCCTTCTTTCCATTGGAAGAGGTGGATGAAATACTAGTTCCTGAAGTATCTTACCGAAGAACTTCATTATCTGGCAAAACTGCACGCGTCCCGATATAGCGTTAGCAGTAAATCTGTTAGCCAGATACAATGCAGCGACAGCAGCGCGCCACTAGACCAGACCTACGCATCTTCTGCACTACCTCTAAAGGTCAATATTATAAAGGATTATTCTCCATGTTAAATGTATTTGCAGATGCATGTAATATATCATCGCGATGACCACCACGAAGGAATGGCCACCTACTAGAGATCTGCAAAACATACAACTAAGGCAACATCATCCTACCATTCTGAGAAGCTCACCATCCAAGGAGCAAATCAAAAGTGTGTAGCTATGCCGTGAAGTACCTCACAGACCAGTAACGACTGGGTCAAAGAATAGAGAAATGGAGCCATCTACCAAGTTTGTAGACCATGCCACTTTCCTAGCTCAACCTGAAGGAGGCTACATCAAAGGCGATAAGACAAAACACATCTCCACAAAGCTCCTTTGGATTTAGCAGCTGCCATAGATGAACAATACTTGTATTTTGTATTTATTTTAGGAATGTTGTAAACTGGATTGATGTATATATGCCTGGAGACCTGCAAGCCTAAAGCTTGCACAGAATAAGGGAGTTAATGAAGAGTTATACTCTTTTTCCCCATAGCTATTGGTTTTTCCCACTGAGTTTTCCATAGCCAAAGGTATAATTCAACCACATTAACTCTGGATCCAGAATTATCCACCCCTAGTTATACCCACAAATCAGGGAAAGGTAAATATAAGGTTGTACTCTTTTTCCTTAGCTATTGGTTTTTCCCACTAGGTTTTCCATAGCCAAAAGTTTTAACGAGGTAACCACATTAACTCTGGATCCAGAAGTATCCACCCCTAGTGATATCCATAGATCAGGAGAAGTTAAGGAGACTTGTACTCGTTTTCCTTATCTATTGGTTTTTTCCACAGGGTTTTCCATAGCCAAAGGTTTTAATGAGACCAAACCTCCTAACTTAGGATCCATAAGTATCCAAATCCTCATGATACTAATAAGCACCATGAATCCTAAAGTATTCATATATCAATCTTACAATGTTGGATGGATTAGGGGAAGTGTTATGAACGAGCTTTTGTAGGCCCAAGTAAAGCCCACGTAGGGCTAAGGTATCCACCCATTATGTAATCTTTTGCTATAAATACAGGGCTACTAGTTCAGTAGCCGTCACATTCACAACAGTTGCAACAAATTAAAGCATAGCCTTTTAAAAAGTTATTATTACAACAATTAAGTTACTTAATAATAATTATTTGAGAGGACTACCCGAATCAAGTATTAGGAATTTAATGGTTGCAAAAATTTTAAATCATAGCACATACATCTAAAACTAATCCTATAAGTTTTTAGAAAGCTTTTAATGGATAACCTAAAGGTTTTTCTTCTATTATCACATATTGAGCAAAAAAAGAAATAACCATTAAAATATCAACTAAAAATTTTATCTCATAAAATTTTAGCATGATAAAGAGCAACTAAAATTTATATCAAAAAAATTAAACATAATCACAAGCAACTTAAAATTATCTTATAAAGTTTAAGTTACACCAATTTTAATAATCATCATAATAATTAAAATCTAAATAATCAAATTATTTACATGTTTCTAAAACATAAAATCACCAAGAAAGATCACTGACATCCACAACACTCCTCATAGGCAGACATGGACTCAGGCTCAGCGTCAGCAACTCATCACGTACACAGCAACGGTCTCTGGCTCAGGTCTAACATGTGACACCCAAAAGAGCAAGGGGCACATGTCAGCAAGTATACAAGAGACTTGTGCAAGGAAACTGAAAGTAGGCAAAAGTAAAGCAACCTAGCAGATCTAGCATGAATGCGATGACATGGCAGTTAAAGTATGAGTGCAACAGTTAAAGTAAAGTAAGGTTACGAGCATGGCATTTAACATGGCATGGATGACAAGTATTACATGAATCATTCACAAGACAAGTACAAGACAAGAAAAGTAAGCACCTCGTGCACAGAGATTCCGTCTTTTGGCTAGAGGGCTGATCAGGCCACTCCTAAGCTCAAGTGAACGTTTATCCCTACCCCTCCACGTGTATCGAGCCAGGGCCTTACCCCCGAACGGTAATGCTCGCTTCTGGATCACGAGCCAGGAAGTGTTTTTAACAAGTATGGCATAGGGGTGCACCTAGCCGGTCCAGGGAACCCGGGCATTGGCTTTTGACCAACACATGAGGCACGTTTCCCCCGGAAGTAGTTTTCAAGGAGTACAAGTATTGTAGCGTGTGCTACGAATGCAACAATCAACTGGGATGACATGTAAGATGCAATGCATGACAGTTAAAAATGCATACAGATAAGGAAAGTAAACGTGACAGTTTAGTATGCATGAACAACAAGTTTAAAGAGTTGGATCTAGCTTCGTTGTCAAGCTAGATCAGTTAGGTGACGGATCTAGTTTCGTTGTCAAACTAGATCAAGTAGGCGTCTAGCCAGCTATCATTTCACTGACTAGTCTCTTTTACGCTGAAAACAAGGAAGTGGCCTAAAAACATGGCCCTACACAAGAGTTGGCAAGTTTCACTTGCCTGCAAGTACAACGTCTGAGCACACCGTCCAAGAGAGTCCAAAATCACAATTATCCTACGTGCACAAGTCCACCGGCCTAAAGTCCATATTATTAATCTTGATTAGTGAATTTAAAACATTTAAATACTTTAAAAATACTGATTTTAGTCTTGATTAGCATGCATTGGGTTGGGGGTCCTAGGGGTGCAAAGCGTTACCTCAACACGACGCGAAAGCTACACCGGCGTCGGGTAGCGACGCCGGGGGTTGGATTAAAAGATCGCGCTCCAAGTCCAGATTCCAATTAGATTCCTCGCTGGAAATTTCAGAGCAATCAACCCGGGCGACGATTCCAGATTCCAAAGCTAGCATGTGCGACGACGGGCTACGACGTGCGACGACGTCGTACGCGGCAAGTCGTCAAAGAGAACGCACCTAGGTGGGGCCCACAGTAGTCCTAGGGACATTTGGGGGACCCACAATACCTCTGGAGAACTTGGGGGGCCCACGGAGGCAAGTGGTGCGACGGATGCGGGGGTTGCGACGAGTGGCTCTCGGTCGTACTCAGCCAATGCGGGGGATTTGGGTCGGTCAGACACGCTGGGTGCGGAGCTTGCAGCGCAGCGGGCTGCAGTGGTGCGGCGGGGCCTTGGGTGCGGGGGGTTTGGTCGGTCGCTGCGGGGCGATCGGGTCGGTCGCTGCGGGTGACAAAGCGTTGCAACGTTTGCAACGTTGCAACGAAGCGGAGAGCGGCGCTGCGGGCGGGCGCCCCGGTCAGACACGGGGTGATGCGGAGCGACAGAGCGGCGATGCGAGCGGTGCGGAGCGGGGCGTGAGCGGGGGAAGCTCTCGGTCAGACCGAGGGCTTCTCTCGGTCGAAGCGGGGAACGGGGCGGGCGGCTGTGCTGCGATGCGAGCGGGCTTGGATGCGGGGATGGCTATCGGTCAGAGCGGGTGAACGGAGGCCGTTTCTTCGGTCGGAGCGGCAGCTGTTCGTCGCAATGTTGCGATGAATCATCGCAACGTCAAATTTGGGTTTTGGAAGAGGCTAGGGCTAATTTCTTGCGAAAATAGGTCTTCCTAGGGATTGCTTATATAGTATAGATGGGTTGACTTGGTCTAGGGCTAAATCTAATAGGATTAGAAGTTTAAAATAATTTAAAATTTGAAATTCAACTTCTCCAACTCACCCAAGGATTTGACTTGGTCCAAATGAGCTGGAAATTGGCTCAAAAATTCTTTAAAACGTTTAAAACTCAAATAAATTTTATTTGGCCGAAAATAATTTACAAATTAATTATTAAAAATTTTATAAAACTTGTTAAAAATATAAAAGTGGTCAAATGAACTCCAAAAATTATAAAATAAATATCGTGGTGATCGTGGTGACGAAAGTGAGCTAACTAAGAAGACGGATCTCAATTTCGACGTCGGACGACGAGACTAAAAATAGAAACGTCTCCCGTCAAGAGTGAGAATCGTCACGTCTCATCGAGTAAGATTAAATTGTGGAAAAACGACTCGAGAAACATCGTTCCAATTTAGTGCCACTATTTAATACTCTCAGAGACGTTCACGACGGCATATCACACGAAAGTGTTCACAAACAAACAAGGTCTAAAACAAACACGTGCACGGACAAAAGCACGTGCACAAACAACGTACAACGAAAAGTGGTCGTTACATCCTCCCCACCTTAGAATAAAGTCCGTCCTCGGACTTTCTAGTATAGCTAGTCACTCTAGTAACTACCCCAATCAAGTCATATAATAATTCAACCAGGTATAGTCATTACCAGTGCTCATGTACGCACTAGGTAGTCAAACATAAACACTACCAACACGTATATATATACATTCACGTACGTCATATATTTATACTTATTATAGTCAGTCAACTGCATACATGTATTTCAATCATATATATATAAACATACATCCCTTATATAACTACTACTTACCTAGTACAAAACAATAGTTCAGATGCTCACATAAGGATAGTCTCACACTTAGCCAATACAATCATTGCTCTACCTATATGTAGCTACCTATGCACAAACATCAAGGGTATACTACCCTCTAATAGTCCCTAGTATTCATCCAACACCAAACACATCAACACATGTAGTCACACCATACCATAATTAAGTCAAGTTTCACTATATATATATATATATATATATATATATATATATATATATATATATATTCACCACTATTATAGTTTCACAATATAAACTCATTCAAATACATGCAATAATTTCACCGTATATTCACATCACATACGGTCCTATAACTGTATTTACGACACGCCACATATATCATAGTCATCAATTCCTATAACTAAGCACATACTTACCCGTGCATGGTGCACACCCATACACGCTAACTTTTCATTCACATATACCAATCATATCATTATATAACTACCACACCTACACACCTAGTTTTAGCTAGTACACATACGTTCACACAGGCAAGTCCTTAGTAAATAACTATACCACAAGACCAACACCTATAACTATATACTGGTGTAGCGACCCACAATCATGTGCGTAACACAACCAGGCACAAACACTCCTATCACTATACATACATCAAACATCGCTATATTCAAACTTCAGGCATACATTCAATATACCTAGAGTATACCCACTCAAGCTTGAGTGAGACTCAGTGCATATATCAAAATATTCTATATACGTAACACGGCATTCATACCTATACCAATACCACCCCATAATTTATACGTCTACCAATACCACCATATACATTCCATAAGTCAATCACACTTAATATTTAGTCAGGTAACACCCACATAGTTAAATCGATTTATATACCATAATAATAGTAGTACAGACATCAGCACCCACATATTTATAATACCCTCCCTAGTACAAACATTCACCGTATAGTCATACATAAGTAATGTATATATTCACACCATAGCCTACTACCTATAATTAGTATACTAACACATCCACACGTACATAATTAAGATGTGCAATAGTCGTGTATACCTCACGGTATGCACGCATGCAACATCCCGCGAAGAAAACAATACCAATCAAAATTATGACCCTACTACCATATGTATCTCTCTTATATACTCATGCAACAAAACATAACTACTTGCGTCTAAACACTATACATATCTACCTACGAGCACATACTTACACGTACTAACATATGGGTCACTCAATAGGCCTACTTACGTAACTATACGTACGCTTATTATTATCACACCTATCATACACATAGCTTTACCAATCATTTATTTCAACCATCACAAGTATCTCTAACTACATACACTACTTAGATATTTCAATGCTAACTCTTATATACACAGGCATCCCTATTATGGTATAGCTAATCACACACGAATCTATAAATACTAACACACAAAACGACTTCATATTATCACGAATAACTCTGAGTATATACATATATATATATATATATATATATATAATATATATATATATATATATATATATATATATATCACACAATAGGCAAGCACCAATATACTATGGGAATTCTCATTCAAGCCCACGTACACAACTTAGGTACGTGCACTACGACTACCTCACAAGGTCCAAGGGCCTGCTAACAATTAAGGGTTGACACAGACATTGACGAGCACTAAAGTCTGAGCAATAGAGGGAGGTCGAGGTCGAAAGCGTGACAAGGGAAGGATCGATAAGCACGAGTTCAGATAGGACGAGTACAAGGGGACAGCTTGGTTAGACGAAACTTTGACTCAATGGTGATGTTTAGGTTGAGGGAAAAAAAGGAGATGTAGTTGGATGCTTATATGGGAGGGGGAAAAGAAATAGGGTAAATAGCATAAGCTAAAATATGCAAAATTGAAAACTGTTGTACTTCAAAAAAAAAATTTGGAATTCCTCATCTGTATAAAATATTTGAAGATCGATAAAGCGAGTTGAAATAAGTTTGAGTCGAATATTCATAATAGGGGAAAATGTTTTTAATGGCTTATCGCAAATCATTAAGAAAGGAAAGTAAATCATTTACACGAATATTAAGGACGTGGTTTAGAAAATTTATACGTCAGTGATTTAATATAATGTTGTCAAAAGTTTTGGAAAGTCAAGAATGAAATCAAGTATCGGAAGAATTTAAACTCATGTTAAATGCTTTCAAAACTTTTAAGCTATGGAAGATTTAAAATAATCAACATTGAAACTACTTTTTAGAGAACCAGGGTTTGCCAAAAATGAGAAACTGGTTTACATAAGGTTCTTAATAACGAGCACAACAAGCCTGGTACGGATATAAAAATAATTGAAAGTATGTACGGTGCTCGGGAAAATAATAATAATGACTTAGTATAAGAATTATCAAGATCGAATAGCAAGCCTTTAAAATCAAATCACGGAGGGTCTAAATCAGGAAGTGGTTATGAAAATAGTAATTTTGCAAAAACCTGAAATAGCGAGAACGACGAGCAAAAACCAACTTGCTGAAAGCTGAAATTCCATGTGTCTTGAAAAGTATATGAATGGCATAGTCAGGAGGGAAAATTACAAGTTGAATAAAAGTACGATTCAGAATAAAATTAATATATGAAGGGACGACGCATTTGCATAAGTACGAAAAACATAGGCTGGGAAAATACTATAAGCTAGTATTCAAAAATTCCGACAAACGTTTTAAAAATTTAAATCAATGAAGGAGTATGAAGTATAGGTATATTAAAATTTTGAACAAAATTAAACTTAGTGGAAGAGAAGATTGAAAATTACTTTCAGAAGGTTCAGGTTTTGCAATGGAGATGTTTGAAATTGACGACGATCGTCATGAGGCGATCTCGTAGATCGAGGCAAGGAAATTGGTCGGATGATCAAATCATACATACGCCTAGGATATGAATCAGAAGAGTCTACGGGGAAACTCCTACGGTCGACCAACTAAAGATTAGGAACTAGGCGCTAAGACTTCCAAAGGTTAGACGGTAAATGAATGCGTTCAGCTTGGTCCGAAATCGATGAACCCAAGCGAACGACTAAAGGAAATTCTAGAAGTCTAATATGGTCAGGGGTAGACATGAACCACTAAGGTAACTCCTATGGCGATCAAATCAATTGCTAAAAGGGAGTCTAACTACAATCAGGGCCTCTAACTAGCAAGCACAGACGTCTAACTAAGCCTTCATATCACCTAGTGTCATAAGAAAACGACTAGACTCAGGGCTTACTACTCGGATGTTGCAATTTATTTAATGGACATTCTGTTATTATCGTTGTTCCGTTAATTCGCAATTGCAAGACTGGACCTGCATGGGGCCACCAACAAAACCTGTCACGCCCCGCTTCCCAAAAATATGGAGGCGAAGCGTGAGAGGGTCCGCTCAGACTTGAAGCTACAAAGCTGCAAGTCCGATAAGCGTCAATCGAATTTGAAACTGCAGGTCCTTGCAACGTGAAACGAAACAAAGATAATAATAACGAAAAGAGACAAAGAAACATCTCAGAATATCCATAAATATAAATTCCAACATCACAGAAAAGCCACCATGCTGAAAAGAAAAAGTCTAAAGGCCCAAACATGGCCAACAAAAGTACATCGTACAAAACAAAGGTGCCACGCACCAACAACTAACAACAAACCTAAAACAAAAGAAAGCTCAGCAAAAGTCACCAAGAAAGATCACTGACATCCACAACACTCCTCCTAGGCAGACATGGACTCAGGCTCAGCGTCAGCAACTCATCACGTACACAGCAACGGTCTCTGGCTCGGGTCTAACATGTGACACCCAAAAGAGCAAGGGGCACATGTCAGCAAGTATACAAGAGACTTGTGCAAGGAAACTGAAAGTAGGCAAAAGTAAAGCAACCTAGCAGATGTAGCATGAATGCGATGACATGGCAGTTAAAGTATGAGTGCAACAGTTAAAGTAAAGTAAGGTTACGAGCATGGCATTTAAACATGGCATGGATGACAAGTATTACATGAATCATTCACAAGACAAGTACAAGACAAGAAAAGTAAGCACCTCGTGCACAGAGATTCCGTCTTTTGGCTAGAGGGCTGATCAGGCCACTCCTAAGCTCAAGTGAACGTTTATCCCTACCCCTCCACGTGTATCGAGCCAGGGCCTTACCCCCGAACGGTAATGCTCGCTTCTGGATCACGAGCCAGGAAGTGTTTTTAACAAGTATGGCATAGGGGTGCACCTAGCCGGTCCAGGGAACCCGGGCATTGGCTTTTGACCAACACATGAGGCACGTTTCCCCCGGAAGTAGTTTTCAAGGAGTACAAGTATTGTAGCGTGTGCTACGAATGCAACAATCAACTGGGATGACATGTAAGATGCAATGCATAACAGTTAAAAATGCGTACAGATAAGGAAAGTAAACGTGACAGTTTAGTATGCATGAACAACAAGTTTAAAGAGTCGGATCTAGCTTCGTTGTCAAGCTAGATCAGTTAGGTGACGGATCTAGTTTCGTTGTCAAACTAGATCAAGTAGGCGTCTAGCCAGCTATCATTTCACTGACTAGTCTCTTTTACGCTGAAAACAAGGAAGTTGCCTAAAAACATGGCCCTTACACAAGAGTTGGCAAGTTTCACTTGCCTGCAAGTACAACGTCTGAGCACACGTCCAAGAGAGTCCAAAATCACAATTATCCTACGTGCACAAGTCCACCGGCCTAAAGTCCATATTATTAATCTTGATTAGTGAATTTAAAACATTTAAAATACTTTAAAAATACTGATTTTAGTCTTGATTAGCATGCATTGGGTTGGGGGTCCTAGGGGTGCAAAGCGTTACCTCAACACGACGCGAAAGCTACACCGGCGTCGGGGTAGCGACGCCGAGGGTTGGATTAAAAGATCGCGCTCCAAGTCCAGATTCCAATTAGATTCCTCGCTGGAAATTTCAGAGCAATCAACCGGGGCGACGATTCCAGATTCCAAAGCTAGCACGTGCGACGACGGGCTACGACGTGCGACGACGTCGTACGCGGCAAGTCGTCAAAGAGAACGCACCTAGGTGGGGCCCACAGTAGTCCTAGGGACATTTGGGGGACCCACAATACCTCTGGAGAACTTGGGGGGCCCACGGAGGCAAGTGGTGCGACGGATGCGGGGTTGCGACGAGTGGCTCTCGGTCGTACTCAGCCAATGCGGGGGATTTGGTCGGTCAGACACGCTGGGTGCGGAGCTTGCAGCGCAGCGGGCTGCAGTGGTGCGGCGGGGGCCTTGGTGCGGGGGGTTTGGTCGGTCGCTGCGGGCGATCGGGTCGGTCACTGCAGGCGACAAAGCGTTGCAACGTTGCAACGAAGCGGGAGAGCGGCGCTGCGGGCGGGGCGCCCCGGTCAGACACGGGGTGATGCGGAGCGACAGAGCGGCGATGCGAGCGGTGCGGAGCGGGGCGTGAGCGGGGGAAGCTCTCGGTCAGACCGAGGGCTTCTCTCGGTCGAAGCGGGGAACGGGGCGGGCGGCTGTGCTGCGATGCGAGCGGGCTTGGATGCGGGGATGGCTATCGGTCAGAGCGGGCGAACGGAGGCCGTTTCTTCGGTCGGAGCGGCAGCTGTTCGTCGCAATGTTGCGACGAATCGTCGCAACGTCAAATTTGGGTTTTGGAAGAGGCTAGAGCTAATTTCTTGCGAAAATAGGTCTTCCTAGGGGTTGCTTATATAGTATAGATGGGTTGACTTGGTCTAGGGCTAAATCTAATAGGATTAGAAGTTTAAAATAATTTAAAATTTGAAATTCAACTTCTCCAACTCACCCAAGAATTTGACTTGGTCCAAATGAGCTGGAAATTGGCTCAAAAATTCTTTAAAACGTTTAAAACTCAAATAAATTTTATTTGGCCGAAAATAATTTACAAATTAATTATTAAAAATTTTATAAAACTTGTTAAAAATATAAAAGTGGTCAAATGAACTCCAAAAATTATAAAATAAATATCGTGGTGATCGTGGTGACGAAAGTGAGCTAACTAAGAAGACGGATCTCAATTTCGACGTCGGAAGACGAGACTAAAAATAGAAACGTCTCCCGTCAAGAGTGAGAATCGTCACGTCTCATCGAGTAAGATTAAATTGTGGAAAAACGACTCGAGAAACGTCGTTCCAATTTAGTGCCACTATTTAATACTCTCAGAGACGTTCACGACGGCATATCACACGAAAGTGTTCACAAACAAACAAGGTCTAAAACAAACACGTGCACGGACAAAAGCACATGCACGAACAACGTACAACGAAAAGTGGTCGTTACATTAAGTTACACCAATTTTAATAATCATCACATAATAATTAAAATCTAAATAATCAAATTATTTACATGTTTCTAAAACATAAAATATCATATGCATTTTAACAATTACATAAAATTATAGATCATGGTAGACCTGGCTCTGATACCAATGTTGGGTTTAGTGCGATCTTAGGGCTCAAAATCGACGTCCGGTCTAAGTCGGGCGGACGAAGAAAGTAAATAAAGCAGCGATAAAAACAACTTAAAAGAGATTTTAGTAAAGCCCTAACTAAATCAAACCCTAGCCAGAATCTCTACTATCACAGGGTGGATCTGACCAACCCCTAAAGATAGATCTATTAAAATTAATTGCAATTAAAATGCATAAGTATAAACTACTAACCTTTGCCTTGCAGGTTAGAAAAGCGCAGAATCCCACAAACCAATTGATATGCTCCTATTTTGCATGATTAGTCGCATATCATTTGATGCATTTCACCCTCCATTTCCCCATTGTATACATTTTTATGCTATTATTTTGAACTATTTGACTTTGAGAGCGTTTCTATGTATTTCAGGGAATTTGGAGCGTTTTGGAGCAATTTGGAGTCAAGTGGATGATCGGCGATGTGTGAGCACTAAGAAAACTCATGATGACACGCTTGAGATGCCGAAGAAGAAGTCCAAAGGAGAAGACGGGAAGGAGAGACGAAGCTTTCCTCATTGTTCAGAGTTCCTAGTTCACTCGGACCGAGTGGATAAGTTCACTCGGTCCGAGTAGTCGAGGCAAAAAGAGGAGCCACCAAGTTAGCGGCTGAAGGGTGACTCGACCGAGTGAACTTCCCACTCGGTCGAGTTAAAATCAACGCCAGAGCGATATTTTCAAGGCTTCTGCACCCTCTGCAGCTCGACCGAGCAAACACATTCACTCGACCAAGTGCCTAGGTGACTCGATCGAGTAAGAATTATTTCATAGCGCCGTTTTCTAGCGTATTTCCAACCTCTGCAGCTCGACCGAGCACGAAGGCCACTCAGACCGAGTGCAACTGCACTCGGTCGAGTAAGGAAAAACAGCCCAGATTTCAGCATAGTCTCTCACTCTTTTGAGATTTGTTATCATTTCAGTTGGTAAAGTATTTTTCTCATATTTTTCATGGATAGTAGACTTCATGACGGTTCCAATGCCGCCAAGAACACATCAACAGAGGTCAGATGAAATCTGGGGAATTTTTACAAGATGGCAGTGCAGTGCTAAAATCTGCCACTTGGCCGAGTGGAAATCACAATTGGTCCGAATCAACTCGGACCCACCACTTATGTTGCGGCCAGAAACAGATTTGGGCCAAATTTCAAAGGGTTTTTTGCTAATTTTCTAGGGTTTGAGGGGACTATCTATAGAGGTTGTAACCGTCATTATGAGTGATCTTATCTTATTCTTTGGTGCTTTGTAGAGACTTTATTTGGAGGCTATGCCATGCCTTAGGCCCCCTCCCTTGTATCAAGCTAAGTATTTTGTTCTTTGAATCTATCTGGATGTTTTCTATGATGCTAGCATTGTTCTTTATTATTTTCATATCTAATGCTATGCTTGAGTAGTTTTATTGCTAGGGTTAGGTTGAATCCTATTGCTGGGGTAGTATATTTGATGGGGATGGTGATCCAAGAAATTGGCACCAAACCCGTCTCGATTTGGGGATTCTTTGAATGTTGGAACTTAGCCTAGGGAAGGAATTCGATCATAATCGGATCTAGGAATTGACAACCCTAGTGTTGGATACAACGTGTTGTATGATACAATGAACGATGACTTCGTGTTTGATAATAACAAACGTGTGTGAACGATTTAATGTGTGTGCTAAGTGTTTTCAGGAATGGCAAGCTCGCAAATATGCAAAGATGGATTAAGTCAAAGTAATGGAGAAATTGCAATTCATTTGCAATTTGGACTTGGTCAAAGATGGAGAGATATGGAGAATCTCATGCAAATCAATATAAGAGATTAAATGAGATCTTAAATGGGATCCTATTCAAATCCTATAGCTATTCAAATTCAAATTCTATAGCCATACAAATTCAAACTCCATATCCAATGATGATTGAAGAGATCTTCCATGGTGATTCAGTCAAATCCTATTCAAGTTAGGATTCCATCCAACCTCCTTCAATTATGAGATTATATTGATTCTAATTGATCACATCCTCTCCTATATAAACCCATCTTCCAAAGAGAGATATTTTGAGAGGGCAAACCAAGATAAAATTCGGCCATACTTCATCCTCCCTCCTTGCGCAAGTTGCAACCATCTCCTATCCCAAAATTGTGCAAGCCATCATCCCTCCAAGGCCGCAATACATCTTCAAGGAATTCTCATCTTCTCCATTGCAAGCCACTAAGAAAACTCCATTGCCAAGTCTCCAAGAGCTTCATTGCATCAATATCTACATGGCCAAAAAGCTTCATCTCCTTGCCAAAGCTACATTGCACAACATCCAAGAGTGAGTCTCCCACATTGCGCAAGTTACATCCAAGCTTCAAGTTCATCCAAGGGGGAAACACATCTCCAAGGCCGCAACATCCAAGAGGGAGTCTTCCACATATTGTGCAACAACCAAAGGGTCATCCATCTTCAAGTGCGCAAATTACAAGCTCCATCCCTCCTCATTGCGCAAATATCTCAAAAGTCATCATCCATTACCAATGCCGCAATGTCCAAAAACGCATCCACCTAGGCCGCAAGTTTCATCCAAGGAGGGACGTGACGTTGGGGACTACATCCTGTCAGACTTGATCTGACCTGAGCAGATTGACAAAGACTACGACGCCTACACAAACTGAGCTTTCCTAAACTCTTTATCATTATATTTTGTGTATTGGTGTATAGATCTTTGTAGGGAAAACTTTACCATACTTGTGCTTTTGGGATCTTGTTTAGTTGGGGCTAGACAAGAGGGACTTGACTAGTTGGGGCTAGTCAATAGAAAGCTTATACTAGGATTAGTTTTGTTTAGCACTTTAGGAGTGCGGTACGGAGAGCCTAGTAAGCGTAGAGGAAGTGCTCTAGCTTTTTATGATTGTACCTGTAACATTATTAATCTAATATCTGCTTTGGAGGCTGGACGTAGGTCGTGGGGACAACCGAACCAGGGTAAATCTGATGTGCACTCTGTGATTGCTTATTAGTACTCTGCATCTGCTTATAACTCCCTGTGATTGGTCGTGTGTGCATGAGAATTTTTTATTTGCCTATTCACCCCCCCCCCCCCCCCCAGATCCAACACATAGAACCCTCGAATTGACAACTCTTGGTGGTCGATGAACTCACCCTAGGATAAACCCAATAATCAAGGGTATTCCGTAGCGTAAAAGATGATCCACGATGGTGGCTTCGATGTGATCAAAGATTTAGGCGCCGCTACCATGTAGCTAGGAATTGTGGGAGCCGTAGAGTTATGTTGTGGTTTGCTATCATCGGGGGTGACGGGAATTCGATAGACATGGTGATCCACGATAGTGGCACTCGTCTTGAGAAGTCCCTTCACATCCGAATTGGGTTGTAACATTGTCAATCTAGGTGCGGTGATCCATGATAGTGGCACCAACATTAGTCATTCGTTACACCCATATATCGCTCACTAGGTGATCCACGATAGTGGCACCGAAGTAAAGAGCCCGCACAACATATTATCGACTTGTCAGACGATTCAATCCCTAGACACGTATGAGCTTCATTATGTGCCCGAAGCAGTAGTGAGAATACTAAAACCCTAGCGATATTTCTCTCATTTTTTTCTCTTTGTTTTATTTCTTTCTTTCTTTGTGTGGGGTCAGTTTGCAACATCGAGTGACACGATGTTTGCATCCATCACCAGTACGACACTCCATACTCCACATCCGCCAATAAAACCTGCAAGTCTAACTCAACCTAGGAGTAGATAGGTAGTGTGGCATCGCCTCCTCGTGTTCGATACCCGCTCGCCACTATACCGTGTGCTTGCGATAAGATGACATCGCCCGGGGTTTAAATCCGGGCCGATCACCAATCCCCTGCGTTAGGGCTGAGCCGCTTCTTCCGAGCCGAACCGCATCGCGAGGCAAGCAATCCCCTTGTCACCGAGCCAACCATGCCCTCCAGAAAGTTTCGCGTTGAGTGGATCCTCCATCAGGACTTCGGATCCGAATCCGAACTCCTTTGTAGCTTTGCTAGAGTTCGAACAGGAGTAAGGAAGAATAAGGGAGAAAGAGGGAATATTATTTTAGCATATTTGATCTAGGTTTCCTCTTAACTTTTGAGAGCTCCCTGTATCCAAGGCTTGGTGTGGGGTGCACCGATACAAGTTTCATGGAGGGGAATTGGCTCATATTTATATAGGCAGCTGATCCCTCCTCTTCTCAAAATAACCAATGTGGGACTAAATAATTGGAAGGAAAAATCAATTTCAGGTTTGCCCTTCACAAAGGCCAAACTTTAACGAATTTTTTCCCCCTCACCATTTTGCTTCGCAAGCGATATGTTATATCAAATCAAAGAGCACTGAACGGTGAACAAATAGGAACAAACGGCACTCAATTCTGAAGTCGTTTGACCCCTCAAACGTCGCCTCAAAGTTCACCAAAAATGCAATCTGTTGAAAAAATCAGCTGCCAGAAAATAGCCTAGGGTTTCACAAACCCTATGGGCCCCACAGTGGGGCCTATCTCTGTTGGAGGCGTGGCATGTGGGTGCACCAGCTGTCAAGCAGGGCCGGGTCAGGCACCTACTTAGGCGCTCGACCCGCTGGCCTGGACAAATGGCATATGCCCAGCGCTTGAGCTGGCATTTGCCCAGCCCACGACTGGGCCATGCACTGGGCAATGTCCAGCTCTATTTTGGGATAATTTTTTCAGCCTTTTTTGTTATCTTTCTCCAGCCCATTGGGCTTGGACCAAAAAACTGTTGGGTTATTCAAGGACCCTTAAGGCAAAAACATGCCCTTCCTAAGTCGGACGGACATTAGAATCGTAAAGATGCAGCGAAAACTTTATTAAACACTTTAATAAATCTTAACCTTAAGAATCATGCACCCTAGCCAGGATAATCTACTAACTAGGTTTGGGTCCGACCAACCCAAAGAGAGATCTAATCTACTGCAAAAAATAGGAAAAGCACAAATAAAGATGACTTACCCTGAACTTTGCCTGCATCGGCAAAGTGTTCCAAACCGTTTACCAAGCCATACCGTGCCCTAGCTGAGCCGCTTCCCGATCCACACCATACTGCACCTCGCCCCGAGCTGAACCGCTTCTCGAGTCGCACCGCGCCTCCGAGCCAATGACTCGTTGAAGAAGATTTCATTAAGCAGATCGACGTCAGAGACTTCTGGATCGGATCCAAACCTCCTCGCCGTCTTGCTAGGACTCGATTGGATGATATGAAGAAATATAAGAGGAGGAATAATTTAAGTTGTCGATCGAGCGTGCTCAAAAATTTGGAGCTTTTGGTGCACTTTTCAATGAGGAAGGCTATCCCCTATTTATATAAGGAGCCGGCCCCTCCCCTTTTTGCTACGAGCAATGTGAGACTATCAAATGGGTATTTGGGATTGATTTTAATAGAAGTCCAAACTTCTAAAATCAACCATAAATCCATTTCTGAGTTTCGACTTTGAAACCACCTGTCAAATCGAAGATCTCGAGACAACGATCGCATAGAAAAAACGACGTCCAATTTCGAGATCATTTAACCCCTCAAATTCCGAAATTAGACTTTCGAAAACGTTTTTCGCACAAACAGCAAATGCACGCATCCCGAGAGAGGGATGGGCTGATTGCGCCACGTGGCACGATCTGCGTGTGCCACGTGGCATGCGCAGGAGCACTACCGCCGGCACACAAAGAGTGCGGGACCCGCTGCGAGCCCCACGCGGGCTCAGCCCACGTGCAACGCATGCGGTTCGCCCCCGCAGGTATGACCCGCTTTAGCGGGTCCGACCCGCTACCTCCTGGCTGGTCTGACCCGCCAGGTGCGGGTCAGACCTGCAAGCCCACTTAGTGCCTTATAATGTCGTTTTCGCGTTTTCGGGCTCGTTTGAGCTCCGATTTGAACGCGGTTTCTTCCTGTGGATTTCTCAAGAAGTCATCTTCGATCCCATGCATCCTTGTCAACTTAATACCAAGTATTAATTAGTCCCAAATGCTAAACTTTTTAGGTTTAAGTTCACAACTTACTTGTGAGCCAAATTACTCTATTGCATCAAATGCATTCCTCTTAACATTCTTCCTATTACTAAGACGTGAATACTACTCGGTGTGAGACCCTACAGTCTGACCCTACTATAGGTTGGGACTCGAAATCCCTAGACGATAGTAACCACAAGCAGCAGGTGTCATCCCTGTTTCGGTATCATAATTACGGGATTGACTTGTCGACAAAAGTGTTGCCGGGATCACTCTAACGGTGTCCGTGACGAATACCGCAGTTTTCGTCCCTTCGTCTTAACTATGTCATTTGCATAGCCTATGGTATGAAAAACTGTCAACCCTACTAGCTAGCACTGGCCAGTATTTTTCGGTCTCTGGTACATACATGTTATACTACTTACAACATACCTTGGCCAAGGTTTCACCAAGAGCCGTACTGAGACTACGACACTAACTTCCCATTAACGGAAGAGATGAATCCTCTCTTGATCACTACTCACCTCGTACGCTTCAAGTGTCACCCAACCTAAAACCTTTCAGCAAGCCTTGCCTCGAAGCTAGATCATAGATCTAAGCGACACTGTTCACGCACAGGTTCGTACAATGATCTCAGGTCCTAAGGACCAACTTGCCTATCACTAGAGAGTTATCAATGACAGTTAGTTAATGTTTAACTATTTGATAACTCTTTGTTGGGTCGTTCAGCGGACTCATTCTCTAATGAGCACATGTGTCTTGTCTCCGACTTCACTAAGTTGTATGATTATGAGATCATCAAGACAAAGACACAATGGTTTGTCCAATGTGTCAATATCCCTATTTCGACGCATCTATGACCATGAACGCTTTAAGACTCAAGTTCCTATCTGTCAGACATTTCTCATAATCGTGATCTCTATCTCAAAACATGTATGACCTAACTATGAGTCTAAGGAAATTATCTAAGCAATATATTAAAAGAAAATTACTCAGACAATTGATACCAGAAAGCATACTTCTATTCGTGAACAAGATGTTTGCATAGATAAATTTCCTCGAGCACATACATCTCTCAACATCTCCTACTTGCACTCAAGCCCATTTATCATGGTAACATTTACACACTAGTCTCTCCAGACGGTCGCGTGCCAGCACCTTTGTGAATGGATCTGATATGTTGTCCTCTGAACAGACTCTAAGGAGTTCTATGTCTTTCCTCTTCTCAATATCCCGTATCAGGTGATACTTCCGAAGAATGTGTCTGGATATCTTGTGGAATCTTGGTTCTTGAACCAGACTAATGGTTGCATTATTGTCGCAATACAGAGGTATTGGATCTTTAACTACAGGCACCATCCCTAACTGGTTTATGAACTTTCTCATCCAGATAGCTTCCTTTGCCGCATCATTAGCCGCTATGTACTCGGCTTGCATCGTGGATTCTGCAACAGTGTCTTGTTTGGAACTTCTCCAACTGACTGCTCCTCCGTTGAGAGTGAAAACATACCCAGAGATCGATTTGCTATCATCTATATCACTCAAAAAGCTGGAATCTGTGAAGCCTTCAACCTTGAGCTCTTCACTTCCTTAAATCAAGACCAAGACTTTAGTCCTTCGTAAGTATTTAAGAATTGTCTTGACGGCTTTCCAGTATTCTTATCCAGGGTTAGACTAATATCGACTTACTGCACCTAGTACAAAAACGACATCATGTCTGGTACAGATCATGGAATACATGATAGATCCGACAGCTGAAGCATATGGGATCTTACTCATGTGTTCCCTTTCAAAGTCAGTTTTTGGAGACATCTTCTTGGAAAGGTTTATTCCATGATTGTCTGGTATAAAACCACCCTTACTGTTTTCCATACTAAACCGTTTTAGCACGGTGTCAATGTACCTGGCTTGGGACAGACCTAGCATCCATTTAGTGTAATGCCCTACCAGCTACTGCACAAGTACTAGAGGGGGGGTGAATAGTACTTTAAAATAATAAGGAGTATAATTCCAAATTAAATTGCAATCAACTACCAAATCAATTTGCGGAAGCTTAAATTGAGTGACGACAACGAAATTAACAATGCTAACAAACGATGTTAATGGGTTCGGATCCACCCAAGTCTCCCCGACTTGTTCCCGGTGATCCTACGTCCCAACCACCCGGATCCCTTCCGGATACTTGAGTTAGAAACCCTAACTCAAGATTTCCACTATGAATATCTTGTGAAAAACCTTCACAAGATCAAATCATACATGCAATAGCAAACGTGAATCCCACAACCCGGGATCACAACCTTCTCTCACAACCGAGAGAATCACAAAGCAATATTAAAGAGTTTAATATGAAATAAACAAGCTTACCACAAAATCCTATACCTTGAGTTTTTCTTACCCAATAGGTGGAATGAAGGATTTGAGGAAGATGAAGTTACCAAACCCTAGCACCAAGGAAATGAGCAGCAATGGGTGCCTAGGGATGATTTGGAAACTTGAATCAAGCAATAGCTTGAAGAGCTCACCAAGAACAAGCTTCTCTCTAGATCTAGAAATGAGAGAGAATGGGTTTCTTGTTAGGAAGAGAGCTTTAGATTTGAGGGAGAATAGCTATCTCTTTTGAACTCAATGAATCTCTGAAATGGAAGCTCTGTTGAAGATAGAAATGACCTAGGTTCGTATTTATAGGGACCCATAGAAACAAGTTAGGTCAATCTCCAACGGAAAGAAATCTGTGAGAATTAGTCGGTCAAAGAACACTCACTGACCGACTAGTTCATCAACTAGTCGGTCAGCCAAACAACGTGGACCGACTAAGAGTAGATCTGAGAAGAAAGAGAGTTTCAGACCTAGAAATCTAGTCGGTCCAAGAACACTTTCTGACCGACTAGTTTCACAACTAGTCGGTCATCCAATGAATGTAGACCGACTAAGAGGCAAAACAACTTAGTCTGAAGGCAAGTTGACTTAGTCGGTCCAAGAACAAAAGTTGACCGACTAGATTGTCAACTAGTCGGTCATCAAACGTTCTTAGACCGACTAACGGTAAACAGTAGCTTAGGAAAATTTTAGAGTGAACAGTAAGTCTCAACTAGTCGGTAAAAGAAGCATCACTGACCGACTAGTTCACAAACTAGTCGGTCGGTGAGTCAACGTAGACCGACTAACTGTAAACAGTAAAGTCCAAGAAATTAAGGAATCAAACTAGTCGATCCAAGAACAGTTGCCGACCGACTAGATCACCATCTAGTCGGTCAGTACTTGTTCTTGTACCAACTAACATGCACAACAAAGTCCGAATCGAAGCGCGACGCTTCGAGGAAGTTAGAATGAACTTGTGCAAGGATCCTAGAGCTACGAAATGAGCGTAATGAAGATAGAAACGTAAGATATACTCAAGGCTTAACATTCTATCAATCGAAACTAAAAGACTATAAATAAAACCTTAATAAACGGTCTTTGAGAGCTTCGATTGAATCTTCATAACTTCCAAAGCGTTGCAGGAGCTTCAACGAAGCTTTAGGCATGAATATGAGCTTTGGAAAGTGTTGAGATGTCGCTTTGAATATTCTCGTGAAATTGGCGACGATCTCCAATACTGCGCTCACAAATTGTTAGTTCATGAATTATTTATGTTTGCTCATCATCCAAAACCAAATCCGGGGAGTCCAATATTCAACATTTAGATCTATCTCTATAGTTCTTTACACTAAATATGTAGGATGCTTCTCCCAAGTCTTTCATGGAAACGTTAGTTGATAGCCATTCCTTTACAGACTTCAACATCCCTATGTTGTTGCCTATTATAAGTATATCATCCATGTATAGTAAGAGGATGACTAAAGTATTTTCACTGGTTTTCTTATAAATACATGGATCATCCTCATTTCTGACAAAACCAAACTCTTTGACTGTTTTGTCAAAACAGATGTTCCAGCTTCTTGATGCTTGCTTAAGTCCGTAGATAGACCAGTGCAGTCTACACGCTTTTCCTTCACTCTCACTGACTTCAAAACCTTCTAGCTGAGTCATGTAAATCTGCTCCTTTAAGTCACCATTTAGAAAAGCAGTCTTTACATCCATTTGCCAGATTTCATAGTCATAATGGGCAGCAATAGAAAGTACGATCCGGATAGACTTGTGCATGGTGACTGGTGAGAAAGTCTCGTCATAAGCTATTCCTAAAATCTGACGATAACCTTTCGCAACCAGCCTAGCCTTGTACATTTCTATCTTCCCATCTGCACCAATCTTCTTCTTGAAGATCCATTTGCAGCCAATGGGAATTGGGCACGTTCTCTAAAGTCCATACATCATTTACGTGCATGGATTCAATTTCGGACTTCATTGCATCTAGCCATTTATCAGAGTCTCTACTCTTAATGGCATCTTGGAAGATAATAGGATCATCATCTAATATAACGCTATCCTCAACCCCTCCGTCTACGAGAAAACCTTAGTACCTATCAGGGGCTCGAGGAATCCTATCAGACCTCCTAACGACTGGTTAGGAAACATCAAGTTCTGATTCTCCCAATGGTTCCAACACATGTTCTTGTGTTAGTTCTCCTTCTGAGCTTTCGTCCAGATCTACCATCTTGACATCAGCTTCCTTCATAGGAATTCCTTTTCTTAAAAGGTGGCATGTTTGGAGATAACAAACTTTTGAGTCTCTGTATGGTAGAAGGTGTACCCTAATGAATGTCTCGGGTACCCAATGAACTTACACAAAACAGATCTATCTTTCAGTTTGTATGGATTATGCCTTTTGACGTATGCAGGACAACCCCACACCCTTAAATGATTAAGGCTGGGTTTCTTGCCACTCCATATCTGATATGGTGTCGTTGGGACAGATTTCGATGGAACCTTGTTGAGAATGTAGATAGTCGTTTCTAGGGCGTAGCCCCCAGAGGGAGGTTGGTAACTCAACTTCACTTGTCATTGATCGCACCATGTCTAACAAAGTGCGATTTCTCTTCTCTGACACACCGTTATGTTGGGGTGTGTAAGGAGTCGAACCTGAGAGAGAATCCCATTCTCTTTTAAATAAGTAAGGAATTCATGGCTCAAGTATTATCCTCCTCGATCAGATCGAATGATCTTAATACTTTTGCCAGTCTGTTTTTCAACTTCATTACGGTACTCAATGAATCGCTCAAATGTTTCTGATTTGTGTTTCATCAAGAACACATGTCCAAACCTAGAGTGATCATCAGTAAATGTAACAAAATATGAATATCCTCCTTTGGCTAATGTAGACATAGTCCACATACATCGGTATGTACTAGACCCAAGAGTTCAATAACTCTCTCCCCTTGGCTTACAAAAGGAGTTTTGGCCATCTTACCTTTGAGGCAAGACTTGCAAGTGTCGAATGACTCATAATTCGAGAGGCCCAAGGACCTCTCTTTATGTAACTTGCTAAGTCTCTTCTCTCCGATATGGCCTAGTCTACAGTGCCAAAGATAGGTTTCATTATAACCCGATTCCTTATGTTTTCGTGTATTAACATTTAATACAACTTCATTACTCAAAGTGTACACACCATTGTTGAGGGTCCCAAAACCTAGCAACTTATAATCAAAGAAAATTTTCATAACATTTTTGTTGATAGTAAAATTATAACCTTCTTTGGCCAAGGCCGAGACAGAGATAATATTGCATAGGAAATTTGGGATATAGTAACATTGCTTCAGAAGCAAGTAATTTCCATTTGCCAATGTGTGTTTAACGTCTCCCACAGCTACAACAGCAACATTTGCTGCATTGCCGACCTGGAGAACGACTTCATTCTCTTCGAGCCTTCTTTTAATTCTCATTTCCTGTAACTGGTTACAGATGTGAGAGCTTGCACCGGTATCTAATATCCATGCATTAGAAGTCACGGAAATAATTACACTTTGTATGATTATAGAAGTTGAGGCATTAGAATGCCCTTTCTTCTTATGTTTCCATACTGCTTTTGTTTCCCTTTGCCAGTCATTATTATTATAACCAGTTGATTTATTCTTACCTTGGATATATTTAATTTCACCCGTCATGCTGCAAAGAATAGAACTTCCTAATATTAGCATATGTTCATTATAATTTAAAATATAATAAGATTCGCTTTTATCGAATTATATCCTCACACTATTTTAAAGATCATTTAAGCCATAACATAATTAAAATTTTAGTGGAGATGGATCCAACAACCCTGAGTCGCCCAACCTTAAGTGTACTCAACAAGTTGTTTGAATCTACAGTTGGTAGATGAACTCTTCATCAGTCATATCATATATGACTCCCTAAATATTTTACCCCTAGCCACTGATGATAATGAGTATGCTCATCCAAATCACAATGACTAGCCTAGTCAGACCCTTGTTTTTGTTTCTAGCTTAACTTGCGCGCTCGGTGTATTCACGACACGACGGTTTGGATCAAGGCTAGACTACATCATATGCATTAAGAAGTTGCTTTCTATAAGGTTGCACTGTCACAGCTTGAGTATGCTCAACAACTGTAACATGGGTCCTATAGTTGCCAAGCTCTAAAACAAGGAGGGCTACGTTTTATCTTTAAAAAGATTATTAACGTATTAGACTTAGGTATAGTTCAGGGTGTCATATAATCATTATTCGTGTCATTGCGGTCCAGCGGACACGGCCAGGAAATTGACTAAGCCAGGATCACTTACCCCAGTCTAGCTAGGGTGATCCAACAAACTTAGCCAAGCACATTGACCGGATCATAGTCCATTGAATGAGACTTATCATTTATATATGCGTGCCATAAACTAAAAGGCTTTTATTAGAACTAATAAATCCTATCAACTAGTGAATCATTAAAATTCAAAATTTATGGATTTGTTAATAACTTTTATTTAAGTCCTTATCAACTATAAGGAATGATTGATTGAGGTGCTATCCTAATCGTCCATTAGGCATTTAAAACAATTTTAAATCATATCAGAAGCAATCTAAATTATCTTATAAGGTTTCTTGTGTTATCAAATAACCTTATGTTATCAAATAAGCAAGAATGAACATAGCCATTTTAAAATTTCAACTTAACATCACATGAATTAAGTTCTTAATTATCACATAATTAATTTTTATGTTTCTAACAAACATAACATGCAAATCATATTAATTTTGTAGCATTAGATCAGCGTAGATATGGCTCTGATACCAATGTTGGGGTTTTCAAGGACCCTTAGGGCAAAAACATGCTCGTCCTAAGTCGGACAGACATTAGAATCGTAAAGATGCAACGGAAACTTTATTAAACACTTTAATAAATCTTAACCCTAAGAATCATACACCCTAACCAGGATAATCTACTAACTCGGGTTGGGTCTGACCAACCCGAAGAGAGATCTAATCTACTACAAAAAATATGAAAAGCACAAATAAAGCTGACTTACCCGGAACTTTGCTTGCACCGGCAAAGTGTTCCGAACCGTTTCCCGAGCCGTAACGTGCCCTAGCTGATCTGCTTCTCGAACCACACCGTACTGCACCTCGCCCTGAGCTGAACCGTTTTTCGAGCTGCATCGCGCCTCCGAGCCAATCACTCCCTGAAGAAGATTTCACTTGAGCAGATCCACGTCAGAGACTTCTAGATCAGATCCAAACATCCTCGCCGTCTTTCTAAGTCTCGATTGGAGGATGGGCAGAAATATCAGAGGAGGAATAATTTAAGTCGTCGATCGAGCGGGCTCAAAAATTTGGAGCTTCTCGAATCTGAGACTTGGTGCACTTTTCAATGAGGAGGGCTATCCTCTATTTATATAGGGAGCCGGCCCCTCCCCTTTTGCTACGAGCAACGTGGGACTATCAAATGGGTATTTGGTATTGATTTTGATAGAAGTCCAAACTTCTAAAATCAACCATAAATCCATTTCTGAGTTTTGACTTTGAAACAACATGTCAAATCGAAGATCTCGAGACAACGATCGCATAGAAAAAATGGCGTCCAATTCCGAGATCATTTGACCTCTCAAATGTCGAAATTAGACTTTCGAAAACATTCTTTGCACAAACAGCAATGCACGCATCCCGAGAGAGGGCTGTGCTGATCGTGACATGTGGCACGATCTGCACGCGCCACGTGGCGCGTGCAGGAGCATTGACGCCCGCACTTAAAGAGTGCGGGCCCCGCTGCAGGCTGAGCCCGCGTGCTGCGCACGCGGTTCGCCCCCGCGGGTCGGACCCACTACCTCCTGGCGGGTCTGACCCACAAGCCCACTTGGTGCCTTATAATGTCGTTTTCGCGTTTCCGGGCTCGTTTAAGCTTCAATTTGAACGTAGTTTCTTCCTGTGGATTTCTCAAGAAGTCACCTTCGATCCCATGCATCCTTGTCAACTTAATACCAAGTATTAATTAGTACCAAATGCTAAACATTTTAGCTTTAAGTTCACAACTTACTTGTGAGCCAAATTACTCCATTGCATCAAATGCATTCCTCTTAACATTCTTTCTATTACTAAGACGTGAATACTACTCGGTGTGAGACCCTACAGCCTGACCTACTACAGGTTGGGACTCGAAATCCCTAGACAACAGTAACCACGAGCAGTAGGTGTCGTCCCTGTTTCGGTATCATAATTACGGGATTGACTTGTCGACAAAAGTGTTGCCCGGATCACTCTGACTGTGTCCGTGACGAATACCGCAGTTTTAGTCCCTTCGTCTTAACTATGTCATTTGCATAGCCTAGGGTATGGAAAACAGTCAACCCTACTAGCTAGCACTGGCCAGTATTTTTCGGTCTCTGGTACATACTACTTACAACATACCTTGGCCAAGGTTTCACCAAGAGCCATACTGAGCCTACGACACTAACTTCCCATTAACGGGAGAGATGAATCCTCTCTTGATCACTACTCACCTCGTACGCTTCAAGTGTCACCCAACCTAAGACCTTTCAGCAGGCCTTGCCTCGAAGCTAGATCATAGATCTAAGCGACATTGTTCACGCACAGGTTCGTACAATGATCTCAAGTCCTAAGGACCAACTTGCCTATCATCACTAGAGAGTTATCAATGACAATTAGTTACTGTTTAACCATTTGATAACTCTTTGTTGGGTCGTTCAGTGGACTCATTCTCTAATGAGCACATGTGTCTTGTCTCTGACTTCACTAAGTCACATGATTATGAGATCATCAAGACAAAGACACAATGGTCTGTCCGATGTGCCGATATCCCTATTTCGACGCATCTATGACCATGAACGCTTTAAGACTCAAGTTCTTATCGGTCAGACATTTCTCATCATCGCGGTTTCTATCTCGAAACATGTATGACCTAACTATGAGTCTAACAAAATTATCTAAGCAACATATTAAAAGAAAATTACTCAGATAATTGATACCAGAGAGCATACTTTCATTCATGAACAAGATGTTTACATAAATAAATTGCCTCGAGGGCATATATCTCTCAACAAAAACAAAAAATGGAGCTAAGACATTCCTAGACCTTTGATTGAGCTTGTTCCATAAAATGTGCATGTAAATATTTTTACGTCATATTTAATTCCTTTTGCATCACATGCAAATAATCTCACATTATTATTCTAAAGCTTATATCACAAACAATTTATGACGTAATAAATTCACATATATCGTGTGTATAATCTCCCTAAATTCACATATGTGAGACCCTATAGCCTGACCCTATCACAGGTGAGGCTTGAAACCCCAGACGGCAGAAACCACGAGCAGCAGGTGTCGTCCCTGTTTCGGTATCATCATTATATGGTTAGCCCATTGACATGAGTATTGTCAGGACCACTCTGACTATGTCTATTGTGAATGCTGCAGTTTTAGTCCATTCATCATAACTTTGTCGCTTAGTCAAGCCTAGGGTATGGCCGACTGTCAACCTTAGGGTATGGCCGACTGTCAACCCTAATAGTTTGAAACCAGTTAGTCTCTATCGGTCTTTAGTCTAATAATGTTGGACTTCTTCCAACATACTTTGACCAAAGTTTTCACTAAAGGCCGAACCAACAAATGCGACACTAACTCCCCATAAACGAGAGAGACGAAATTCTTTCTTGGTCATAACTCTCCTCGCATGTTTCAAGTGTCACCCAACCAATGACCTTTCGATGGTCCTTGCCTCGAAGCTAGATCGGAGATCTAAGTGACACCATTCAGGTACATGTACATGTCTGTACAATGACCTCAAGTCTAATGACCAACTTACCTATCATCACTCCATGGTGAAGAGTTATCATTGTCGATATCCTTTTCTCGAAACATCTACAACCACGAATGATTTTTGACTTATGCTACAAGCGATCAAGCAATTCTCGATAATCGAGATCCTCATCTCGATACTTGTTTGACCTCGCATTAAGTCTTAGAAATTTACCTAAGTTCTAATGAAGCCTACATTATTATTTACTTAGTCTAATAATGTTGGACTTCTTCCAACATACTCTGACTATGTCTATTGTGAATGCTGCAGTTTTAGTCCATTCATCATAACTTTGTCGCTTAGTCAAGCCTAGGGTATGGCCGACTGTCAACCTTAGGGTATGGCCGACTGTCAACCCAAATAGTTTGAAACCAGTTAGTCTCTATCGGTCTTTAGTCTAATAATGTTGGACTTCTTCCAACATACTTTGACCAAAGTTTTCACTAAAGGCCGAACCAACAAATGCGACACTAACTCCCCATAAACGAGAGAGACGAAATTCTTTCTTGGTCATAACTCTCCTCGCATGTTTCAAGTGTCACCCAACCAATGACCTTTCGATGGTCCTTGCCTCGAAGCTAGATCGGAGATCTAAGTGACACCATTCACGTACATGTCTGTACAATGACCTCAAGTCTAATGACCAACTTACCTATCATCACTGAGAGTTATCATTGACAGATTAGTTTATTGTAACTATATGATAACTCTCGCTGAGTCGTTTAGTGAACTCATTCTCTAATGAGTACGTGTGTCTCGTCTCCAACTTCGCCAAGTCGAACGACCATGAGATCATCGTCACCAATCCATGGTGAAGACAAAGACACAATGGTCTATCTGATGTGTCGATATCCTTTTCTCGAAACATCTACAACCACGAATGATTTTTGACTTATGCTACAAGCGATCAAGCAATTCTCGATGATCGAGATCCTCATCTCGATACTTGTTTGACCTCGCATTAAGTCTCAGGAATTTACCTAAGTTCTAATGAAGCCTACATTATTATTTACTTGGGTAAATTCTTACCAAACAGCTTATTGTTATTTCAAACAATATGTTTGTACATATACATAGAGATAAATTGCCTCAAGGGCACACATATTTCTCAACACCATGTAAACATGTAATTTCTATATTACAAATGAGGGTGGTTGATGGAATGTTAGTCCTATGTCGCACCTTTATCCCATGTGGTAAGGGGGAAGGTGTGCCACATGGGCATGATAGGACACACTTGGGGATGGGTGGGGTGCGAGTAGTGTTGTTTGGTGATGTTGTGGAAATCCCAAACAAAAGCCCCCCTCATGCCCATTATCTGCAAGTTTGTCATTGCTTTTTCATCAAACCCAAAAGCTTTCCCATATTTATGGTTTTGCCATTGGCCTTTTTCACTTTGCCACCCCCCCCCCACCCCCCCCCCCCCCCCCCCCCCCCCCCCCCGCAGGTTTTTTGCACTTTAACACCTATTTTTTCCAGTTTACCCCCGGACGATACCCACACAACCACCCACACAACCACCCACACATCTCTCTTTTTCAGCTGCGTGTGGGTCCTGCATCCTTTGTGTGGGTTTCTTTCTGGGCCCACGTGGACGAGTTATTTCTTGTCTATATTACATTTGAGGGAACCTTGCCATTGGTATTGTTGCACTTTGCCCCTCAAGGTTTTTTTTTTTTGCGATTTGGCTCTTGATTTTCCACATTTTACCCCCCAACGATTCCCACACTCACACCCACACTTCTCTCTCCTTCTCGGTTTTGCATGTGCACAGCATCATTTCTGTGGGAATTTTTTCGACGACATGCACTGTGTGCACGTGTTATTTCTAGGCTATATTACATTTGAGGGATGTGAGTCACATCTTTGTCCTACTAGGACAAACCTTTGTCTTATGTGGCGAGTGAAGAGGTGTGCCACCTCATCCCCCCACATGGGGGTGCCACCTCACCCTCCCAAAATGAAAAGTACCACATGCCCCTTTTTACACGTCTGTCATTGCACTATCATACCCCCAAAAATCGCCCCCAAATAACCCATCATCTTCCCCCTGTTTATGGGTTTGCCATTGGTCTTTTCCCACTTAGCCCCCCAGGTTTTTTTGCACTTTAACCCTATATTTTTCATCATTTTACCTCCTGACGATGCACACACACGCTCACTCTTCTCACTCTTTTGTCGGCTGCGCATGTGCGCCGCATCCTTTGTGTGGGTTTTTTTTTTTTGCACTGTTCACTATGTGCATGTGTTATTTCTAGTCTACATTACAAATGAAAGAGGTTGATGTGATGTTTGTCATACTAGGACAAAAGAGTGGGTAGAGTGGTGGTCATAGTTTGGCCACTTCATCATGGTGGAACCACTTGGGGTGGGCGGGGATTTGGGTGAAATTTTTGGTGTTGTTGTGGAGCTCCCAATGAAAAGGCCCCCACATTCCCCTTATTTGCATGCTTACCATTGCCCAAAACCCCCCGCTCTCCCCTATTTTGCATGCTTGCCAATGGTTATTTTTCACCTTTCCTCGGTGTTTTTTGCATTTTAGCCCCTGCTATCCCCCTTTTTATCCCTCAACGATACACTCACACACACATACTTCTCTCTCCTTTGACACGTGCGGGCCACGCATCCTGTGTGTGGAGTTTTCCTTGGGTCCCCCTGCACTGTGTACATGGCTTATTTCTAGTCTATATCACGACTGATGTAGTAATCTAATAAATAGAACAAAAATATTGATAGAGTAGTAGCTAGGAATTGGCCACCTCATCATGTGGGTTCGACCATCTCCTTTTCAGAAAGAGAATTGCTCCCTGCACCTCAAACTGAGGTGCAGGGAGGTGACATTGGTTTTAAATGGGAAGAATTTGGAGTTGATTAAGTGAGAATTGACCCAATGATTCAATTTTTTTTCTAATTTTAGTAAAGAGTCTCTTCTCTGCACCTCATTTTGAGGTGCAGAGAGCAATTCTCTTTCAGAAAACCAAATGCACTCAAGGTCATATCTACACATACATCCACACTTCTCACAAAATCCCATGCACCCGAATCCGGACCCACATAAATATCCACGTCCCGGTGAGACCCACGTCATGGGAGGCAGGTAAGGAATTGCTGGGGCATGTGCACTTAGTGTACCGGTATTTTCTAGTCCATATATATATTACCCTGAATGAGTCCAAATCAGATGACATGATAAAATTCTTATGTTTTGTATCCAATTCATCTATACAATGACAACCAATATGTATCATTTATACCAAATAAGATCATTTGTTTATATTTCATTGATATCCGATTCATATCTGTATACGTTTTTGTGGATACATATGCTAAACTTTTCAAGAGTGGATTAAAAGTTTTGATCATGCTTAAATGAATACTTTTCAAGAGTGAATTATTCAAAGCGTCATGTTCCTACAGACACTGTAACCATCCTCCTCGCTGACATTGATTCTGATGTCGGTAACATCTCCCATCTTCCGGAAAGCCCATCATATAATCATATATATAGGACATAATTATGCAGTCGAATAAGATGTGTGACAAGAAAGCAATCAAAGAAATTAGTGTGTATATTTCTTGCATCAATTCGGGCATGAATGGATTATGAAATGAGATAAGCAACCACACAGAAAAGGTCTTTAAACATTAATTTAAATTTCCATCATCCTCGCAATGGTGCAGAAAAGTAACACCAGTTATGCCACAACCCTGGCACATAAACCTGAATGTATGTCTTCCGCTTATCAAAGCTAATAATAAAAACAACTCATGGGGAAAAAGAGAGCACCCGTCTTTCATTGAAGGGAGTCTTTTGATTGGCTACAGCAAACCAAAAGAAGAAGGAACTTCCAGAGTAGACATTTTACTTCTGCTCTGCTTCGGGCTTTTCGAAAAACTGCTTCTTCAACCAATCAAATGGCTGCAACCATCATTAAACAATTAAAAAAATTACATAATAGAAATACTAGCAGTGATCCATCGCTACATAAAAAGGTTGATTTTCTTTTGTTTAGGCGAGGAAATTAACCAGTTAGCATTGTGTCTCTTAGTGCGAATGTCATGGTGGAAAATCATATAACATCTTATATTTCTTTCGTTCCGTCTCATTCTAAGTTATTGCTAAGATTTAATACGAATTTTTTCACTTTGACTGTCTTTTTCTGATTTAAAATTAAGAAAAAAAATGAAATGGTAACGCATCTAAACTTAATAAGATAAAACTAAACAAGTCAAACATTGATTCAGTTTAATCTGAGTCTTCAATGACACACATTAACTACAAAAACTCTATAAGCATGTCTCCACAACACAACCAATAATTTTCTGCTAATGTTCATGAAGTGCTTCAATTTTTCCTTAGCAAAAGATATGATTAGGAGTGCTCCCCTTAAAATAATTTGTTGCAAACCCAATAAAAGAGATGTGGGTCAAGGCTGAGCTTTTCTACCATTACTGATCTACCCAGATGCCAATGCTCGGATGATGAAAGAGGAAATGATTTAAAAAAGAAAAAGCGATATAATCATTTATAACGTGAGAAGCACCAACAAATTTTAAGAAACTATTTCAGCCCCAAACTACTCTAGCACACGAAAACTTGCAAAAGCAAACTAATAAGATAGAGGAACTCTAAGCTTACAAGCAAAAAAGCCGACTAAAAGTGGTAAAATGTTCATAACTCTAAGAGCAACTCCAACACAAATCTCTAAAAATCCTCCTTCAAAATGGAATATCTCTAAAAGATGCCATTTTGGAGGAGGGGCAACTCCAACCCACCATCTTCAAATCTTATTTTCTCTTTATTTAAGCTTTACTAATGAAAAATATTTATCATTAAAATGGGTTAATCTAATACATTATTTCTGCATGAAAGAAAATTATAAATAATATTATTCTTCAATATTCATTTTTTTTTAATTTTTAAGTATTTAGTATTTTTTTGTTATATTGTAAATATATTAAATTTGTTCGAAAAATATCCAATATTGGTCTCATTTTGTAGGTATAATTGAGATATTTCCAACGGTACTAAAATTATTAAATTTGGTCATGTGATTTGTAAAATAAATTAGTTATAAATAATCATAAGTATTTTAATTAAGGGCTAAGTTATCATTAATGAGAAGTTTAGAGATTTGGAGGGGTGAATAGTGCCCCTCCATCTTATGGGCTAAGTTATCATTAATGAGAAGTTTAGAGATTTGGAGGGGTGAATAGTGCCCCTCCAAATATGGAGGGGCACTGTAGCAAATCTCTATCTCCATCTCCATTTTGGAGATGGGTTGGAGCAACTTCAATCTCCATTTTGGAGTTATAGAAAAGGGTTGGAGTTGCTCTAAGAAGCAGACAAGCATTTGAATAAAAAACAACAGTTTAAATTAAACAAGACGATAGCAGCAACCAGTGCTTCAGTGCAAACTCAATTATATCAGCATTGTAGACTGTTAAAATAAAACACAATTAATTCTTACAAGAAAGAAAGTTCAATTAAATTATGTAACCAAAAGATAAAAGTAAAACATATCCGGTTTATGGGTGTCTTGACTGCAAAAAACATTGTTTCCCAAGAAGAGTAGACACCGCCCTGTGAGAATTTCTTCAAGTTATAAGAAGAAACCAGCTAGCACCTGGTGATGCATGAAGGACTAGGTCTTAATGCTCGAGCAGAAACTTCAGGTTGCCCAATGATAAAAATTATGAGAAATCTAGGAGAGAAAGGAGGGCGAGAGGGAGGATTGGGAACTTGTGTTATTGGAGAACTGATGTGCTTCTATCTCTGTATGAGAAAAAACCAACTTGTGAGAAACTCTTCAGTAAACTCAACACACCTAAACAGAAATTCTCCAATAAACCTCAACAGGGCTTGAGATAGAGATGACAGTAATGACCTGACCCGACCGGCCCAATCCGGTTTTGACCCGGCCCGACCTGGCCGCAGATGGGTCGGGGCAAGCTTGGGCTTTGTATGCAACTCGCCCCGCCCCGGCCCGTCCCGGTAAACTATAGAGATTCTAAAAAGACTTTGCTATTTTGACGCGGACCATGCGATCATCAGCCCATAACCCATAACTCATACTCAGTTCCACTGTTCTCCCAATTGGGCCAATTACCAATTCCAAATTACCAAATAAATCCCAAATTCTCCTAATTCCCAAATAAAACTTTTATTTGGGATTCATAAGGTGGCAGTAATGACCTGACCCGACCGACCTGACGCGGCTCGACCCGATTTTGGTAAGAAATTACATGCCCCGCTCTGGCCAGGACAGGCCGAGACGGGGCAAGCTAGGATAGTTAAATACCCGCCCCGCCCCGCAATATTGCCATTACTCTCCAATGACCTCAGCACACTTAAACAGATACACTCCAACAACCTCAACAAAGCTGGAGAGAGATGCACTTGAACTTCTCCCAAATCTTTAAAATACAATTTTTTAACTTGAATAAATAACAAACCCTAACAGTAAATAAACAATAGAGTTTGATTTATTGCTTATTCGTTATTTATTTAAATTAAATTTTAAGTTGTAAAACCTTAAGAAGAGCATTGGAGAGCCTCTTCCCAACTATATGTTGAAGTAGTTGTTGAAAAGTACCTATTTAACTCTCTTGAGGTAGTTGGAATATCTCTCCAATTCTCTGGATTTTCTCCTATTAACGATAGAACCATTAAACTTCCAACCAAATAGAAGTTATCAATGCTCTCTCATCTCAAACTTCTCAAGTTTTTATTTGGATACTGAAATCAGGTCATTTGTGCTCCACCAGGCCGGTTATTGAGAATTCTTCCGCAAGAAGAAAAATTGCCTCAGTTGCTTGTACAAAATGCAGTGTCTTCGCTTTTATCACATCAATTTTCGCTTTGATACCTGTAAGACAAATTTCTTAACTTTGTCTTTAATTTCACAATTTATTGGCAGAATTTTTTTTGAAATAATAAAATGTTACTTCTTTTAAGCAATCTAGATTTCATTTGATTTAATTTCATCACCCATCCCAACCAATCGGCTTAGTTCCATAAGAGGCCTAGGAGTTCGACACCTTCTATGTGGTGTATATAAGAAGATCTCCAACCGCACGCTAAAACGTCAGATTTGGCGTTTTTCTCCTCCAACCACACGGCAAAACGGCAAATTTTTCCCGATTTGCTACAGTGGACCTCCAAATTTGGAGGGTCACTGCATTTCTTTCTTGTGAGTGCAAACGCTAAACGTACACGGATTAATGGCCTCGTACACTGCATTTTAGGGTTAGAGAGTGTAATTTTTAGGTGCTAGAAATTGCTAATGTTGTGTGTTTGGTAATTATGGAGGGTTGTGTTGGAGCTCTCTGCATTTCCCACTCTCTATATAGGAAATATTATGAGAATATTCCAACCCAACCCGAAAAAATGAAGGGTTGAATCGGAGGTGCTCTAAAAAAATAAAGAAACTTCATCGCCAATTAATCTGTTCGCACCCCCCCCCCCCCCGTTGATAGTGGATGGACTGCAATAAAATTAAAAATAAAAAAAGAAATTACGTAGACAAAAAGGTTCTTTGTACACATCGTACAGGTTCTCATGACAAGCTTTATCAAAAATTAATCATGATGTGGCAGTTAATTATTACATAAGATCATGAAAATAATAATTTACCAGAAACATTGATTTCACATCCTTCACTTGCACCAACATAGAGATCACTACTACTTCCTGATTGCGCTAAGGCGAATCTTCAAAGTTAAGAGAATTAATGAAAAATCCAGCTAAGATTAAGATTAATCTTTTAGAATTAGAGTCGATTTTGACTTTATGATTTTTGAGTCATTTTATATTTCTTTTATTTGAGTTCATTTTTTAAAAAGATTTTTGTGTTTTCTTGGAACAGAAACTCTTTTATCTCATTTTAGTTAGGAAGTTCAAGAACGGCTAAGAGTCTTAATACGAGTCTAAATAGGAGTTTATTTTTTTCCCTATAAATATCTTTATTACATTTGACAACGATTTTTGAATTCTAGGGCTGAGTAGGACAAGCTGATGTCATGCTGATGTATAAAGAGGTTGATAGAAGAATGACTAGGATTTAATCTTAGTAAAAGAAGGGTTGAGATGAGGGTTTGGAAAAACCACCATTTTTTTCCTTTGACTTTCAACCCCCCACAATCACTACATTTGCGCAGAATACCACTCATTTCCACTTTTTGCTTAAAAACCCCCTCTCATTTCACTCTTTACCCACACACCATACACACACACACTTATGCACTTCTCTCCTTCATTTTCGTGCCCCCAAACAATCACTACATTTGCGCAGAATACCGACCCTTTCTCTTTTTGCTAAAAACCCTACCATTTTCATTTTTTCCCCACTTTTTGGCCCGGATTAAATTTTTTTCCTCACACCCGAAGGCGCTCGCGCCGAAGCTCGATTTTTGTTCATTTAGATTTTGGAGGGGGAATAATTTTTGGGGAGAACAAAGATTTTGAAGGTATATCTTAAATGAACCGTACCCGAGAGTACTGAAACACGGGTTATGCACCAAAGGCGCCTGCACCGTATCTAGATTTTTGTTCGTTTAGATTTTGAAGGAGGGAATAATTTTGGGGAGAACAAAGATTTTGATGGGATAAATTAAATGAACCGTGCCCGAGGGCACGGGTTATGTGCCGAAACTAGATTTTTGTTCGTTTAGATTTTGGAGGGGAAAATAATTTTTGGGGAGAACAAAGATTTTGAGAGGATATCTTAAATGAACCGTGCCCGAGGGCACGGGTTATGACTAGTTGATCTATAATTGACCTTCTAGATTTTAAGCGACGGGATAAAAATTTAAGCGTGGTAAATGTGGTTTGCAAACTATTGAAATCTTTTGCATGAGAAATGGAGAATGGCGTAGAATTGCTTAGTCATGAGTCCAAAGAAATCTTTTATGGCCGAGATATTGAAGTAGGTAGTCGTCTAATCTCCTGTATGGAATTCTTAAAACCTAATTCATCCTTTAGTTTTAAAAGCCCCGTCAGTTCTTCCATAAATTCTAGCACGATATCTTTAATCCTCTTTCATTACACATCACTTCCTCAACAATCCTTCAAGGGTAATTCAACAATCCTTCAAGGGTAATGTTTGCAGTCGTCTGATTTTCTCATCATTAATGGAAACTAACAGAACTGATAAAGAATGGACACTAGAAATATTGTTATGAAAAGAGGAAAGGAGAGGGTTAGAACCAGATAGTTAATTTGAAAAATTAAAAAATTATTTCAAAACATAATAAAAATTGCAAAATATTTAAGACATAAAAGGATGTTAAAGATTATTGCTACCAATATGAGGTGTACATATGGGGCAGTTTAACGAGATTGCAAAAACCTAGTCGTCGTGCACTTTCGAACTCTCCACCATTATCTCACTGTTCAGTAACTTGCATTGCCTCTTGTTTCACTAAACAACCAAGGGTTCTTCCTCTTTCAGAACTCACTTATTTGACAACGAATCAAAGGAAGGGGTTGGAAGTATGTGTAGGTTCCACTGTGATATTAAGGAGGAGTGGGGTGGGGGAGAAAAAAAGAGGCAAAGCATTATGAACCGTAGAGAAAGGAAGACACAGAAAGAAGGAAAGAATGGGCATTTGTATTGAGATACTAAAGTTTTGCTTAGAATAAGCATGGGTTTTATTTTTATATTTTGATTGTTTGGTATATTTTCTTGTTAATTTTGAAAGTTTGTGGGGATTATGTTAATTTCCAATGTTTTGAAGTTGTTAGGCGGGACATCAGAGCTACCGCCGAAGGAACGGGAGAAAAAGAAAGCACACATGTATTAAAATGGAGAGCACCTAATTCGCTTGCGGCCTTTTTTCACACCCATTGAATGCCTTTTCAAAGCATTGGTGGCCTCCTAAAGGTATCGCCACTTGCTACCTGCCACACCTCCACAAAGGCGAGAAAAGGGAGAGAAATGAAACTGTGGAAACCATATTCCCCCTTTATGTAAGTAAAGAGGGTCCAGTCACGCTGCCACAAATTAACCCGCTTTAATTATAGCATGTTAACTAATTGCACCAAGTTACGACACGTGCCACTTCCCTTGAAGGGGGGCAAAGGTTTTTGGTGCAACCCGTCCCGCTTCCTATGAAGAGGGCATAGGTTTTCCAACCTCGTTTCTCTCTAAGGCAAAGGCGGGTGATGACACCAGGAGGCCGTCAGTGCTCCAGAAATCGCCAAAGGCAGAAACAAAATCAAGGTGTTACATTAGAAGTAGCAGCAAGTGGCGTATGTTTCTTCCCTTTATGTTTCTTCTTTACCTAGGGGCACTTCAACCCAAGTCGAGTGGCCAAGGTGGATGCCTCCACGTAGATAAGTGCTTAAGATCACTTGGCATTGTTTTTTAAAAACCTTGTAATTTTTGATCTTTTGTTTAATGATGATAATGGTGTTTAGATATTATTTGTTTACTTGATCTGAGAAAGAACAAGGTAGGTTGAAAGAGAGTTCAAATGTTTTTGGGCTTCATAGAAAGTAGAAGAAACAAGAGAATAATTGGACTAGGCTCTTTCAGTGATTCATTATAATCTTAAGGATTTTGGACAAAGTTGATTGGATTCAAAAGTATCAAGTTCACATCACAAATTTTCAAAATGCAACATTCATATGATGAGGAGTTTGACCCATATGATGAGGAGTTTGACCCATATGATGAGGAGTTTGACCGATTAAGTCTGGATTTATATCAGAGATTAAACTACTTTAATTCATGTGAACTATGTGATGTAGGACGTTGTGGGGTTTTAAGGATTTGGTGAATGAATTGGGGAAGCAGTAAATAATTTAGTGTTTCTTAGCTTCTAACCAAGAATTCAGATGCTTCTTACCAAAGGGGAACCTTTCTCAAGTTTGAGGAAATTTTTCCTTTGAACTTTTCATTGATTCCTTCTTTGATTCATTGATTGATTGCAAGACATAAGTCTAGGGGCCTTTATATAGCAAGGTTTTAGTTCTCGGATTCAGTCTTCATTCTTCCCAAAATTTAGGTTTCGATATCGGTATCGCCCGTTTCGGCGGTTTCGGAAGCAAGTTTCGGTTTCGTCCGTATCGCTGGTTTCGACAGTTTCGTTTGGGGGTATCAGTTTGGGTTTCGGAGATACTTTAAATATGTATATAATATATACACACAGACACAGTGATGGTTTCGAATGTTCATAAATCTAAACCTATCAAATACTATTAAATACTTAGCAAACTAAAATATTAATCATATACTATCAAATACTAAATACTAAATAGATAAACTAAATTTGAGTTCGTAATCATATCAAATACTAAATACCTAAAGTTTGATGCTTAAATACTAAATATTAGATAAATGAATAGATCCTAAAGCTTGCCTTGCGCACCCACCGTTTACCTTGCGCACGTACCACTTATTTACAAGTTTGCCAAAAAAATCGCTGGGCGTTGCTTTGCGCACCCACCATTTTGCTTTGTGCACATACCACTTATTTACAGGGTTGCCACAAAATATCTGTTTGATATGCGCACCGATTGTTTTACTTTACGCACATACCACTTATTTACAAGTTTCCCTTTTTAAAGAACGCATCATCTCCTGAAAGGCAACTCGGGGCTCTTTCTCTCCCTCTCTTTGCTCTCTCTCACTCTCATGCTGAATGGTCGAGGCGGGTTCGGTGAGGCAGCTCGGCGAGGCGGCGACGCGATGAGGTGAGTTCAATTTTTTCATCATCTACATTGTGTCCCTTTTTCTTCTTTTTTCAGCAATTTTTACTTGGTTCGACCTCTTCTTCGTCTAATTCTTCATCATTTTCAAGCCGAAATCATAGGGGTTTCTCCTCTCTTTTAACCGAGCTTTCTATGCAACCTATTGATTCACGAATTTTTTTTGGGTTTTTAGAGAATTTTTATTTAATTACACATTCTTATTTCTCCGTCTTCGACCAGTACTGGTACTGAACGGTATCGGTCAGTTTCGACAGGTATCGGCCGAAACTGACCGATACCGTTCAGTATCGGCCGATACTAAAATTAACCCTTGGTTTCGGTATTGTCATCTGCCGATACCGATACGATACGGCCGATACCTAATAGCATCGGCTGATACCCATTGAATGCCTTTTCAAAGCATTGGCGGCCTCCTGAAGGTATCGCCACTTGCTACCTGCCACACCTCCACAAAGGCGAGAAAAGGGAGAGAAATGAAACTGTGGAAACCATATTCCCCTTTATGTAAGTAAAGAGGGTCCAGTCACGCTGCCACAATTTAACCCGCTTTAATTATAGCATGTTAACTAATTGCAACAAGTTACGACACGTGCCACTTCCCTTGAATGGGGGGCAAAGGTTTTTGGTGCAACCCGTCCCGCTTCCTACGAAGAGGGCAAAGGTTTTTCCAACCTCGTTTCTCTCTAAGGTGAAGGCGGGTGACAACGTCTTTAGGAGGCCATCAGTGCTCCAGAAATCGCCAACAGCAGAAACAAAATCAAGGACTGACATTAGAAGTAGCAGCAAGTGGCGTATGTTTTTTCCATTTATGTTTCTTCTTTACCTAGGGGCACTTGAACCCAAGTCGAGTGGCCAAGGTGGATGCCTCCACGTAGATAAGTGCTTAAGATCACTTGGCATTGTTTTTTAAAAACGTTGTAATTTTTGATCTTTTGTTTAATGATGATAATGTTGTTTATATATTATTTGTTTACTTGATCTGAGAAAGAACAAGGTAGGTTGAGAGAGAGTTCAAACATTTTTGGGCTTCATAGAAAGTAGAAGAAACAAGAGAATAATTGGACTAGGCTCTTTCAGTGATTCATTATAATCTTAAGGATTTTGGACAAAGTTGATTGGATTCAAAAGTATCAAGTTCACATCACAAATTTTCAAAATGCAACATTCATATGATGAGGAGTTTGACCCATATGATGAGGAGTTTGACCCATTAAGTCTGGATTTATATCAGAGATTAAACTACTTCAATTCATGTGAACTATGTGATGTAGGACGTTGTGGGATTTTAAGGATTTGGTGAAGGAATTGGGGAAGCAGTAAATAATTTGGGGTTTCTTAGCTTCTAACCAAGAATTCAGATGCTTCTTACCAAAGGGGAACCATTCTCAAGTTTGAGGAAATTTTTCCTTTGAACTTTTCATTGATTCCTTCTTTCATTCATTGATTGATTCAAAGACATAAGTCTAGGGGCCTTTATATAGCAAGGTTTTAGGTCTCGGTTTCAGTCTGCATATCGTTCTTCCCAAAATTTAAGTTTCAATATCGGTATCGTCCGTTTCGGCGGTTTCGGAAGCAAGTTTCAGTTTCGTCTGTATCGCTAGTTTCGGCAGTTTCGTTTCGGGTATCAGTTTTGGTTTCGGAGATACTTTAAATATGTACTATATACACACAGTGATGGTTTCAGATGTTCTTAAATCTAAACCTATCAAATACTATTAAATACTTAACAAACTAAAATATTAATCATATACTATCAAATACTAAATACTAAATAGATAAACTAAATTTGAGTTCCTAATCATATCAAATACTAAATACCTAAAGTTTGATACTTAAATACTAAATATTAGATAAATAAATAGATCCTAAAGCTTGCCTTGCGCACCCACCGTTTTACCTTGCGCACATACCACTTATTTACAAGTTTGCCAAAAAAATCGCTGGGTGTTGCTTTGCGCACCCACCATTTTGCTTTGCGCACATACCACTTATTTACAGGGTTGCCACAAAATATCTGCTTGATACGCACACCGATTGTTTTACTTTAAGCACATACCACTTATTTACAAGTTTGCCTTTTTAAAGAACGCATCATCTCCTGAAAGGCGACTCGGGCCTCTTTCTCTCCCTCTCTTTGCTCTCTCTCTCACGATAAATGGTCGAGGCGGGTTCGGTGAGGCAGGAGGCAGGTTCGGTGAGACGGCGTCGCGATGGTTGAGTTCAATTTTTTCATCTTCATTTTGTCCCTTTTCTTCTTTTTTTCAGCAATTTTTTTTGGTTCTGCCTCTTCTTCGTCTAATTCTTCATCATTTTCAAGCCGAAATCCTAGGGGTTTCTCCTCTCTTTTAACTGAGCTTTCTATGCAACCTATTGATTCACGAAACTTTTTGGGTTTTTAAAGAATTTTTATTTAATTACACGTTCTTCTTCCTCCGTCTTCGACCAGTACTGGTACTGAACGGTATCGGTTCGTTTCGACCGGTATCGGTCAATTTCGACAGGTATCGGCCGAAACTGACCGATACCGTTCAGTATCGGCCGATACTGAAACTAACCCTTGGTTTCGGTATCGTCATCTACCGTTACCGATACGATACGGCCGATACCTAATGGTATCGGCTGATACCCATTGAATGCCTTTTCAAAGCATTGGCGGCCTCCTAAAGGTATCGCCACTTGCTACCTGCCACACCTCCACAAAGGCAAGAAAAGGGAGAGAAATGAAACTATGGAAACCATATTCCCCTTTATGTAAGTAAAGAGGGTCCAGTCACGCTGCCACAAATTAACCCGCTTTAATAAAAGCATGTTAACTAATGGCAACAAGTTACGACACGTGCCACTTCCCTTGAAGGGGGGCAAAGGTTTTTGGTGCAACCCGTCCCGTTTCCTATGAAGAGGGCAAAGGTTTTTTCAACCTCGTTTCTCTCTAAGGCAAAGGCGGGTGACGACGCCTTTAGGAGGCCGTCTATGCTACAGAAATCGCCAAAGGCAGCAACAAAATCAAGGAGTGACATTAGAAGTAGCAGCAAGTGGCGTATGTTTCTACCCTTTATGTTTCTTCCCTTTATGTTTCTTCTTTACCTAGGGGCACTTCAACCCAAGTCGAGTGGCCAATGTGGATGCCTCCACGTAGATAAGTGCTTAAGATCACTTGGCATTGTTTTTTAAAAACGTTGTAATTTTTGATCTTTTGTTTAATGATGATAATGTTGTTTAGGTATTATTTGTTTACTTGATCTGAGAAAGAACAAGGTAGGTTGAAAGAGAGTTCAAACATTTTTGGGCTTCATAGAAAGTAGAAGAAACAAGAAAATAATTGGACTAGGCTCTTTCATTGATTCATTATAATCTTAAGGATTTTGGACAAAGTTGATTGGATTCAAAAGTATCAAGTTCACATCATAAATTTTCAAAATGCAACATTCATATGATGAGGAGTTTGATCCATATGATGAGGAGTTTGGCCCATTAAGTCCGGATTTATATCAGAGAGATTAAACTACTTTAATTCATGTTAACTATGTGATGTATGACGTTGTGGGATTTTAAGGATTTGGTGAAGGAATTGGGGAAGCAGTAAATAATTTAGGGTTTCTTAGCTTCTAACCAAGAATTCCGATGCTTCTTACCAAAGGGGAACCTTTCTCAAGTTTGAGGAAATTTTCCTTTGAACTTTTCATTGATTCCTTCTTTGATTCATTGATTGATTCCAAGACAAAAGTCTAGGGGCCTTTATATAGGCTTACAAACTAACACTTCCCTTCTCATTTGATGTGTGACTAAATACCAAAACACTTAAAACTAAAATAAAGACTCAAAAATAACTAAGAGATTGAAATTTAAAATAATATAAAATAAAAATAAAAATCTCTTAATCGTATCTTTGTCATTCTCCTCGGCTTAAGAACTTCACCTCCTGGTGAAGAACGACAATGATAGCACAACTGAGTAACAATCAATAGTCCCTTACAGTTAGAGGAGACGCGTCCACGAACTCTAAAGTGTGACAATAAGTAGATTGGTAGAAGTGTCTTCTTCTGAAAGTTTTTCTTAATTTACAAAAGACAAAAAACATTCAGCCTCTGTTTGTTGGTTAGGGGAGACGAATCTGGGACAACAAGCTCAATGTGCTCAATCAGAATCAACAATGCTCCTTTCAGTAGTTCTGGTGCATGCTCCATAGATGACTCTAGATAAGGCTCTGGCTCAGATTGTATTGTTGGATCAAGTTATATCTCTAGCTCAGAATGCGACACTGGATCAAACTCGGGTTCAGGCTTGGGCTCAGGTTCCAATTCAAGCTCGAACTTCAATTCGGGTTCAGGCTCAAGCTGCATCTCAATCTGAGTCAAGATCTGATTTGAGTTTATTTTGTTGGTTCCTTTTTCATTTTTCGATCGCTTGAAGAATTTGCTTGTTGCTCACACTTAACGCTTCTTCTGGCCACATCTCTACCTTTGGGCTTAAAGATTACTGGGGTGCCTGTGAAATATATTGATACTTGGAAGAATAGCAATTTTGAAAACGGAATTTGAATACTGAACAACGACGATTATGACATGAAAGTGACATACTAGGATCATGCTTCTCCGTTGAATGCGTGATATGCATATATATATATATATATATATATATATATATATATATTGTTGTTGTTCTTCTGAAAATTTAAATCAGGAAAAAATATTCTAGATTGAATTTCCAATCATCATATCTATACATGTCTTCGAAGCCATAAAAATATGGGACCCGATCAAACATTGTTCAAAGAGTATAATAAAACTTGTAGTAATCATCATCGTAGTAATCATCATCTTTTATAATTTAGAGCTGGTCTTCTTGCGCAAAGTGTACTAATGTGTACTTGGCTGAGACAGTTACCCACTGACGCGAACGGCATTGAATTCAGGCTTCAAACGAAACCAGAATCGTCAAAACAGTGAAACTGCACAGAATTTCACTGAAAAATCTACTGAAAAATCCAATGAAAATCCAATGGCTCACTATCTACTGAAAAATCCCTGAAAATCAATGGCTCACTATTAAACCGTTGACCGATCAACAGCTCAGCTGGGCCGGCTTGAGAGTCGACTTGAGTCGACTCCTGATCGGCTCGTGGTCAGCTCGCCCGAGTCGATGAACAGGCTGCACGTGTTGACGAAGCTCGCTGGTGCCATTGTCGGCGACGGCTTGGGTTGAGACGAATCTGGCAAATCTAGCAGTGGTTCGCTGCAATTTGTGTTGCTGCAACTTCATCGGGGAGCGGCAAAGCTCCTCAGGGATTCGACCTCACCGATCGACGTCAGTGGTGGCACCGACAAGTTCCGACGATGCAGAAGGCAGTTAATTTGACGCTCTAACTTACCGAAGATGGGGTTGCTATGTACGGGAAGTGTCGGTGAGAATAGCAGAGCTCTGTGGCGGAGACTCGTGGCTCAACGGGCTGTTTGGAGCAACAGTGTGTCTTCGAGTGTTGGTAGTGATATTGATCCATGTGTGAGGACTGAATGACGATGTGTGAGGGGTTTGAAGATGATGCGGTTGGGGCGGGCAAGTGATCGATGGCATTTGACGGCGGCAAAGCATGGTCTACCGACAGTTGCGGCATGGAAATTGAGTTTGGGCTTTTTTTCCTTTTTTGGCAGAGGAAGGTGTCGACTGGGAAATTAGGGTTAAGGTTTTGATTTTTTGGAAATCTGAAACCAAAAAAGAGCGAATAGACCAAATTGATGTAGGACGTGGTGGGATTTTAAGGATTTGGTGTATTTGGGAAAGAAGTAGATAATTCAAGGTTTCTTGGCTTCTCGTTAAGAATTCAGAGGCTTCTCACTAAGGGAGTGGGAACCTTTCTCAGGTTTGAAGAAATTTTTCCTTTGAACTTTTCATTGTTTCCTTCTTTGATTCATTGATTGATTCCAAAATACTAGTCTATGGGCCTTTATATAGGCTTACAAACTAACACCTCCCTTCTCACATCCGATGTGGGACTAAATACCAAAACTCTTACAACTAAAATAAAGACTTAAAAAATAACTAAGAGACTCAAAATTCAAAATAAAATAAAAATACAGATAAAAATCTCTTAATCGAATCCATATCACTATGAAACCCAAAGATTCGTGTATTAGTTGTTGTGTGTTTTCTTATTTCCGCTTCTTCTTTCTTGAATTAGTTGTGCACTCCTATAACGGATATGGCGATACTTGATAATTAAAAAAAGAATGTGAGAAAGAAGCAAATTATGAGAGAGAAAAGTCCAAAGATTAGGGTTTTAAAGAGAGCTCACAAGTCGTTTGATTCAATTGGAAAAAAATCAGAAATTTGATATGACATACAAGATTTGGGGACAAAATTGAAGCGAGAAAAGAGTTTACTGACATACAAGATTTGGGGACAAAATTGAAGAGAGAAAAGAGTTTACATGTGATTTCAGTTTAAAGAGAGAGATAAGAGACAATAGTGAAATTATGTTAAGACTATAGAGAAGGGCAAATGTGAAGTTTTGCAAGAATGTAATTTTCATTAATTGTCTAATGATGGGGGTTCAAAAGAGCTGAAAAGGTAAGGGAAGTGTTCGTCGTGTTAAACATTAAGTGTTTCTCGCATTTTGCCCAAATTTTATACTCACTACTATCATGCGCACATCCTAGTTATCATAGTTATCATATCGTGATAAATATTAATTATCATTTTCTTTAGTTATCATATCATATTTTGTAAAATAAGTTTATATTTTGCAATAATTATGCAAGTTACGCATATAACTAAATATATCACTAAATATAGAGAAATAACTAAATATATCCCTAAATATAGAGAAATGTAGACACAAAACAATGACTAACCAAGAAGAATTACCACAATCTGAAAAACATGGTTAAGCAAAATTTAATCTATACAAGTATCATAATTCCAAATATAAACATGAACCTAAACATTTTTATCTTCAAGTTCAACCATTCTAATCTTAAACATAAGAATATAGAAAACAAAGAGGCCAGGGAGACTGGGAGACATAGATAGAGACTAAAAGGAGACCGAGGGAGACCGGGTAGAAGGGAAACAAAGAAGAGCAATGAGGGGCGACCTGACTACCTGACTAACTGAGTTGAGAAAGAGGAGATGGAGGATATAACAGAGAGTATGAAAATGTATAGCAACGCTTAATATGGCACAACAAGGTTCACACCCAAGTGAAGGCTCAATAAGCATTGTGGAGGCTCGATGGGCAATGGCGCCCTTTCAAAGAACAGCAATTATATCAGATTTGAGGATTTGTTGGGGATTTTAGGATCTATGGTTTACAACAAGAACTACCAAGAGTAGTGTCTCTTGAGGGTTTTATCCTCAAACAAATATAGATTAGACCCCTTCTAAATGGGTTCAAAATTGTCGGTGATGCGAGATAATTATCAACCCAGTTCACGATATAGTAGAACGATAGAAGCATATAATCACCCCATGATACGGGCACCCAACATACATGCATGCATGCATATATATCAATAATGATTATCGTATCATATTGTATTGGATGATTTAACTCATATACCCTTCAATGCTAATAAATATAGCACACGTACATATGTTACCATGCTTACATTATTGTTAGATATCTTAAAAAGTCTGTTGAAGGCCCGCTTTAGTTAAATAACTCGTTATCCAATTCACTTCCACCAATGCTAAAAAGCCCCTGACAAATTGAAACAACAGTACAGCCCACTACAACCAACCCACTACAACCTTTTCAATAGGCCAAAAGAGGGACCCCGTCTGTGTGATCTTTCATGCTATTTATTCTCAAATAAAAATAAAATTGATTTTAGAGAGGTGGACCTAACAATTTATTACATCTCGCAGTTGAAAGGTACTTGACAATTAAAGCGACCACTAAAGGGTTGTCTAAAGGGTTGTCTGAAATTTTTAAATTTTGCTAAAAATGTTTCCTCATAATTCTTCATATCACATGTTTTTATTCTAATATTGATGTTTATTGCCATCTTCATTTTGTTCTATGCTATTTATTGCTTATAAGAAATACAAATAATTCATTTTAAAAAACTCTCATATTTTCTGTTATTATAATTTTTCTTTCCAATTTCTTGACTCTTATTTTGTTTTATATTCACATGTTAACATCTTGGGCATTATATGTTTTGATATTTGCAGGCATCTTGTCATGTAGTGTTTATCCATAATTCTTGTATATCATGTAAGTTTTTTCATAAGTTACAAATTAACCGAAACTTAACTTTAAAATTGTCTTCTTAATGGTCATATTTTAAATTGATAAGATTTTAAATATATATCTTTGATATCCTCCAATATGTTTTATATCTTGGATTTTTAGTTTTATTGTCTCTTAATGTTCTCATTATTCTATTTTCTTTACGCTATTTTCTTGAAAAAATCTTTATAGAATAACCTTGGCATTTTTGCCATTACAACCCCGCTAAAGCCCCAAAACCATATGGTGTCTTGTGCTTTCCACAATGTATCTTACATATGTAAATAGAAATACAAAAACTTCACCATACTCAGAAATTCATTTCTCGTTCCAAAAAAATGTATTGTGCTCCTAAGCATCCAAAGAAACCTACCCAAAACATACAATGTTTGGACATGTTTCATTCTATATGCCATTTTCTTTACATGTACTAAGCAATCGGTGTTATTGGTCACCTTGCTCCAAACATACGCCAATGGGCTTAGACTGATCATCATCATTTTTCTTAATTAGTTACCCCATATAATTAAACCTGTTGTTCTTAAGTTATCCAAGATACCGTTATCTCTAATCAAATGAGTATTCTTATGCTACTGTAAATTACTTCAACTTCTACTAACCTTAAAAAATCACTTGAACTTCTACTAACCTTAAACCCTATTAGGAAAAGACAGAGCAAGAGAGTGGCGGCTAAAGTAACCATGAAATTTCAGCAGTAATAGCAAATATAGATCACTACCCCTTCCCATCCCCCGAAAAATGCACATGATCCCAAAACAATTTCAAAAACTTTTACCTTTTCTGTTGTTGTGCCTACCATATATAATTCCATTATACCCCAAATCTTGCAATAAGTTTCTCTATGGTTTTCAATACATGGTTGTAAGTTACTTTGATAAGCTCACTCCAATAGCTCAATTTTTATAAGCGCTTAGTTCCTTACGTTACAGGAGTGGATCATAAAAATGCTGGTAAGTTATGGGAGGGATTATAAAAATGCTGGTGTTGAACATTCCCCCTTATGTTATCAACTACAGATAATCTTGACATCTTCCTAAAATAATAATTCATCAAAAAAGGAAAGTACCTTTGATTTATATTATGGGAACCATATCTTGTTTAATGCAAATCCTGACCTATGTACAAAATGTGTGGTCTGAAGTATATCGTTTATAGACACCAAATCAGTCTTAGGGAAGAAATTATTCTTCTTTAATGTCCCCCCTCAATGACTGAAAATCCCTCATCCTACCCCTAAAGAAAGCATATGTGCATGGGTACATGATAGAAACAGAAAGCAATTTTGAGGTTACTTTTCCTGCCAGTTTCTCATCATTTCCCTCTTTATTTTCCATTTCATCTAGTTTTAGTGAGCTAAGTGTTCCCCAGTCTTGATTGAGTTGGGGAAAAGAAAACAATTGATTATCAACTTTTTCCATCCCACCCAGCCCCTCCATGAGTTTCCAATGATCTCCAGGTAGTTTCAAACATTGGCCACAAAACTAAAATTCCCCAGATCGGGTGCAGGCAATTTTAACCAAAAACTCGATTGTTCTTGTTGTTTCCAACGAGAAAGTGAAAATCAAATTGAAACCCCTCTAGACATCTGTTACAATCAATTCTCTGAACTATGAGCCGATCAGAAAAGGTAGACGACTCATTTTTCACATAGATATAAACAGTCACATAGACACAAACAGAAACTAAGTGTTCACTGCCTTTGGTTTTTGAGAAATCCTCTAGGTATAGTTTACATTATGAATCTAGGTAAACAGCTTTTTCCCCCCTTCGAAAAATGAGATTTAGTAGTCATATTTTGTTACAGAAAGCACAAGGGATATAGCTTGAACATCATTGATTCTCTTCATAGAAATAATTTTCAGTTAATTACAGAAAATACCACATATATACATGAGGAATAATGTATTTATCACTACGATTTCCCATAAATTCTCCATGTGCTAGAACCGAGAAGATCGTGCATATACTTTGAGATGCTTAATCTCCAGTTTCTCATCACAAATATATTCAAAAACAACAACTTTCCGTTCAGAAATTTCATTTCCAGCTCAGATCAAAACATCACAAGCAGAGCGCAGCAAGATCGAAATGAAAGGAAATCTAAGCAAGCACAATAGGAGAGGAAGCAACGGAGAATCTTACAAATGAAGAATAGATCACAAGAAATTTAGAATATTACCTGAACAAGCCAGAGGGCGCCGATGGTGGCGGCGACGCCCCATCCGGCAGCGGCGGCGATATCAGTGGACTGAGGGCGGAGCCCCGGCCGGAGGAACCTGGCAAGACCTCCGCTTGAAGCAGCAGCTCCGGTCGGCATTTTTTGTTCTTTTTTTCCCTCTCTATTTCTTTGGATACAGAAAGAAAACCCTAGCTTTTTGTTGTATTTATCTGAGTTTCTTTCGAAGATTGCGATCACGATTCAGAGAACGGAGAGAGAGAAACGGAATCTAAAGGGTTGGTGGGGTATGGGCACCGTAAGTATTGTTTAAGCTAATCCTGACCGCGGATCAATAAGGTGAGGGTGACCTACGGTGGGCATCGGTAAACCCGGTTTTTAAAATCAAATCCGAATCTGATTCCGGATTCATTCGGTCAAGAGTGAAAAATCCGAAGTCCGAATCCGGAAAATCGGATCCTTTCCGAACAGGTCCGATTTTGTAATCGGACTAGCAAATTCTGCCCGAGGTCCGATTCCGATTCAGCGCACAAAATCCCCGTAAGGCGCTGCTGCTAATAACCCTTGCGGCTATCTCGCTTCACAGCATCCTCCAGTACAAAGCCCATTTGCGACTAACTCTGACCCAGCCTCTAACTTATAGAGCACTTGTGTCCTATTGTGCCCGATGTGGGACTAAATAGCCAAGTGCCCATGAAATGCTCTCGCGGTCAAGCGCTGTTCTCGGTTGGGGGGTAGTGAAATTAAAATTTTCCAAATATGCTGTTTGACTCTAAAGAGTTCATTACTTAATACTGCAAAGTTAATGCTGCAACAATTCAATTCAAGAGCCCACGTGTTCAAGCCCCATTGCATGCACCAGGCGATCAACCTCCCTCTACTAATCTCCCAGATTTGCCCGATGTGGGACAATTCTGTCCACGTCTTGCTCTCGCCTCGAGCGCCAGCCCATCACTTCTTTGCATTTAGTCCCACATCGGTGGGCCGTCGAGCCGCACAATGATTTAAATAGTATATTTGTTCAACACATCAGAAACTATATAGTCGGAATCGGATCGGATTGGTGTTTGGAACTGTTATCCGAAATCCGATTCCGAATTTAATCGGTTAGCATTTTTGTAACCGAATCCGAATCCGATTTATAACTGACCGAATATTCGGAATCGGATTCGGGTACGGAACCGGGTTCGGAATCGGAACCGGGTTTTTTGCACACCTATACGTAGGGGTGGCAAAAGAAGCCTAACCCTATCCGATCCGACCCGAACCCGGCCTCCTTAACCGGGTATAGGTAGGAGCCAATCCAGGTCAAGTAGGATACTGGTTGACCCGACCCGACCCGACCCGAATAAAATTCCGGTCGGGTATGGGTTTGACATGTCAACCCGAATGACTCTAATTTGACCAGGTTTACTTTCTTTATATGTAATTTACCATGTTGGAATGACTCAAAAATTTTATCTAATTTGAAATTTACTTTTTGGAGTCCATGTACCAACTCTTTCCTCGATATCTTATTAATGTTTTTGATATTGACATGACCAAAATGTCTATGCCACAATAATGTGTCGTTACATGAAATAGTTAAACATACTTTTGAATCATCATTTTTGCAAGAAAAAGTATAGATATTTTCTAACCTGTTTCCTTGCACTAGCACATTTTTCATAGTGTAATCATAGACTAAACATGCTTCATGAGTGAAAAAAACCTTATAACCTTTATCACATAATTGATTAATGCTAATTAAGTTATGCTTTAGTCCTTTAACTAAGCTAACATTCTCAATGATAGGTTTTAAAGGATTACCGATATTGCTGATTCCAATTATTTTTCCCTTTTTGTTATCTCCGAAGTTCATCGTTCCGTTGTCTACCATTTTTAACGAGCTTAGCAATTTTGTGTTCCAAGTCTTACGTGTTGAGCATCTGCTATCCATGATCCAAAGTTTCTTAAATTGTTCCTGAAAAGAATTATCTCAAATATATTGGTAACCACTAGAGATTGGGTCCGAAATGTTAGTCATAATTATCTACTATTATTTTTTAGGTATCAAAAATATAATCATTATATGCATGGATACCAAATTTTTTTAACAAATGCGTTCAGCAATTTGGAATCCAAATCCTATTTGGATTTGATTTTCCAAGAACAAATGGCTCATTATAAAATTCATGCATGCATCTTACTAAATTCCGAATATAAATATTTTTTATCTTGCAAGCCTAAATGTTAAGGCACCCATACCATATTATTTCTAGCACTGTGTACATTGTGAGGTTTGTGTGCAAAATATGATCTTTGATGTGCATTGTGTACAATATTTTATGTACCGTGTTGTGAGCTATAGCATGACGTTTATTGTGTGCAATGTGAGAATTGTGTCTAGTATTTCTACCATACAAAAAAGCATAATTGTTTTTGACAATTTTAGGTGCACTTGCATTGTGTTGTGGAGCGACATGCTTTGGTGTATGAGGGGTCTTAGCTTTAAGCACTAACTCTTCGCGTTTAAGCTTGCTAGCATATAAGTCATTTTCAAGTATATTTACATGCTTGTTTACAAGAGAAACATATAATACATGCTTTTTATTCAAAAGTTCATGATCATGCAATAATGTATTGTATCTATCATTAAGAGATTTAAAGTCATGCATTAATGTGTTGTGTTCGTTGTTGTAAATCAAGCTACTGTGTTAATTTTTCAAGCATTCATGCTCAAGCATAATGGTATTATAATCCACTTTTAAATATTTATTATTGTTTTCTAATTTCTTATTTTTCTTCCTCAATTTTTCAAATTCAGTGTGAAGTTGTATATATGCTTTTTCAATATCGAATTCTTCATCAGAGTCACTAATCTCAATGTCGTTTTGTTGATTCGCCATAAAACACACTTCATTCTGGAGGTTCTCTTCGTTGCTCTCTTCCGTTGCTCGTATCTCCATGGGTTGTTCTTTAATATTGGATTCTACATATTCCTCTTCCAATATTTTCATGATTTGTTGTGCAGTGTTGGCCTCTACAATATCATTGAACACACTGTCAGAAAAACATGAGTACAATATGTTTATTACCTTGATGTTTATTTCGTAGATCTGCGTTTGATCAGTGGTCCAAGTGGATAGTGAGGTTGTAGGAGCTTTATATGGTTCTTGTAGAAATTCTCCCCATTCACGATTGGTTGCTTTGATGAATACTTCTATCTTCCTCTTCCATATCCGAAAATTTGTTCCATTGAAGCAAGGAAGTGTGTTAATGGAATGACTGGATCTGATCATGTTTGTTGATGTCATTACCATTAGCCTCGCTCTGATACCAAGTGTTGGATTCTATAGATGGTATCCAACACTAGAAGGGGGGTTGAATATGGTTGTTAACAATTATAACCTTTTTCGATAAACAACAATCCTTTTATGTGTTGCCTAAGTTACAAATTGAGTTGCCTCGAATTTGAACTTAATCAACGATATAATTTACTTGATCTGAGATTAGAATGACATCGGAAAATAAAAGATTCAAGCAACAACAATAAAAGAGTTAAAGAGTCAAAGTCACAACACAAACACACGTCGATTTTACCCTGGTTCGGATACGCAAGTCCCACTTGTCCACTGTATCCTACTCCAGCAACCAACCCACTAGCTCGCAATAAGAGCAAACCATTCCTCAATATGAACAAAGAGGACTTAGTACAATCAACTAGCCTCACTCGCTATGAATTTCCAGCACCTAGTTATACTCAATTAGGATTTCTACTTAACACGAGTTTCCCTTATAATAACGAGAAATTACAACACAAGTCTTCTTCAAAGACTTACAACAAATATAAAAAAGAAGTACAAATTTTTTTATAGCCAATAGTATATGTGAGTGAAACGTGGCTAAAGAAAATCAAAGTTTTTGATCAAATATATTATATCGATTAAAACATGATTTGATCAAAAGAAAACTTTGTCTTGAAAATCGATTCTCTAAAATATAGCTCTTGGGCTTTAGAGATCAATAGTCAAGTATTTTAATCTTTTATAAAAATATGAACTTTAAACTTCGTTCAAAGATTAAAAAGTAAAAAGACTTGTATTTGAATCTCGAAAGAAAGCATTTAAGATTGGAGATCAAAATAAACAAGTATGAAAAAAGCTAAATAAGATAGCTGAAACAGATCTTTAGAAAACATTAGAACACAACTTAAAAATAGTAGCCTTTTGAATTTAGAACACAAAGAATAGAGCTTGGGAGCTTTTGAACAATAGAGAGAATATTTCAATTAGAATAATGCTGTTTTAAACTTTTGAAATCCCCATCTATTTATAGACAAATAGAAGCTTGAAATCTGCTCAAAAATAACTTGGAATCAACTCTAAGAGTCAACTCTAACGGCTAGCAAAAATCAAGGTAGATTTTCAAATCTGGCCCGAGTTGACCCAGATAGTCGACTATCCTCCCAGATAGTCGGTTATCAGCTCCAGATAGTCGGCTATTTTATCAAATAGCCTACTATTATTTTGACAGAGAGTTTTGAGAAAATATCTGTAGGAAATAGTCGGCTATCAATCTAAAATAGTTGGTTATTTTGGGATACCCTCGAATATATAATTAAAATTACTTCAAAACAATTTTATAAAAATTATTTTATAGAAATATATATAGTAATGTTATGAATCAACTATTGAGGGGAGAGCCCCCAGGTCTATATTTATAGCCAAAGGGGAGAATACAAGTGGGCTTATACAGATATGGGCCCAAACACTTGGGTTGGCCCAATAACTCATCCAACCCAGTAAATACCCATTCACAACACTCCCCCTTATCTAGCCATAGTTGTGGACCCTGCTCATGAATGCTTCAGGATTCTGAGCCTGTATGGGTCTCATATGGGGTGGATACTTCAGGATCCTGAGTTGGTGAGATTTGCCTCGTTAAAACCTTTGGCTATGGAAAACCCAGTGGGAAAAACCATAGTTAAGGAAAAAGAGTACAAACTCTGCCAAACTCCCCCTGATCTGTACAAGCTCTCAAGCTTTCAGATCTCTTAGGCGTCTCATTCCAATCCTATGTACAAGTTTTCTAAAGGTAGCAGTAGGAAGGGCTTTAATGAACAAATCTGCCAAATTGTCACATGACTGCACTTGTCTGATGTCGATCTTGCCATCTCTCTGTAGCTCGTGCGTCCAGAAGAACTTTGGTGAAATGTGTTTCGTTCTGTCGCCTTTGATGAAGCCACCTCGTAGCTGAGCTATGCAAGCAGCATTGTCCTCGAACATGGTAGTGGGCTCGAGGTCTCCAGTCTTCAGTCCGGTCGTAGACAAGATGTGGTGGATGACTGAGCGTAGCCATACGCATTCTCTGCTTGCTTCATGGATGGCAATGATCTCCGAGTGATTGGATGAGGTTGTCGTCAAGGTTTGCTTGATGGATCTCCAGGAAATGTTTGTCCCTCCGTAGGTAAACACGTACCCAGTCTGTGATTTTGCTTTGTGGGGATCAGACAAGTACCCTGCATCAGCATAACCTGCAAGTGTAGAGGATGTTCCATTTTTGTAGAAGATTCCCAAATCTGTAGACCCTTGGAGGTAGCGCAGAAGGTGCTTTACCCCGGTCCAGTGGCGCTGCGTAGGCGCTGCACTGTATCTGGCAAGCAAATTTACTACGAACGCTATATCGGGACGCGTGCAGTTTGCCAGATATAGTAGTGCTCCGATGGCACTCAGATAGGGAACTTCCGGACCAAATATCATCCCCCTCTTCCAGCGGCCAGAAGGGGTCTTTATGTGCATCCAGGGATCTTACTACCATAGGTGTACTTAATGGATGGCAATGGTCCATATGGAATCTTTGCAACATTTTCTTCGTATATGTGGTTTGGTGTAATAGGATTCTGTCACGACCCGCTTCCCTAAAATGGAGGCGAGACGTGAAAAGGTCCGCACGGGAGTGGAGCGGTGAAGCCCCAAACCCGATAAGCGTCAACTTAGTATAAGCAGGTCCCTGTAATTGCAATCGAAACAACAACAATAATAATATGAGACGGATAAGAAACACCAATCCCAAAGTTTGTCCACAAAATATTCAACAACACAGAAAAGCCACCAGGCTAAAAGAAAAGAGTCTAAGGGCCCAGAACAAGGCCAAACAAAAGCAACGACATAAATAAGTATAGGTGCCACGCACCAATAAACAAAACAACTGTCTAACAAAAATAAAGCACAACAGCGACACTAGGACTGGTCCCCAGTGTCCGCGTACTCCCCGTCCAACACGGGCTCAACCTCGGCGTCCGCAAACACCTCACCCTCAGCGGGCAACTCAGGCTCAAGGTCTAACATGCGTCACCCAAAAGAGAGAGGGGCACATGTCAGCAAGTCTAAAGGACTTGGGCAAGGAAACTGAAAGTAAGGCAACTAGCAACCTAACAGTTTAGTATGCATGACATGGCAGTTACAACATGAGTGCACAATTTAAAACATGGCAAAACAATTTGTACATGAGAGCAATCATCGGGACAAGACAAGACAAGAGTAGCTACGCTACTATCAATCAATCCACATTGTTTTGCAAGTGTTTACGCCCTTCGCTGAATGGTAAAACATGTCAGACCGATCGGCACTAAACACAATTCACATTTCACGGCTGTTTTGTAGATGTTTACGCCCTTCGCTGAATGGCATAGCATTTCAGTCCGATCGGCACTAAACACAATTCACATTTCACGGCTGTTTTGTAGATGTTTACGCCCTTCGCTGAATGGCATAGCATTTCAGTCCGATCGGCACTAAACACTACCCCACCCCAAAGAGTTTACGCCTTACAACTGCAGTTGTTGATCAAACAGACCCCCAGTTGAATGGCCGCTTAACCCTCACCCCATCCCGCACTAAGCAAGCCAGGGTCCCTGTACATGAGCCCAGCTAGTGAGCCAGGGTTGCCCCGCACGGGAGCTTGTTTCTTAGTTCACGATTCAATATCGAGCGTTGGGGTTTCCAACTCATTATGCTCGCTTCTGGTCACGAGCCAGGAAACACAAGCATTCGTAGCAAAGCTACGCAATCACAGAAACACTTAAAGAATGCAATGACATGACATTTAATTTGCGTACCGTTAAGGGAAAGTAAACATGACATGGTATTTGTGCAACATGCTAAATGTCAGAAACTAGCTTCGTTGTCAAGCTAGTTCCCCAATTTGCGCCTAGGCGAGTATCATTTCGTCGCCTAGCCTCTTTTACGCCTACAACATGCAAATGGCCTAAAACATGGCCTAAACCCTATGTGGCAAGTTTCACTTGCCTAGCACCGGGGATGACGACCACTTCGTCACACGGATGCCAATCTACGGGGAAGTCGCTGTTTTGGGGGACCAATCATCAAACAACATGAAATATTATTAAGGCTTCATAAAATTATAAATAAGTTATAAAAAAACAACGGTAGATCGATTCCTTACCGAGAGGAGGCGGAAGAAACACTCCGGGGAACCCTAGGACCAGATCTGGAAATGATTGGGGAAGTTTGGAGAAACTAGGGTTTAGGGGGATTTTGGGGATTTGATGGATTTCGGTGGAGATTTTGGGGAAGATGAGAAGTAGATAGGGTGAATGGATGGATTGGATGATGGATTTAGGGCTTGGAATGAAGGATTGAAGCTTGGAGGAAGATGGGGGCTTAGAGGGGAAGAAACTAGGGCTTAGGGTCGTGTTGGAGAAGAAGAAAACGATTGGGTTGGGTATTTATAGGTTGAGCTGGTGGCTGCCCAGAAATTAGGGTTTTAACACAGACTAGTCGGTCAAAGAACAACCACTGACCGACTAGTTTGGCAACTAGTCGGTCGGTCGACCGACGCAGACCGACTAAGTGTAAACAGTAACTCCTGAACGAAAATATGATTTAGAGTTAGTCGGTCCATGAACAAGTACTGACCGACTAGTTTAGAAACTAGTCGGTCGATGAACGTTCTTAGACCGACTAAGAGTAAACAGTAACTCAACTAAAATTAAGATGATGTGTTAGTCGGTTCAAGAAGCATCGCCGACCGACTAGTTTGCAACCTAGTCGGTCAACCAACCTTCTTAGACCGACTAACGATAAACAGTAGCTTCCTCAGAAATTTAGATAGCCCACTAGTCGGTCCAAGAAGGATTTCCGACCGACTGGATCGTCATCTAGTCGGTCGGTGCCCCTTCTTATACCGGCTAATGAGCACCAAAAGTTCCGATACGGAGCGCGAGGCCCCGTGATCGAACCCTAAGACTCCTAGGCTTGATCTAATAGTTAGATATGACCGTTATGAAGCCCGTCACAAACGACGTACTTCCAAATCGACGATCCTAAGGAAGAAACGAGAAAATACGACGAATCGATCGAAATTGAAAGCTACTGAGACGAAAACCACACAAGAGGAGAAAATCCACCAAAACATATATTATATTATAATAAATTCAGATACAAGAAAACCAGTCGTTACATCCTCCCCAACTTAAGAAAAATTCCGTCCTCGGAATTTCCGAATACTCACGAGTCTGGAAACAAAAGTGGGTAGCGCTCTCGCATCTCATCTTCTCTTTCCTAAGTAGACTCTCCCGGCGAACCGTGCCGCCACATCACTCTAACAAGATCGACGACCTTGTTTCGAAGTGACTTCTGACGCCTGTCCAGAATCTGCACTGGATGCTGGTCATACGTCAAATCCGAGCGAACGGCGATCTCCGAGAAATCCACGGCATGAGATGGATCACTAATGTATCGACGAAGCTGCGACACATGGAAAACATTGTGAACTCCTTCCAAAGATGGCGGCAAAGCCAAGCGATACGCTACCTCGCCAACCCTCTCCAAAACATCAAATGGTCCAATGTATCGCGGGCTCAACTTCCCACGCTTCCCGAAACGAATCACACCACGATTCGTGGAAATCTTCAAGAACACATGGTCGCCCGGCTGAAACTCCAAAGGACGACGTTTAGCATCCGCCCAATGCTTAAAATGGTCCTGAGCAATCCTCAACCTCTCCCGAATATTCCTGACGATATCCACGGCCTCCACGATCATCTCAGGTCCCAACAACTCCCGATCACCAACGTCATCCCAACTCAATGGCGATCGACATTTCCTCCCATAAAGAGCGGCGAAAGGCGCCATGCCAATACTCGCCTGGAAGCTGTTGTTGTAGGAAAATTCTACCAAATGTAGATGGTCCTCCCACGAACCCTTGAAATCCAACATGCACGCCCTCAGCATGTCTTCCAGAATCTGAATCGTCCTCTCGGACTGGCCATCCGTCTGCGGATGGTACGCCGTGCTGAAACTCAGACGCGTACCCAAACTCTTCTGCAAACTCTGCCAAAACTGAGATGTGAACCTCGTGTCTCTGTCCGACACGATACTCACGGGGACTCCATGAAGTCGCACGACTTCCTCCATATATCTCCTTGCCAGCGCCTCGGTAGACTGTCCCACTCGGAACGGAATAAAGTGCGCAGACTTGGTCAATCGATCTACGATCACCCAAATCGCGTCATTCTGCTTCGGACTCCGAGGTAGTCCAGTCACGAAATCCATAGTGATGTGCTGCCACTTCCACTCCGGAATCGGAAGCGGTTGTAGCAACCCGGCCGAACGCTGATGCTCCGCCTTCACTTGCTGGCAAACCAAGCACTTGGCCACACTCCGAGCCACACTCCTCTTCATACCATGCCAACAATAATTCAGACGAAGATCCTGGTACATCTTAGTGCCACCAGGATGCACAGAATACGGCGAACTGTGTGCCTCCACCATCAACTCCTCTCTGATATCCCCAGCCGGCACACACAACCTGGCTCCAAACCTCAGCGAGCCATCCTCATGAATCAAAAAGTCAGTCCGCAGACCGGCTTCCACCTGCTCCCGAATCCTTACCAACTTCGGATCTCCGGCCTGGCCAGCCTTAATCCGATCCACGATCGTCGACTGTACCTGCATGTACATCAACGAAGAAGCCTCCCCAGGAAGAACAATTTCCACGCCAGACTCGCAAAAATCCTGCTGCAATCTCCACTGTGAGGTCAAAATCATCACCGCTGGAAGCCTACTCAAAGCATCTGGAACCACATTCACCTTGCCAGGGTGATACTGCAAATCAATCTCATAATCCGCCATAAGCTCCAACCATCGACGCTGTCACATGTTGAGCTCCTTCTGAGTGAAAATATACTTCAAGCTTTTGTGATCGGTGAAAATCTTCACTTTCTCACTCAACAAGAAGTGCCTCCAAATCTTAAGAGCAAACACAACGGCAGCCAACTCCAAATCATGCGTCGGATAATTCTTCTCATGAACCTTAAGCTGACGAGACGCATACGCCACAACATGCCCGTGCTGATGCAGCACGCAACCGAGACCCTTGCCAGAAGCATCGCAAAAGATCTCAAATCCACCGCTGCGATCAGGCACCACAAGAATAGGGGCACTCGTCAACCTTTCCTTCAGAATACCAAAAGCACTCTCACAATCACCCGACCAAACATAAGCAACATCCTTCCGCGTCAACCTGGTCATCGGCTCAGTAATACGAGAAAAGTCCTTAATGAACCGACGATAATATCCCGCCAAACCAAGGAAACTCCGAATCTCAGATGCAGACGACGGAACATGCCACTCCCGAATATCCCTAATCTTCTCGGGATCCACAGAAATACCATCTCTGGTCACCACATGCCCCAGAAAAGCAACTCGATCCAGCCAAAACTCGCACTTCGAAAACTTAGCATACAAACGATGCTTCCTCAAAATTTCCAACACCGTCCTCAAGTGCGATGCATGCTCTTCCTCCGACTTCGAATAGATCAGAATGTCGTCGATAAAGATAACGACAAACTTATCCAAAAATTCGTAGAAAATCAGGTTCATCAGATTCATGAAAACTGCGGGCGCGTTAGTTACGCCGAAAGGCATAACCACAAACTCATAGTGTCCATACTTCGTCCTGAACGCAGTCTTCGGAACATCATCCCTCTTCACCTTCAACTGATGGTAACCACTCCTCAAATCCAACTTAGAAAACACCCTCGAACCTCCAAGCTGATCAAAAATATCATCAATGCGAGGCAACGGGTATTTATTCTTAATGGTTACCGCATTCAATCCCCGATAGTCCACGCACATGCGACGCGAACCATCCTTCTTCTTAACCAGCAACACCGGTGCTCCCCACGGAGACACACTAGGATTAATATAACCCTTCAGCAACAGCTCATCCAACTGCTTCTGCAACTCTTCCAATTCTGCAGGCGCCATACGATACGGTGCCTTCGAAATCGGCTGCGCACCTGGAACGAGATCAATAGAAAATTCCAGAGCTCGATCAGGCGGCAACCCAGACATCTCCTCGGGAAAGACGTCGCCAAAATCTCGCACCACAGCTGGCCACTCCAGCTCCATCTGCATAGCTACAGCCTCCACCGGCCTGGCCCGAAATCTGACAGGACCAAGCGAACTGCTACCACGACTGAACTCGAATACTGGATGTCCGGGAATCTCGAACACCACCTTCTTCCTCCTGCAGTCGATCGTAGCATAGAAGCTCGCAAGCCAATCCATCCCAAAGACCGCATCGTAGTTGGTGATGTTGTGGACAATAAAATCAGCATAAAGCTCATGTCCACAAACCACCACAGAGCAAGGACTGCACCCACGATGCACCGTGACTACTCCATTCCCTGTGACGATATTCCAACTCTTGGAGAGAGGGGACGTCGACAAGGAATGCTTCTCCACGAAGCTCTGGGCCAAAATGCACATTGACGCACCTGAGTCAAAGAGGACTCGGGCAGGGAACGTGTAAACCAAAACCACACCTAACAAACAGTCTAATCGATCAAATCTTATTCTAGCAGCACCATACACAAGCATTCACATAATTTAACAATCAATTAATTAAGGAAGAAACAATCTAGATCGAAAGTTACCTGCAATGACCTCATCCATGGCCAAGACCTCCTCCTCGGTCATCAGAAATGCCTGCCTCCTCGGCGGAACAGCCTGCCGAAAAGCCTGCCCCTGTGGAACAAGAGCCGCTCCACGTCCAGCAGGAACAGGCGCTCGCTGCTGCAACGGCTGAGCTGCAACAGGAGCCCTCCGCAGCAGACCCGCATGCCGACAATCCCTCGCGACATGGGAGGCATCACCGCAAACCAGACACTGGCCCAAAAACTTCCGGCACTGATCCTTGATATGGCCAGGCTTGCCGCAGAAATGGCAAGACTTCAGAATAGGCCCTCCCGGCCTCTTAAACTGAGCGGACTGATTAGGCCTGAATCCAGGTCTAACCACAGCTCTCGCCTGTTCCACAGGCCTCCTCACAGCACCAACAACAAACCCCTTCCTCTGGTTCACAAGCAGCTCCTGCCTCTTGGCAGCGACCAAAACCTTCTGATAAGATTCCCGGTCAGAATAGGTCACAAAACTCTGGAGCTCTGAAGCAAGCCCCTGCAGAAACCTCTGAGCTCGCTCCTCAGCGTCCTGCACCATCTTTGGTGCAAACCGACTTAGCCTCATGAACTCCTGGTGATACATGTCCACCGACGAGTTCCCCTGCTTCTGGTCGATAAAACGCTGCAGCATCTCTTCCCTGGCAGCCTTCGGGAAGAACTCACCATCAAATCTGGCCTTGAAGGTAGCCCAGACGATCGGCTCTCCCAACATCTTTTCCTCAGCATCCCACCAATTCCTGGCGTTATCCTTCAGCTGGCGCTTCGCCAAGTCAACCCAACTAACTTCGTTGACCTTGGACATCTTCAGATTGTCCTCAATATTCCTCATCCACTCATCAGCAGCTAGCGGACCTTCGGTTCCATCAAAATACGCAGGACCCAGCTCTCTGAACTGCTTCGCCCCGGGCTCAGGGCGAGGGGTTTCCACCACCCGAGCAGCTCGAGTCACCGGAGCATTCTGCACCTGCAGGAGCACACCCTGCTGAACCTGCATCATTTGCAACATCATCCTCATCATCTCCCCATTAGTGGGCTCCCGCTCGGGCTCCTCGTCATGAGGGGGCGCACCACTACCACCGCCTCGGGTGATCCGCCTTCCTGCCATCTAATGACGCAGAAAACGAAACAATTAGACTCATAGCTTAGGGCTCAGATGTCGAAATTATTTGTTGGACAATCTTATATCATTATCGTTATCCCGATAGTTGCAGTTACAGATGACCTGCATGGGCCACCACTAAAACCTGTCACGATCCGCTTCCCTAAAATGGAGGCGAGACGTGAAAAGGTCCGCACGGGAGTGGAGCGGTGAAGCCCCAAACCCGATAAGCGTCAACTTAGTATAAGCAGATCCCTGTAATTGCAATCGAAACAACAACAATAATAATATGAGACGGATAAGAAACACCAATCCCAAAGTTTGTCCACAAAATATTCAACAACACAGAAAAGCCACCAGGCTAAAAGAAAAGAGTCTAAGGGCCCAGAACAAGGCCAAACAAAAGCAACGACATAAATAAGTATAGGTGCCACGCACCAATAAACAAAACAACTGTCAAACAAAAATAAAGCACAACAACGACACTAGGACTGGTCCCCAGTGTCCGCGTACTCCCCGTCCAACACGGGCTCAACCTCGGCGTCCGCAAACACCTCACCCTCAGCGGGCAACTCAGGCTCAAGGTCTAACATGCGTCACCCAAAAGAGAGAGGGGCACATGTCAGCAAGTCTAAAGGACTTGGGCAAGGAAACTGAAAGTAAGGCAACTAGCAACCTAACAGTTTAGTATGCATGACATGGCAGTTACAACATGAGTGCACAATTTAAAACATGGCAAGATAATTTGTACATGAGAGCAATCATCGGGACAAGACAAGACAAGAGTAGCTACACTACTATCAATCAATCCACATTGTTTTGCAAGTGTTTACGCCCTTCGCTGAATGGTAAAACATGTCAGACCGATCGGCACTAAACACAATTCACATTTCACGGCTGTTTTGTAGATGTTTACGCCCTTCGCTGAATGGCATAGCATTTCAGTCCGATCGGCACTAAACACAATTCACATTTCACGGCTGTTTTGTAGATGTTTACGCCCTTCGCTGAATGGCATAGCATTTCAGTCCGATCGGCACTAAACACTACCCACCCCAAAGAGTTTACGCCTTACAACTGCAGTTGTTGATCAAACAGACCCCCAGTTGAATGGCCGCTTAACCCTCACCCCATCCCGCACTAAACAAGCCAGGGTCCCTGTACATGAGCCCAGCTAGTGAGCCAGGGTTGCCCCGCACGGGAGCTTGTTTCTTAGTTCACGATTCAATATCGAGCGTTGGAGTTTCCAACTCATTATGCTCGCTTCTGGTCACGAGCCAGGAAACACAAGCATTCGTAGCAAAGCTACGCAATCACAGAAACACTTAAAGAATGCAATGACATGACATTTAATTTGCGTACCGTTAAGGGAAAGTAAACATGACATGGTATTTGTGCAACATGCTAAATGTCAGAAACTAGCTTCGTTGTCAAGCTAGTTCCCCAATTTGCGCCTAGGCAAGTATCATTTCGTCGCCTAGCCTCTTTTACGCCTACAACATGCAAATGGCCTAAAACATGGCCTAAACCCTATGTGGCAAGTTTCACTTGCCTAGCACCGGGGATGACGACCACTTCGTCACACGGATGCCAATCTACGGGGAAGTCGCTGTTTTGGGGGACCAATCATCAAACAACATGAAATATTATTAGGGCTTCATAAAATTATAAATAAGTTATAAAAAAACAACGGTAGATCGATTCCTTACCGAGAGGAGGCGGAAGAAACACTCCGGGGAACCCTAGGACCAGATCTGGAAATGATTGGGGAAGTTTGGAGAAACTAGGGTTTAGGGGGATTTTGGGGATTTGATGGATTTCGGTGGAGATTTTGGGGAAGATGAGAAGTAGATAGGGTGAATGGATGGATTGGATGATGGATTTAGGGCTTGGAATGAAGGATTGAAGCTTGGAGGAAGATGGGGGCTTAGAGGGGAAGAAACTAGGGCTTAGGGTCGTGTTGGAGAAGAAGAAAACGATTGGGTTGGGTATTTATAGGTTGAGCTGGCGGCTGCCCAGAAATTAGGGTTTTAACACAGACTAGTCGGTCAAAGAACAACCACTGACCGACTAGTTTGGCAACTAGTCGGTCGGTCGACCGACGCAGACCGACTAAGTGTAAACAGTAACTCCTGAACGAAAATATGATTTAGAGTTAGTCGGTCCATGAACAAGTACTGACCGACTAGTTTAGAAACTAGTCGGTCGATGAACGTTCTTAGACCGACTAAGAGTAAACAGTAACTCAACTAAAATTAAGATGATGTGTTAGTCGGTTCAAGAAGCATCGCCGACCGACTAGTTTGCAACCTAGTCGGTCAACCAACCTTCTTAGACCGACTAACGATAAACAGTAGCTTCCTCAGAAATTTAGATAGCCCACTAGTCGGTCCAAGAAGGATTTCCGACCGACTGGATCGTCATCTAGTCGGTCGGTGCCCCTTCTTATACCGGCTAATGAGCACCAAAAGTTCCGATACGGAGCGCGAGGCCCCGTGATCGAACCCTAAGACTCCTAGGCTTGATCTAATAGTTAGATATGACCGTTATGAAGCCCGTCACAAACGACGTACTTCGAAATCGACGATCCTAAGGAAGAAACGAGAAAATACGACGAATCGATCGAAATTGAAAGCTACTGAGACGAAAACCACACAAGAGGAGAAAATCCCCCAAAACATATATTATATTATAATAAATTCAGATACAAGAAAACCAGTCGTTACAGATTCCGTCTTTCTGATGTTTAATCTGTAAGCCAAGGCAGAATTTGGTTTTGCCTAGGTCTTTCATTTCGAATTCTTTTGTTAGGCTTACAGATATCTCAGTGATCTCTTCGGGAGATCCTATGAGATTCAGATCGTCTACTAGACAGCTATTATCACGAATCCTTTTCCCTTTGTTCTTATGAAGATACAAGGGCAGACTTCATTGTTCGTGAATCCTTGTTGAACAAGGAACTCACTGAGTCTATTATACCACATTCTTCCTGATTGTTTGAGACCATACAATGATCTTTGTAGCTTAACAGAATAGACGTCCCGAGGTCTATCTTTCAGGTCAGCAGGCATTGAAAAGCCATCAGGAAGTTTCATGTAGATCTCCTTGTCGAGATTGCCGTATAGATACGCAGTCACAACATCCATTAGCTGCATATCTAGGCCTTCCTTTGCTGTTAAGCTTATCAGGAATCTGAACGTGATCGCATCCATGACCGGGGAGTATGTTTCGTCATAGTCTATACCCGGTCTTTGGGAAAATCTCTGTGCTACAAGTCTAGCTTTGTAGCGTGCGATCTCATTATTTTCGTTTCTTTTTCTGACGAATACCCATTTGTATCCCACAGGTTTGACACCGGTAGGTGTCTGGACTATTTGCCCAAAGACTTTTCGTTTCTGAAGCGAGTCCAGCTCGGCTTCTATTGCCTGATTCCACTTTGGCCAATCATCTCTACGTTTGCATTCAGCAACGGAGTGTGGTTCATAATCATCATCGCTTCCGGCGACGTGAATGGCAATGTGAAACGCGAAGTCATCGTCGACGACTGTACTCTTTCTGTCCAATACCTCCCCTGTACGTACATAATTTAGTGATATTTCTATTTCTCCCGGCAGTTCCTCTGCAGTGGATTCCGGGAGGGGAGAGGGTATGGACACGAGCTCGTTTCTCTGTGGGGGTATCGTCCCAAGGTCTCCGGATATTTTTCTTTTTCTTGGATTTTTATCCTTGGAGCCTGGTGGTCTGCCTCTTTTCTGTTGAGGTGCAGCCACTTCTGCTGCAGGTGGATTGCATCCATCCTTCGGGATGTCAATCCTAGCTGGAGTATTCGCAGCAGGGATGTGTGATCTGACAATCTTCTGGTTGTCAGTGAACGAGTCCGGTAATCTATGGACTGTGTCCTGGATGTGTAAGATCTTCCGGATCTCATCATCACATTTTCTTGTTACTGGATCGTAGTGGGTCAAGCTTTTTGTATCCCACGTCAACATTTTCTTTGCACTAGACTTTTCGATGTCTAGGCCCATTTTGGGGAAATACGTCTCATCAAAATTGCAGTCTTCAAGGCATGCCTTGAAAGCGTCCCCCGTTTGGGGTTCTAGGTATCTTATAATGGAGGGTGAGTCAAACCCTACGTAGATACCTAGGCGACGTTGAGGGCCCATCTTGGTCCTCTGTGGTGGTGCAATGGGGATATAAACTGCGCAGCCGAAGATTCTCAAGTGAGAGATGTCCGGCGGCGCTCCATATGCGAGTTGCATTGGAGATAGACTCTGACCTCCTGAGGGTCTAATTTTTATTAGTGATGCAGCATGTAAAATTGCATGTCCCCATGCATCCACCGGCAACTGGGATTTCATCAGCAATGGTCGTGCGATCCATTGGAGTCCTTTAATTAGCGACTCAGCTAACCCATTATGGGTGTGAACATGTGACACCGGATGTTCAATTTCTATTCCCGTTGCCTGGCAATATTCTTGGAATGACTGAGAGGTAAATTCCCCCGCATTATCCAGACGTATTTTCTTTATTTGGTTGTCTGGGAAATGCTGTTGAATATTGGACTCCCCGGATTTGGTTTTGATGATGAGCAAACATAAATAATCCATGAACTAACAATTTGTGAGCGCAGTATTGGAGATCGTCGCCAAATTCACGAGAACATTCAAAGCGACATCTCAACACTTCACAAAACTCGTATTCATGTCCAAAGCTTCGTTGAAGCTCTTGCGCCGTTTTGGAAGTTATGAAGAATCAATCGAAGCTCTCAAAGACCGTTTATTAAGGTTTTATTTATAGTCTTTTTAGCTTCGATATATAGAATGTTAAGCCTTGAGTATATCTTACGTTTCTATCTTCATAACGCTCATATCGTAGCTCTAGGATCTTAGCACAAGTTCACTCTAACTTCCTCGAAGCGTCGCGCTTTGATTCGGACTTGTTTGTGCATATTAGTTGGTACAAGAAGGAGTACTGACCGACTAGATGGTGATCTAGTCGGTCAGCAACTCTTCTTGGACCGACTAGTTTGATTCCTTAATTTCTTGGACTTTACTGTTTACAGTTAGTCGGTCTACGTTGACTCTCCGACCGACTAGTTTGTGAACTAGTCGGTCAGTGATGCTTCTTTGACCGACTAGTTATGACTTACTGTTCATGCTAAATTTCTCCTAAGCTACTGTTTATCGTTAGTCGGTCTAAGAACGTTTGGTGACCGACTAGTTGACAATCTAGTCGGTCAACTTTTGTTCTTGGACCGACTAAGTCAACTTGTGTTCAGACTATTTCATTTTGCCTCTTAGTCGGTCTATGTTCACTGACTGACCGACTAATTGTGAAATTAGTCGGTCAGCCAGTCTTCTTGGACCGACTAGATTTCTAGGTCTGAAATTCTCTTTCTTCTCAGTTCCTCTCTTAGTCGGTCCATGCTGTTTGACTGACCGACTAGTTGATGAACTAGTCGGTCAGTGATTGTTCTTTGACCGACTAATTCTTCCAGATTTCTATCCGTTGGAGAATGACCTAAGTTGTTTTTATGGGACCCTATAAATACGAACCTAGGTCATTTCTATCTAGGTTAGAGCTTCCATTCAGAGATTCATTGAGATCAAAAGAGATAGCCATTCTCACTCAAATCTAAAGCTCTCTTCCTCACAAGAAACCCATTCTCTCTCATTTCTAGATCTAGAATCCATCTAGAGAGAAGCTTGTTCTTGGTGAGCTCTTCAAGCTATTGCTTGATCCAAGTCTCCAAATCATCCCTAGGCACCGATTGCTGGTCATTTCCTTGGTGCTAGGTCTTGGTGACTTCATCTTCCTCAAATCCATCATTTCACCTATTGGGTAAGAAAAACTCAAGGTATAGGATTTTGTGGTAAGTTTGCTTATTTCAATATAACTCATTTATATTGCTTGTTGATTCTCTCGGTTGTGAGAGAAGGTTGTGATCCCGGGTTGTGGGATTCACTATTGCCGTTGTTGTATGATTTGATCTTGTGAAGGTTTTTCACAAGATATTCATAGTGGAAATCTTGAGTTAGGGTTTCTAACTCAAGTATCCGGAGGGGATCCGGGTGGTTGGGACGTAGGATCACCGGGAACAAGTCGGGGAGACTTGGGTGGATCTGAACCCATTAACATCATTTGTTTGCATTGTTAATTTTGTTGTTGTCATTCAATTTAAGCTTCCGCAAATTGATTTGGTAGTTGTTTGCAATTTAATTTGGAATTATACTCCTTATTATTTTAAAGTACTATTCACCCCCCCTCTAGTACTTGTGCAGTAGCTTGTAGGGCATTACAAATGCGCCCACAACTTTATTATTTGTGCCAAAAGCTTTGGAAAAGCTAAGTTGCGGGTTGAAAGTAGACACACATACGAGTATTTCGAAGATGCATCAATCAGTACCATAAAGTACCGAAAAGGCCCGCTAGGGGGGGTGGATAGGTCCACATATGTCTCCGTGTATTCTTCCAAGGAAGCTAGGAGACTCAATATCCACTTTAAGTGGTGATGGACTTGTTATTAATTTACCCTTAAAGCAGGGTACACAAGGGAATTCTCCCTTCTGAAGAATCTTCTGGTTCTTCAGGTTATGCCCATGGGATTGTGCTAGGATGCGGTGCATCATCACAGATCCAGGGTGGCCAAGTCTATCGTGCCAAAGTAAGAATTTGGCCGATGTCGGACACTTCAGGTGCTCCGTCAGGTTTGCTTCCTCTCTCCGAATTTTTGTATGGTAGAAACATGATGAGAGGCTCTCAAAGCGTTCAAGAATGGTTTTAACTCCATTTTCTTGAGACTTTACATACAGTAATTCATTTTCTTTGACATTTGCTGTTTCTAAGTGGAATCCGTTAAAACGGATATCTTTGAAACTTAGTAAGTTTCTCTTGGAATTCGGAGAGTAAAGTGCATCTTTTATTTTTAGTTCTGTTCCATTGGGGAGCAACAAGGTTGCATTCCCAGAACCTTCAATTATGTCCGATGGCCCTGAAATTGTGTTTACAGGGCTCTTATACGGGATAATGCTATAAAAATAGCATTTGTGTTGAAGGATCGTATGTGTTGACGCGCTGTCTACTAAGCAGTCATGAGAGCATTCCATCTAAAAAAAGATGAGTAAACATTTGCATTCAGAAAAGCTAAATTTTATTCAACAGAATTGAAGATACAAAAAAGCTCTCATGAAATAAAATGTTCATACAATAGAAATGCTAAGATAAATGATAACAGGCTAATCAAGCAGATTATCTGACTCGAAGTCTTTTGCTGTAAATTTGACTGCATTATTCGCAGCCACCAGGTTTGATTCAGCATTCTTTTTCTTGCTTTGTTTATAAAGCTCCTGGAGATGCACTGGGGTCCTGCACACTCTAGACCAGTGGCCTGTCATGCCACAGCTGTGGCACTGGTCTTCCCAGTCCCTCTTGGGTGGGGGTGCATTGTTTTTCTTGTTATCATTCCTGCGCCAGGTGAACTTGCGCTTCCCTTCATTCTTGCGCTGCTGTGGTGGGCCCTTGGCTCTTTTCTGTTGTCCCCCTTTCTGTGGTCTTTCTTTTCTTTTATTGTCCCTCTTCTTTTTGAAGGAAGAGGTATGGTGAGCTTCTGGTAGGGGGACAGTGCCGGGAGGGCGCATATTGTGAGTGGCGAGAAGAAGCTCTCTGTTTTGCTCGGCCATGAGAAGACATGACAGCAGCTCTGAATACTTGGTGAACTTACGTTCACGATATTGCTGCATAAGTATCGCATCCTTTTCATGGAAAGACGTATACGTCTTTTCCAGCATGCGATCTTCTGAGACTCTTTCACCACACAACTTCAGGCGTGAGGTGATGCTAAAAAGTGCTGAGTTGTACTCAGCAATGGACTTAAAGTCCTGCAGTCTCAGGTTCTCCCACTCATATCTCGCCCTTGGGAGTATAACATCTCTCTGATGTTTATACATGTCCTCAAGGGCGGTCCATAGCTCAAGTGGATCTTCGACCGTAAGGTACTCAGCCTTTAAGGTCTTGTCCACATGGCGGCGAATATAGATGATGGCTTGCGCCTTCTCTATATCGCTAACATTTTCTTTTTCAGTCACAGCAGTGATGAGGGACTTTGCCCGCAGGTGAAACTTAACATCTAGCTGCCAGCTTAGATAGTTTCTGCCTGATGCATCCAGCACTTCAAAGTCAACGCTTGCAATTTTAGCCATTTATCTAGCAGAGCACAAACATGCATGAATTAATAATCAACCAGAAAAACATTTTCATGCTGAAGCAATATTTGATGAAAAGCTAAATGTGTGGATCGGCCAGTCCCACAAGAAAGAGTCCAAGAGTCCACAGTCCAAATTATACAAATTTGCAGCTTGAATTAAAATGAAAATACAACTTTGGAAACCCTGTGGGTCCCATTTAATATCTTCGTCTTCAAGCGTAGCTTCCGACTCCATGGAAATAGGTCTTCTTTCTTTGACATTTACATAAATTCCTCACTACAATTTCTCTCAAAAATAAAAGAAAAGTGCGGGAAATAAACTGTGGGACTAAACGGCCGATCCAAAAACCACATTTAGCAATTCATGCAAGAATATTGTGCTCATCGACATTTTCATCCACAGACATCACAGGCAGTTTATTCATATGAGGATAAAACAATATTTAATCACTTAATAATTATTGGACCACTGGGCAACGTCATACACCGTTAGGTTAGGTAACTAACGGCAGAGCGGTCGCAGGATCTTCTTAATTATTAAGTTTTTAAATAAAATGTACAACCACGCAAATAATATCCACATAATTTTGCCAGAGATGTAAAGCATGTAAAAGAGATTACGATGCATAGGTTGTAAAGTAAATGGTTTAATCAATCAAATTGATTAAGAGCCCAAAATTAACATTTTCTTTGTCAGAGGGAAAAGTCTCCCTCGTCATCCCAAAAAGTCCCCCCAAAAATCCCCAAAACGCCCTTGTCTGCCCGATATTTGTCCCGTAATTTACCGTGATTTTTCACGAATATTTTGCCTTTGAATCCCCATTTTAAATTAATTTTTAGGCTAATAGGTTGCCTTTTGAGGCACATTTATAGCCCTATTGCCTCCCCCCAAATTTTTTTTGGGGAAATCTGTGGGCCTGAAGCCCACAGATCTGCTGTGGGCTTCAGTCCCACAGATCTGAATAATTTTTTTTTTGTGTGTTGAATTCTGTGGGCCTGAAGGCCACAGATCTGTTGTGGGCTTCAGGCCCATAGCTCTGCGTGTCTGTTTTTTTTGAATCCGGTTAGGGTTTACCGGGGGGTGGGCGCCGCCGCCGCCCCCCGCAGAGGGGGGGCGGCCAGGGGGGCCGCCGCCCCCCGCAGAGGGGGGCGTGGCCAGGGGGCCGCCGCCCCCTGCTGCGGGGGGGGGGGGGGGGAGCGGCGGGGGCCGCCGCCCCCCGCAGAGGGGGGCGTGGCCGGGGGGGCCGTCGCCCCCCCCTCTGCGGGGGGGGTGGGGGGGGACGGCGGGCACAGGGGGGGGGGGGGGGGGCGGCGCCCCCCTCTACGGGGGGGACGGCGGGGGCCGCCCCCCTGCAGAGAGGGGGGCGGCCACGGGGGCCGCTGCCCCCCTGCAGGGGGGAGCGGCGGCGGCCGCCCCCCTGCAGGGGAGGGCGGCGGCAGGGGCCGCCCCCCTGCATGGGGTGTGGCGGCTGCCGCCCCCTATGGGGGGGACGGCGTGGCGGGGGGGGGGGGGGGGGGGGGGGCGGCGAGGCCGTCGGCGGGGCTTGATTTAGGGTTTGAAAAAAAATCCAAGAACCCTAAAAAATTTGATTTTTGGGAAGAATAATCCGTCGTTTTCAAGGCGACGATGAATCCCCATGACGATCTTGTGAGATCTAGGGGAGGGGTAATCATACGTATGATTAAAAACTTTGTTTTTAGAGTTTTTACCTCTATATCCGTCCTCCGGATATAGCGACGGTTGCTCGAAGCCCTACGCGGATGACGACCCTTGATGGAGGAAGCCTTGCACCGCGCTCGTGGATCTCCCGTCTCGCCTTCGCCTTCGCCTTCGCAACGAACGGAAAAAATTTGTGGAAAAAAAATTTTAGAGGCTCGTGCTGATAACGTGTTATGAATCAATTATTGAGGGGAGAGCCCTCAGGTCTATATTTATAGCCAAAGGGGAGAATACAAGTGGGCTTATACAGATATGGGCCCAAACACTTGGGTTGGCCCAATAACTCATCCAACCCAGTAAATACCCATTCACAACAAGTAATGTATTTTAAAAACATTTCTCACTAAATTTTGGAAGTGTGTGTGTAACATACTATGGCTTTACATTTCTATGCAATTATTCACACAACCATAGCTTTAGCTCTTCATCTTTATTCTTGATCTTGAGTTAACTTCTCTTGTTCTCAGTTCTTCATCATATGCTTCAAGTTGTAGAGTTCTTAATCGTGGCTTTAGGTTCTCCAATTTGTATCACAATGGCTCTAATCGACAAACAAATCTATATACACTTGAAATAAGATTCTTAGTCCATATATCATTTGTGCACATCATCAAAACCCACTGGGGTGGGTCTTAATATCCCAACAACTGCAATCATCTCAGACTCCATAGTGGATTGAGCTAAGATTGTCTGTTTCTTAGATTTCCAAGAAACAGCTCTACCAGCTATGCCAAAAATATAGCCACTAGTTGCCTTAGAGTCATCTGAAAGGGTGTTCCAATTAGCATCGTTATATCCTTCAAGGACAACTGGAAACTTCTGATAATATAATCCAAGATTCATGGTCCTCTTAAGGTACCTCATGACTCTTTCAATAGCATGCCAATGCTGAATACTATGTCTGCTTGTAAACCTGCATAGTAACCCAACAACATAAGCTATATCAGGCCTAGTGCAATGAGCAGCATATCGAAGACTGCCAATGATGCTCGCATACTCAGATTGTCTAACACTGTTGCCGGTGTTCTTGAACAACTTGACACTAGGATCATATGGGGTACATGCTGGTTTACAATCAAAATAATTATATTTCATTAGAATCTTATCAATGTAATGAGATTGATTCAAAGAAATTCCAAGTTCAGACCTAGTTATTTTAATTCCACGGATTACATTAGCTTCACCAATATTTTTCATGTCAAAGTTTGTACTTAACATGGATTTCACTTTGTTCACAACAAGAATGTTAGAACCAAAGATCAGCATATCATCTACATAAAGACATATAAGAGTCCATATATCATTTTCAGATTTATAATATATGCATTTGTCACTTTCGTTAACTTTGAAACCATTAGAGATAACAAGTTTATCAAATTTTTCATGTCATTACTTAGGAGCTTGTTTCAAACCATAAAGTGACTTATCTAATTTGCACACTTTGTCATCTTGACCAGGAACTACGAAACCTTTAGGTTGATCCATGTAGATTTCTTCTTCTAATTCACCATTTAAAAAAGCTGTTTTTTTAGAGGGATATGCCCTCAGATCATTTGTATTTGATGCAAATGAAAATTTAAGTTTAGATAGGGGACTAATTTTCATATGATGCAAAAGAGATTAAATGTATCTTAAATATTTTAAGACCATATTTAATGATATAAACGCAAGGAAAATTTCACGGGTAAGACGGGAAAGTCCCGGTTTACGTCCAGGTTCGAACGGCGTCCAAATCGGACGCTAAATGCCCAATTTTTGCCCAAAACAGTGCCATGGGTCAGATCAGGCCAGACCTGACAGACCCAAGCCAGACTGGGTCTGGCCTGGTTGCCTGGCCAGGCCCAACTGAGCCAGGGCCCGGCTGGGCCCGGGCACCCGGCCCAGACCCAGGCCCGGGCGCCTGGGCGCAGGCGGGCCCAGGGGCCCTGGCTGGCCCAGGCGCCCAGGGCGCCTGGCACAGGCCGGGCACGCCAGTCTGGGCGTGCCCAGACCAGGTGTCCAGCTTGGTCTGGGCTTGCCCAGCTGGCACATTGGGCCCCATCATTGGGTGTAGAACCCTAGGTTTAATCGGCAGTTTTGACGACTGATTTTAGTCGAAAATCTAGCCTTGGGCTGAACTTTGGGCGATCAATTGGAGGGTCAAACGGACTCCGATTGACTCGTCGTTTTTTTATATGCGTTCACCGTTGAACACCCTTCGTATTGATAGGTTGTATCAATCATGAAGCTCAACGGTGAGGGAGTTAAAATTCACAGAAGTTTATCCTTTGTGAAAGGCAAACTAAATTGAATTTATTAACCTCGTTTAATAGTCCCACGTCGGTTGTGCGGAAAAGGGGAGAGACAGCCGCCTATATAAATAGGGGCCTCCCCCTTCCTCCAAACTCGTCCCAAGCTCCAGATCTGAGCGGCTCTCATAAATGTTGGAGCACGCTCGGATCTAGGCTTAAATTATTATTCTCTATCTCCCTATATTTCTGCCTTACTCCTGAGGGCTCTAGCAAAGCCACGAAGGAGTTCGGATTCGGATCCGAAATCTTGGCGAATGCTTTCACTTGCGTGAAACTTTCTTCAGCGCGTGGTTGGCTCGGCAACATGAGGATTGCTCGCCTCGGGATGCGGATCAGTTTGAGGAGCGGTTCGAGGAGCGGCTCGGCGTAGGACGGGGAGCGGCTCGAAAGACGGTGCGGAACATCTCGCCTGCCCCAGGGCTGAGATTCCGGGTATGTGTTTTATAAGCATTAGTTTAATTTTATCCCAGTAGGTTAGATCCTTCTTGGGATGGTCAGATCCATCCCGAGTCGGCATAGATCTTGGCTAAGGGTCTTGTACCTTAGTACTAAGTTAAATTGTTTAACTGCATGTTAATTAGATTAACTTGTTTATTTTTCCGCTGCAAATTTTTATGTCTTTGTTCCGTCTGACTTAGGATGGTAATAGATTTTTTATGCCCTAAGGGTCCTAGAAAACCCTTCAGTGGTATCGGAGCCTAGGTTTGCGTAACGATCTAGCACTGCGATTTTATTAAACATTGAAATGCTTTTTAAAATACTTTTAAAATGTTTTAAAGTTATGAGATTATTTTAAAATATTTTTAGATGCCCTATAAAATGTTTTAAAGTTATGAGATAATTTTTTTAAAAAAAATGTTTTAGAAGCCCTTCTGAAAATGTTTCTTTAAATTTATGCGATAAATTTAAAATAATTTTAGATATTTAAAATTTTTATATGATAAATTTTTAAGCATGAAATTTTTTAAAATGATGTTTTAAATTTATGTGATACTTTTAAAACTGATTTTAAAAGTTTAAAATTTTTATGCGATAAATATTTTTAGTAGCATGCAAATTTGGTGATCTTTTAAAACAAGTTATTATTTTTATGAGATAAAATAAAATGTTTTAAAAATCACAATTTTAAATTTAAATGTTAAATTTAAGTATGCCTGCTAAACTTGTTTATTTGATAAACATTAGTCTATTTAATTGTTAAATAGTTGTACACTTTAATTATATGCGATAAAATTAGTGTAACTTTATGTTAATGGCTATGACATCTTGTCCTTTATTTGATAACACAAGACAACCTCTTAGGTTAGCCATTAAAAACTCGTTAAAATTTATGAGATAAATTCTAATGACATGCTATGTTTTAATAAAACATTAACAACACTTCAAGACCTAATTCCTAATTAGGATAGTCCCTTTAATGAATTTTTAATTCTAATTGTTATGAAATTAATTCTCATTAAAGGACTTCGCTTTTAGCGTTGTTAATAAATTTATTAAAATCCTAATAACGATTAGGATAGCACGTAAACCTTATAGTTGATAAGGATTTAATAAAAGTTATTAAACAAATCCTAAAATTTTGAATTTAAGGATTCAACTAGTTGATAAGATTAATTAGTTGTTAATAAAAGTTTTTTAGTCTAAGGTACGCATATAAAAATGATAAGCTTCATTCAATGGACCATGATCCAGTTAATGTGCTTGGCTAAGTTTGCTGAATCACCCTATAAGGGATAGTGATCCTGGCTTAGTCAATTCCCTGGTTGTGTTCCGCTGGACCGCAATGATGCGAATCATGATTGTATGACACCCTGGACTATATCTAAGTCAAATACGTTAATAATCTTCTTCAAGATTAGCCGTAGCCCTCCTTGTTTTAGGGGTTGGCAACTATAGGACCCGTGTTACAGTTGTTGAGCTACACTCAAGCTGTAACATAACAACCTTGTAGAAACCAACTCCTTAAAGACATAAGATGAAATCTTGACTTGACCCAAACCGTCGTGTCGTGAATACACCGAGCGCCGGCGTAAGATAAGTCAATGATGTAGTCTGGCTAGATGTAATCTAAGACCTGACCCAAAATGATGGGTCGTGAATACACCGAGCGCCGGGGCAAGTCAGGCTAGACACGAAAACAAGGGTCCGACTAGACTAGACATTGTGATTTGGATGAGCACACTCATGATCACAAATGGCTAGGGATAAAAACCGATAAGAGGGTCATATCTGATATGATCGATGAAGAGTCATCTTTCGATTACAGAGTCAAGCAACTTGTTGAGCTACACTCAAGGTTGTTAGGCTCAGGGTGATTGAACCTCTTACCCATTTATTTAATTCGATTAAATCGTTCATTGTTAAGGTTTAAAAATGATCGTAAAATAGTGGGATGATATAGATAGATAAAAGCCAGTCTACCTATATTTAATTTTGAACATATGCTAAACTAGGGCAAGACTATGTTTACCAAAGGAATCAAGATATAATATTTTAATGAAATAAGTTAACTGGTCAAATAGGTTGATTAATTGAATATCTAGTTAAATTCTAATTGATAGAATTAAAATATATTGTCGTTGACATTAAAATGACCTTCTAAAGAACAGACTTACGAAATATGATTTCATTAAGTTCTGGTCCAACAAATAAATTCACGCTACATGTCACTCGCCTCTATATGAGGCAGCTTGAACATATATGATATTCAAATTATGTTTCTCCGTACAACTTGTTGAGCTACCCTCAAGGTTGTATGAAAAAACAATTTTGATCCACAAAGTTCGAGAATTTGATCCAACTGTTTGAGTCGAATACGAGTGCATGAGCGGTGCAAGACTATACATCCCAACCGGATCTTGAGACAAGCAACTTGTTGAGCTACACTCAAGGTTGCAAAGCTCAAGCGTTTGGATACATGAGATGCTTGCATAGCTATTCATTTATGTTGGGCTAATTAATATCTAAATATGATTTAGAAAAGGAAGAAGGCACTCCGGAAAGTCAATTGAGAAAGTTAGTTATCATTAGTAAAGGCATAAGTAGGAGGAAATGAAAATGTGACAAATTTTGATGTCACGATTTCAGAATAATTGTTATACTAAAGACGTCTAACACATTTTGACGAATGTCGTCACCTTGCTTCTGAAGCAATGTTATGTGTTAGTAATTTGTAATAACTATAATATATTAAATGTTAATATATAAATACACAAGATAGTAGCAAACTTATATGGCAAAATAGACTAGGCCGTATCGAGAGACTAAGCTTCACAAGTCACATAAAGAGAGGTCTGACCTCTCGTATTATGAAGTCTGCGGACACTTGTGAGTCTTATCCTCTTAGATATAATGGCCGAAACCCATCTGCAAGACAATGGGAGAATGAGTTGTCAAACTCAGTCTCGTACATACTGATGTACCCGAGTCTAGATTAACCAAAATAAGTTATTCTTATATTTTATTAAGACACGTGTTCTTGATGAAACACAAGTCTGGTAAAATGACAAAAGTATTTAAACTGATTCGATTAGATCGAATGGTCAAAATACTGAGCTACACAAAATCTTTCGAAATGAAAAGAAAATATGATTTTCTCTCAGGTCAAGTCTGTTAACACATCGGTGTGTTAAAAGGTATGAATCACACTTAGTTAGACTTGGTGCGATCCATAGCAAGTGACTCTGAGTTAAGTCCTCCCTCTGGGTTAAGTCCCAGATAGTAATGCCTAGGTTTTGATAATGTTCTATGAGGACATTATCAATAAGATATTCATTAAATCAAACATTAGGAAGTTGTATAATTACTCGAATTTCGTGGGACGAAGAGTCGAGTTAGACATCATAACTGATGATGACTTAGTCAACTTCTAGGATGAAATTCGGAATAGAAACTCCGATTTATAACATGATGCAATCAGAATAGGTCCGTGTGCGTAAACAAATTTTGGAATTTAGTTTACGTGCCCAAGGAAAATGTTTCCTCACTTTCTACAAGTAAATCTTTAAAGATTGATGCAGAAAGAAAAATAGTGAAGTGCAATCATGTTGGTCGAGAATAGTTTTCATCCTAATTCCTATAAAACAGATTAGGATGAAACTATTTTTCGCCAGTAGATGTGTACAGATCTACTCGGACCAAACTCGATGTAAACACTCATGATTGACCATGAAAATTGGAGCATTCGCTTATAAGTTCATTATTCTAAATATGATTTAGACGAACCAACTTATATGAATTAGCCAGAAAGTTTTCAAGGTCAGTGAGAGCGTATAAATTACATACGAGACATCAAAGGGATGGAACATATATTTTGACAAAGTTATCAAAAGGTTTGACACTTTATCAGAAATAGAAATGAGCCATTTGAAATGACCAGTAACTAATTTAAAATTATTATCGTAAGATACGATGAACTGGATAAGATCCAAGAAAATAAAAATATTATGGATTCCGAAAGAGCAAGTGAATTGTTTGAATGAGATTCAAATGGTTGGTCTAACATGAACATAGAAACCCCTTAAGTCTATAGTGTAGACGGTTTTAGCAGATCCACTCACGAAGGCTCTACCACATAAAGTCGAGAAAACTTATGTGTAAAAACAGTATTAGATACCGGGATAAATGGACCTGAGTGCAAGTGGGAGATGTTGAGAGATGATACTCTCGAGGCAATCTATCTCTGTGTGTGAATAGCACAAACATCTTGTTCGATATAACAGTAAGCTGTTTGGTAATAATTTATCTAAGTTAATTTATAATGTAGTAAACATTAGATATTAACTTAGGTAAAGTCCTGAGACTTTATGCAAGGTCAAACATGTATCAAGATGAGTATCTCGATCATGGAGAAATGTTTGACCGTCTGAAACATAAGTCTAAAAGGGTTCGTGGTCGTAGATGTTTCGAGACAAGGATATCGAAACATCGGATAGACCATTGTGTCTTAGTCTTCACCGTTTAGCGGTGGCGATGATCTCGTGATTGTTTGACTTGGCGAAGTCGAAGACGAGACACATGTGCTCATTAGAGAATGAGTTCACTGAATGATCCACAAGAGTTATCATATGGTTATATTGACCAATCTGTCAATGATAACTCTTAGTGATGATAGGCAAGTTGGTCTTTTGACTTGAGGTCATTTTACGAACCGGTGCGTGAACGGTGCCACTTAGATCATTGACCTAGCATCGAGGCTAGGCCTGTCGAAAGGTCTTTGATTGGGTGTCACTTGAAGCATATGAGGAGAGTAATGACCAAGAGAGGATTCGTCTCCCCCGGTCAATGGGAGTTAGTGTCGTAGAGTTAGTTCGGTCTTTAGTAAAATCTCTGCACAGAGTATGTTGGAAGAAGTCCAATATTAGTTGACTAAAGATCGGTAGAAACTAACCGAAGTCAAGTTATTGGGGTTGACAGTTTGACCATACCCTAGACTTGATCTACACGACATAGTTTAGACGAAGAGACTATAACTGTAGAATTCATCATGGATACAGTCAGGGTGGTCCCGACAATACTCATAACGATGAGTCAACCACACAATGATGATTCTGAAGCAAGGACGACAACCACTGCTCGTGGTCACTGCCGTATAGGGCTTCGAGCCCAACCTGTTGTAAGGGTCAGGCTGTAGGGTCTCACATAGAGTGCAACCTTCGTCTAGTAATAGGTAGAAACATTAGGGAGAATATGCATTTGATGCAAGAGATAAATATTGCAAAAGATGTTTGTAATAATCTCATGCATTCGGGATAAATGATCCTGAGTACAAGTGGGAGATGTAGAGGGATATGCCCTCAGATCATTTGTATTTGATGCAAATGAAAATTTAAGCTTAGATAGGGGACTAATTTGCATATGATGCAAAAGAGATTAAATATATCTTAAATATTTTAAGACCATATTTAATGATATAAACGCAAGGAAAATTTCATGCGTAAGACAGAAAAGTTCCGGTCTACGTCCAGGTTCGAAAGGCGTCCAAATCGGACGCTAAATGCCCAATTTATGCCCAAAACAGTGCCATGGGTCAGATCAGGCCAGACTTGACAGACCCAGGCCAGACTGGGTCTGGCCTGGTTGCCTGGCTAGGCCCAACTGAGCCAGGGCCTGGCTGGGCCTGGGCGCCCGGTCGCCTGGGCCTGGGTCTGGGCCGGGCGCCCAGGCGCGCCCAGGTGCCTGGCCCAGGCCAGGCGCCCTAGCCTGCCGGGCGCGCCAGTTTGGGCGCGCCCAGACCAGGTGTCCAGCCTGGTCTGGGCTCGCCCAGCTGGCACATTGGGCCCCATCATTGGGTGCAGAACCCTAGGTTTAATGGGCAGTTTTGACGGCTGATTTTAGTCGAAAATCTAGCCTTGGGCTGACCTTTGGGCAATCAATTGGAGGGTCAAATGGACTCCGATTGACTCGCTGTTTTTTCCTATGCGTTCACCGTTGAACACCCTTTGTATTGATAGGTTGTATTAATCATGAAGCTCAACGGTGAGGGAGTTAAAATTCACGGAAGTTTATCCTTTGTGAAAGGCAAACTAAATTGAATTTATTAACCTCGTTTAATAGTCCCACATCAGTTGTGCGGAAAAGGGGAGAGTCAGCCGCTTATATAAATAGGGGCCTCCCCTTCCTCCAAACTCGTCCCAAGCTCCAGATCTGAGCGGCTCTCGTAAATGTTGGAGCACGCTCGGATCTAGGCTTAAATTATTATTCTCTATCTCCATATATTTCTGCCTTACTCCCGAGGGCTCTAGCAAAGCCACGAAGGAGTTTGGATTTGGATCCAAAATCTTGGCGAAGGCTTTCACTCGCGTGAAACTTTCTTCGGTGCGCGGTTAGCTCGGCGACATGAGGATTGCTCGCCTTGGGATGCGGAGCAGTTCGAGGAGCGATTTGAGGAGCAGCTCGGCGTGGGACAGGGAGCGTCTCGGAAGACGGTGCGGAACATCTCGCCTGCCCCAGGGTTGAGATTTCGGGTATGTGTTTTATAAGCATTAGTTTAATTTAATCGCAGTAGGTTAGATCCTTCTTGGGATGGTCAGATCCATCCCGAGTCGGCGTAGATCTTGGCTAAGGGTCTTGTACCTTAGAGCTAAGTTAAATTGTTTAACTGCATGTTAATTAGATTAACTTGTTTATTCTTCCGCTGCAAATTTTTATGTCTATGTTCCGTTCGACTTAGGACGGTAATAGAGTTTTTGTGTCCTAAGGGTCCTAGAAAACCCTTCAGTTTTAACATCCATTTGGTGCACTACTAAATCATGTATATCATCAAGAGCTAAAATCACACGTATGGATGTAATTCTAGATACATGTGAAAAAGTATCAAAGAAATCTACATTTTCTCTTTGTCTAAATCCTTTGGCTACCAAACAAGCTTTATATTTATCAATAGTTCTATCAGGTTTCGACTTCTTTTTAAGAATCCACTTACACCCTATTGACTTACAGCCTGGAGGTAAATCTGCTACATGTCAAGTCCTATTTGACTCAAGAGAGTCCATCTCATCATTTATAGCCTCTTGCCACAAGTTGGCATCAACAGAGGACAACACCTTTTTAAGAGTGCTGGGATCTTCTTCTAAGGTATATGCATAGAAATCAGAACCAAAAACTTTAGATAATCAAGCAAGTTTTTTGCCTTGGTTCAATTTCTAATTCCTTATCAGACTTATGAATACTACTGATGGGCAAATTACTAGAACTAGAGCCCGCACTATTCCTCAATTTAAAAGGATATCTATCTTCATAAAAATCAGCATAGTTAGATTCAATAACAACATGATCTTTCAAATCATAGAATCTATATGCTTTGACATTAATAGCATAACCAATAAACACACATTCATATGCCCTACTAGCAAGTTTCTTCCTCTTGGGGTTAGGAATCCGAACATAAGCTAAACAACCCCAAGTCTTAAAGAAGAAAGATTATATTTTTTATTCTTAAAAACTTCATATGGAGAAAGCTTGCTTTTAGACTTAGGAACTCTATTAAGCACATAACAAACAATCAATAAAATTACTCCCCCACCAATGAGAAGCAGCCCCAGAATTAAGTAAAATAGCAACTACAGATTCATCAAAAATTTTATTTTTTCTTTTAGCTTTACCATTCATTTCAGAAGAATATGGAGCAATTTTCTCATGAATTATGCCATGTGAATTATAAAAATCAATAAATATATCAGAATCATATTCAGTTCCTTTATTAGTTCGTAATCTCTTTAATTTCTTAGTTCATTGATTTTCAATTTCAGTCACAAATATTTTAAACATATCAAAAGCATCACTTTTATTTTCATGAGATAAACAAAAGTATAATCAGAGCAATCATCAGTAAATGTGATAAAGTATCGTTTACCATTCCTGGTCAAAACACCATCAAACTCACATATATTAGAATGAATTAAATCAAGAGGTTCAGATTTTCTACCTACTGATTTATGTGGGGTTTTGGTGATTTTGGCATGACTACAGAATTCAAATTTATTAAAAATCATTTAAAGACATTTTTGGTATAAGGCCTAAGTTGCTCATATTGTTAATAATGTGTTTGTTAACATGACAGAGTCTAATATGCCAAATATTAAAAGAACACAACTTATAAGCAGACAATGAAATTTTATTAGCATCGACACTTAACTTAAACATTCCATCAGTGGCATACCCTTTCCTAACAGATGCATTATTCTTAGATATAGTATACAAATCAGCCCCAATAGTTTGAGTAAACCTAGCCTTATTGAGAAGATAGCCCGAAACAAGATTCTTCCTCATCTCTGGAGTATGTAGAACTTCTTTGAGTGTAGCAGTCTTTCCAGATGTAAACTTTAATTCCATATCGCCAACACCAGCTACTATAGCGAAGTGGGAATCTCCCAACAACACTTTCTTGTCCTTACAGAATAGGACTTAAATAATCCACGATCATAGCAGACGTGGCATGAAGCACCAATGTCTACCCACCACCCTTTGGATCTTCCGATTATATTGACTTCAGAAATTATTGTACCCAGTTCTTCTTCGGTAAGATTCACATACAGAGCAGGACGCCGCTTATTCCGACAGTTCCAAGCCAAATGACCGGGCTTGTTACAGTTGTAGCAAACAAAATGTACCGAATCATTTCTTGAAGGGGGTTTAGTGCCTTTCTGATTCTGAAGCCGATTTTTAGACTGGTTGTAGTGATTGTGATTCTGATTCTGATACTTAATAGTTTTTTCATTAGGTTTCAGAATTATAGAAGCAGATTTCTTACTATTTGAAACAGTATTAATTTCATCCTTTTTATCTTGTTTACGTGCCTCCTCCTCAATACGAAGACGAGTAATATCAATCTAGTCAGATGCTCTCCCCCCCGTGACGACTCTCAAGTCGTCAGGTCCCCAAAAAGTAACAAGTAACGGTAAAGTTTCCCCTAACAGAGATCGCTACACCAATACAAAGATAAAAAAAATAGAGTTTTAGAAATGCTCAGTAATGGTGTGTCGTCTCTGTCGTTCAGCACGTGGTCAGATCAGTCTGACAAATAGTAATCCCCTCTGAAATCTCTAGTCCCAAGTCCCCAACTGCTTGGGCTCTTGATTTTATTCTCCAAACTCGCAGCTTGGTGTGATTGGCTTGATGGCTTGCAAAAATTCAAAAGAAATTCGGCCTGGATATTTGCGCACAGCTTTTGCAAAAAAAATGGCCTCCTCTCAAAAATTCGGCCCTTTGCATTTATGGATCCTGCATGCACAAATTAAAGGCAAATGAATGTTATTAGAAACAAATAATGTTAAAAGTTGCATGCCTCTTTGAATATGAAGTCTGTGGAAAGTTATCACGTGAGTGGGAATGGTTTATTGTCACAACAGTAAAAAATCAACAAAAAATAAAAATGCTCTCTTCCCTATTAACTTGATGGCCAAACTTCTTCTTCCCAAAACATGCTGTTTAGTTCTCTCTGCTGCATGAAGAACCTTTTAGATAACAAGATTGGCCTCCCAGACTTCAAGGCAACATGAAGATTTGTCAAAAAAAAAAGCTCTCGGCCTGGCAATTTTGTGCTGCCCTTCTAGAAAGAAAAAAAAATGTTGCGGCTACCAAATAGATGCACACCCTTGTACCTGCAAGACAAACACAAGTATACAAAGAGGGCAAGAATAATATTTCGGCTGATCTTCTTTGGGTGATAGTGCGTGAGCTTTTGGGGTGGAGATTTTATTTGGTTTTTTTTTCTTGGGTACTTTGTGTGGCTGGCAGCTCTTGGAGATGCGTGACTTTGGGACTTTTCAAAACACAGAGGAGAACAGTTTGACAGCCCCCTAGGTCATCAATGAAAGTGTGCGGCTGTTGCAAGGATAAAAAAAGAGTTGCTTGTTGAACCTTTGAGGGCTTTAATTGTTTGAAGAACCTGATCAAAAATTGCGGCTCCCTCCTCTTGATGAAGCTTGCGGCTGATGCTGATTGTAGAGATGCTTGCGTGAGTTCCTAGCATAAAAAAAAATTGGGCGACACCTTGTATTTATTTTTGTTGCCGCACGCAATTTTTTTGGAGAGACGCATCTCTTAGGCCGGCCCTTGTGGGGTTTAAATAGGGTTTGAATTAAAACCCTAGGTTGGCTTATTTCCGAGTTTGCCACCGTAAATCGATTGTTCACTTATTTTAGCCGTTTCGGAGCTCGATTACTCATCCGAAAATTATTGCCGACTTCCTCGTTGTCTCCCACATGATCCACGATCACATTTGATATTTTATACCGTCGTGCAGATGACCAAAATGCCTTTTTATGACCAAAGTGCCCTTTATCTCCGAAATGAACCAGATTGCCCCCTGAATCAAGATGAGCTCCTTTCAACCTGAAAAACACTTAGCACACACATTAAAAACTTCAAATGTGTTTGTCATCATCAAACTAGAATCCTAGATCGTTGCGTCCAACAATCTCCCCCTTTTAATGATGACAAACCAATACAAGATTTGCAATACACGTATGAATGTGTGAACACCTATTTTTGTGCTTCCCTAATATTCATTAATGCTCCCCCTTGAACCAATAATCATGTATGCACAAATAATACCAGATTACCGATTACCAAATACCGATTACCAAAATACCGATTACCAAATCTTCCCAAATTTTTCTCCCCCTTTGTTATCATCAAAAGTCATAACACGAAGTCAAAATCATATATCATGCAAAAAAGAGAGTATTAGTAACCACTACCAACAATTGCATGCATACAATCCTAAAATAATCAAGTCAAAATCCAATGAAATTAAACAACTAAGACTTCAACACCAACGTGTACGGTGTGATGATTAAAATTGAAGCACAAAGGGAGAATCAATAAGAAAGTCAACCAGAACCAATCCACATTTTCCAAATAACATTCTATCACCTAGGATTGATTTTTCCCACCTCATTAAAAATGAGTTCAAGGTACCACACCCCAAAACATAGCCTAAAAGGACTCTTAGATGTGGGGTTGGCATTGCTTGACGAGTAGAATACACCAACGCTAAAGTTTACCCATAAAGCTTATGTTGGATTACTCGTGGGTAATACCGTTGCCAAGGATTGTATCCATTTTCCATACCGGACCAATTATCTTTTGTTTTCATTTTTTTTTATTTTATAAAATACTTATAACAACACTTTCTTTTGCTCAATTTTTATCCATGGCAGGGTATATCATATCCCTTAGATTTTCAGTTAAATTTTCCTCCTACATTCACTTTCCATACTTCATAAACGATATCTCCAAATGTGCAACAATAATAATACATGTGGAAGTGAAGTAGGTGGTGTAGAAATCAAGTTATTTTCATTCATTGGAACATGCCTATGAATATTTAGAGAGATGAACATGCCGCATGTGGCAAAAGAAATAATACACCAATTTCTACATACATATGAAATTCATACGTGCATACTTCAATAATAGATCAAAGAGAAAAGATACACATTTAAGCACCAAATTTTTTTTTTTGTTTTTTCAGTTTTTCAATTTTTTTTTAATGCATGAGAAGTACTAAAGCAAACATGAGATGCAATCACACAAACAAAAAAAAATCATGCACACAATGCAACTACTAGCACACAAAACAAAGAGAAGTCATGCACACACACAAAAACTATGAAGATATTCATTAAGTTCAAAGAATGAGATATACCTTCGCGTCGCCGTTTGACTAAGGAGCTAAAAAGTTATGAAACATTATATTTATCGCTCCTCGTCAAATTTCCATCCACCTACAAAAGAGGGTGTCGTGTGTGACCTTGGAATCCAACAAGGTCCACTCACGTTAGTCATCAAAGATTTAGGAACCCATATTTGTTTGAACTTAATATTTTTGTTCCTATATTTGCAATGATATGAAGTATGACCAACGCATCCACATGTAAAGCACTTTGCATGAAAAATTTCCAACCTTTGTTGATTCAATGTGAACTTTTCTATATTTTGATTTTTCAACATTTTTAAGACCATATCCTAGTCCTCGCCTATTATTGCCATAAATTTGATTTCCAAGAATAATGTCCAAATTTTGTTTTCCAATGGAAAATCTCTTTAATGACAATTCTAGGGTGGTGACTTTGGATTTCAAGATATCGTTTTCATTCACAAGCAAAGTGCATTTACTAATGAAAGCTTGCTTGTTTTCCTCTTCTTTCTCTTCAAAATCCCTCATTTTTTCTTTAAGTTCAAGATTTAGCATGTTAATCTTTTCAGAAAGCAATTCATTTTCAACTTCAAGCTTTGTCTTATCTAGTTTATACATGCTAATATCCTTTAATAAAGAGGGACATGAAAATACAGTCAATTTTTTCAGGCAAGCTGGCTTTCTCTTTTTCTAACATGGTAATGGTAGATTTGCATGCAACAAGCTCTTGTTTTCGATTTTTCATTTCTATAGACATGTCATACTCAGTTTGTTGCATATCAAAATTATCATTTCTATAACTATCCACATCAGCTTCTAGTTCATCAATTCTATGTTGCATTCCTTTACAGATTTCTAAAAGTTCAGCTTTAGTGGGAGATTCTACCTCATTGTGTTTGGCCATTAATGCCATGCAGGAGTGGGCTTCATGTTCCTCATCCTCCTCCTCAGGCTTCGCTATCCATGTCCCACGTCAGCACTTTCGTTTTTCCTTTTGCAACTTGAGCTGTGTGTTGTTGTGGGCAATCTTTTATGTGGTGCCCTTTTTTCCTGCATTTAAAACATTCACTTCTATTAATAGCTTTCTGATCATAGGAATTTCTACCAAAATTAGAATTATTAGAACGAATAAACCTTTTTCCCATCTCAGCTCTTCCTTGATCAGTCTGAATGTATCTCCTGAAGTTTCTGACCATTAGGGCTTGCTCTTCATCAAGATCGTCGTCGTTAGCTTGAAGAGCTAATGGTGTGGAAGCTTTTGGTCTTCTCTTCAGGTTTCTCTCTGGCTTCTATACTCTGCAACTCAAGCTCGTGTGACATCAGGTTGCCTATCAAGTCCTCTACTTTCATTGTTGACAAGTCCTTAGCTTCTTGAATAGCGGTGACTTTAAGGCCTGAACGAGCTTGGTAGCGCCCCTTAAGATCTTTCGTACTTGTTCATGGCTAGAGTATGGCTTACCGAGGGAACTGGATTTGTAGACGATGTCCGTGAACCTCGCAAACATGTCTTTTACTGATTCTGTTGGTAGCATGCGGAAGCTCTCGTATTCTGTGCAAAGCAACGCAAGTCTGGATTCCTTCACTTGCGATGTTCCCTCGTGGGTCACCTCCAGAGGGTGTGCCAGATTTCCTGCGCAGTTAGACAATGTGAGATACGATTAAATTCAGATTTATCAAGAGAGCATATAAGTGCATTCATAGCTTTACCCATTAAGAGTATAAAGTTTCTTATCAGCTAAGTCCCACTTGTCCTTTAGGCTTAATTATAACAGTGTCTTCAATTTTAATAGTGGGTAGATTATAACCATTTTCAACAATATCCCACACATCATAATCTACAGACACTAGATAGATTTTCATCCTTGCCTTCCAATATGCAAAGTCTACACCATTAAACTTAGGGGGACGGGCTATAGACTGACCTTCAGCAAAAGCACAATCAGATATATTCATGGTCATCTAAAATCTAGACTAGATCCTCTAAACTGGCTCTGATACCACTTGTTGGATCTGGATCGTAGCCTAGAGGGGGGGTGAATAGGCTAATAAAAATATTCGTGCAACCCACGAACAATCCCACGCAATTATATGCTCAGACAGAGCAATAAATAGCAATCACAGAATACGCACAGATATACCCTGGTTCGGTCGTCCCCACGACCTACTCCAGCCCCGAAAGCAACTACTAGATAGATATGTAATCAAGTACAGCTACAATGAGTCGAGATCCCAAATCTACTCTCACCTAGCTCGTACGCACACCACGTGCTCTACACTATCAATCTAGTCAGATGCTCTCCCCCCGTGACGATTCTCAAGTCGTCAGGTCCCCCAAAAAGTAACAAGTAACGGTAAAGTTTCCCCTAACAGAGATCGCTACACCAATACAAAGATAAAAAAAATAGAGTTTTAGAAATGCTCAGTAATGGTGTGTCGTCTCTGTCGTTCAGCACGTGGTCAGATCAGTCTGACAAATAGTAATCCCCTCTGAAATCTCTAGTCCCAAGTCCCCAACTGCTTGGGCTCTTGATTTTATTCTCCAAACTCGCAGCTTGGTGTGATTGGCTTGATGGCTTGCAAAAATTCAAAAGAAATTCGGCCTGGATATTTGCGCACCAGCTTTTGCAAAAAAAATGGCCTCCTCTCAAAAATTCGGCCCTTTGCATTTATGGATCCTGCATGCACAAATTAAAGGCAAATGAATGTTATTAGAAACAAATAATGTTAAAAGTGCATGCCTCTTTGAATATGAAAGTCTGTGGAAAGTTATCACGTGAGTGGGAATGGTTTATTGTCACAACAGTAAAAATCAACAAAAAAATAAAAATGCTCTCTTCCCTATTAACTTGATGGCCAAACTTCTTCTTCCCAAAACATGCTGTTAGTTCTCTCTGCTGCATGAAGAACCTTTTAGATAACAAGATTGGCCTCCCAGACTTCAAGGCAACATGAAGATTTGTCAAAAAAAAAAGCTCTCGGCCTGGCAATTTTGTGCTGCCCTTCTAGAAAGAAAAAAAAAAATGTGCGGGCTACCAAATAGATGCACACCCTTGTACCTGCAAGACAAACACAAGTATACAAAGAGGGCAAGAATAATATTTCGGGCTGATCTTCTTTGGGTGATAGTGCGTGAGCTTTTGGGGTGGAGATTTATTTTGTTTTTTTTTCTTGGGTACTTTGTGTGGCTGGCAGCTCTTGGAGATGCGTGACTTTAGGACTTTTCAAAACACAGAGGAGAACAGTTTGACAGCCCCTAGGTCATCAATGAAAGTGTGCGGCTGTTGCAAGGATAAAAAAGAGTTGCTTGTTGAACCTTTGAGGGCTTTAATTGTTTGAAGAACCTGATCAAAAATTGCGGCTCCCCTCCTCTTGATGAAGCTTGCGGCTGATGCTGATTGTAGAGATGCTTGCGTGAGTTCCTAGCATAAAAAAAATTGGGCGACACCTTGTATTTTATTTTTGTTGCCGCACGCAATTTTTTTGGAGAGACGCATCTCTTAGGCCGGCCCTTGTGGGGTTTAAATAGGGTTTGAATTAAAACCCTAGGTTGGCTTATTTCCGAGTTTGCCACCGTAAATCGATGTTCACTTATTTTAGCCGTTTGGAGCTCGATTACTCATCCGAAAATTATTGCGACTTCCTCGTTGTCTCCCCCATGATCCACGATCACATTTGATATTTTATACCGTCGTGCAGATGACCAAAATGCCTTTTTATGACCAAAGTGCCATTTATCTCCGAAATGACCAGATTGCCCCTGAATCAAGATGAGCTCCTTTCAACCTGAAAAAACACTTAGCACACACATTAAAAACTTCAAATGTGTTTGTCATCATCAAACTAGAATCCTAGATCGTTGTGTCCAACATCCTCCTCAATACGAAGACGAGTAATCAAAAATTTCTAAAGAGAATTCCTTAGTTTTATGTCTAAGGGTATCCTTAAAGTCTTTCCAACTAGGGGTAGTTTGTCTATCAACACAGAAACTTGAAATTGTTCATCCAGAGACATACATTTAGAAACAATTTCAGGAGCTATCTTCTGTAGATCGTGAGATTGAAACTCCACATATTTGTCGTCGATCATCTGGAACTTCAGATATCTACTGACTGCATACTTATTTGATCCAGCTTCCTCAGTGTCGTATTTCTTTTGAAGTGCCTCCCAAACGTTCCTAGCTGTCTTGTGAGAGCTGTAGTAGTCATACAGATCATCAGCCAGACCATTAAGAATATAATTCTTACATAGAAAATTAGTTTCATCCCAGGTTTGGAATTCTTTGATTTGGGCTTCTGTTGGATTTTCGGGTAATACAAGAATGAGTTTTTTCAAAAGTACAAACAGAAGCTACTCTTTTCATGGTTAAGAAAAATATCATTTTCTGCCTCCAACGTTTAAAGTGAGATCCTTCAAAGCGGAATGGTTTGTTAAGATCAGAGGTTATCAGGACAGTATCTGTTTCGGCAGTCATGGCAGATACGTCTTAAAATTGTTGTTGCAGAAACCAAAAAGACAGGAACGAAGTTACCAAATGGTTTGGGTTGAGTCGAGGACTAGGTCGCTCTCTTTAAGACGTTTTGCGACTTTGCCCAAGATTGTGCAAGCAGGGTACAGCCCTGCCGTCCTCAGGATAAAATAGCCAAGAATCTCATCTCTTAACGATCTCCTCTGCACGTGAAGAAGATCGGAGAACCAACACCAACCAAAAGATCAACTACTCGGGAACGAAGTAGAATTTTTGAGAAAAGAATTTTTGCATGGAAAATACAGAGAAGAGAGAAAGAAACTGCGGGGGAATTTTCGCAGCAAAGAGTCTCTGTTTTTGTTTTTGCAGCTCAGAAGGAAAGAATTTTCACACACACCAAAATCGAACACACACTCATTTTATAAGGAAAATAATAACAGTAAGAATTTTAGAATAATGGATGGTAATAACACGCGTTAATGACTGTTAAATGAGGAGAATCAATGAGTAACAAATGCCATAAACGTCCCAACGATCAAAGCAGGAGTAATGAATGTTTAATTACGGAAAACATTCAAAATTTGAATTTGAAAAATAGTTTCAAAATTTGAATTTGAATTTTGAATAATAATTTAAAATAATTATTTTATCCAAAAATTAATATTCACCCGCACGACACAGCACGACACGACACGGCCGGCCGACAGTGGTGCGTGCGCGTGTTAAACCTATGTTCATGTAAGTCCTCTCTGCTTCACAAAAGAGTGGTATCCCTTGGGGCACATCCCCAAGTCTCAATAAAACCTTTATAAACCCATCCAAGACTATTTGGAACTAAAGCAAAAGGAGAGAAAACCAAGAGAGAGTCCATACAAACAAAATCATTTGAAAAATTTCAAGTTCCAACATTTTCCTACAAACATGATGTGGTTTCCTAAAAGCCTAGGTTTTCGTTACCCATTTCCAAGTGACCCAAATGTTAGAAACAAAAAAGATAGGTCATTTAACAAGAAACATGTGTTTATTCTCCCAAAGGGTTTTCAAGGTCCAAACATCCCCTAAACAACCACAATACAACAATAAAAATTATGTAGAATCGTAATTTTTAATTATATAACACTTCACAAGATGAACATAATAATAAACAGCATATATTGTAAATGATATATCATTAACATTGAGTGAGGGCCAAGAATTTTTTTAATAAAAATCACTTGTCTCCATTACAGTGTGATTTAAATCTCTAGTAATACAACATATTCATGAAAAAAAATATTATTCTCTTTATTGATTTTTTTGCTAAATAATGCAATTAGATAGCACATTTAACATAATAACAATTAATAACTAAAGCCATATCTAACTTAGAATAACAGTTTTTTGTTGAGAGATGAAGAGTTTCTAAGGAAGAGTGATGGCTAGAAGGTTGAATGAATGATGCAAAGACAACCTTTAGTAGGAGTCCTTATATTGATAAGAACTTTCTTGGTTGAATTTTATATATTTCATAGAATAGACGTCTCAAAGTCTATTCAGACAAGTAAGGAAATTAGGAATAAATCCATAAGGGTATGTTGTCACAGCATCCAAAGCAGTAAAAAACACAAAATTTTCCTTTGCCAATCGCAGGATTTTTGCAAACATAACCAGGGAACCTGATGCATCAATTTTATTTGTAAGTGAGTTAAGGTCATTTTACTTGATTACTTCCTGGTTTCAGCGAAATGGACCTTTAAGCTATAGCATGTCACTTATAGCATACGATTTTATTTATTTATATTTGAGTTTATACAATACTCATTATACCCACAAGTTTGATATCTTTTGATATTAGGACTTCAGGTTCAAACACTTCATGTTTCATAAGCGAGTCCAACTCAGCTTATTATTACCTTGTTCCACATTTTTGGCCAATCTCTACAATTGCTTCAGGCAACAGAGTGTGAAATGATATTTATAATTAAATTTTGTATAACTATCTTTAGGGGTTGGTCAGACCCACCCCGAGATAGTAGAGAATCTGGCTAGGGTTTGATTTGTTGGATCCTGTCAAAACAAGGACGTTAGGATCGAATAATAAAGTAGAGACTTACGCTTGCGTACGTGGCACCGTAATCTCGAAACTTCGCCCTCGGATTCGCCACAACGGTCAGTACTTCGTCACGGAGGATCGAAGCAGAGTTTCACCGCCTAAATCTCTATTTAGAAGAGGATTTTAATGGAAGGGAGAAGAAGAACACAAGTTGCCTTATGCAAACTTATGGCATGGTTAGATTGGTGTAAAAGGCATACCCTTGGGTCCTATTTATAGGCTTTAGGGGTGGTTATTGTAGGAAATAACCAATTATAAGCTTATTAGCCTGTATTAGCCCTTTTACTTATCCTCTTCTTCATTCACTTATCGAGTGCCTTTATGCACTTATAAAGTGACTTTTTCCACTTATCGAGTGGTCCTTTTCACACGAGAAAAGGTTCCCTTCGTGCACGCCTTCGTGCATGCGACATCTGAGGTCCGTATACCCTCATACATCCCCTCATGGGTGTATTCATGTCGTCCATATCCAACATGATTTTCTTTACGGCTTTACTTAAAATTGTTTTAAGTTATCTTTCTGCTGCTTTTATGTTTTCGTCGTCTGCCCGATTTATGCCAGACGTCGATTTTTGAGCCCTTAGGATCGCTGAAAATCCTTCAGTGGTATCATAGCCAGGTTTACCATGATCTATAATTTTATGCAATTATTAAATGCATGTTCTCCATGAGATGGAGGTTTGACACTAGCTGTAAAAAATTTCTTTTATGAAATTTGATGTTTTATATTTTCAAAAAATTGTTTTTGAAAATTCGATCTTCTTTTAAAATCATGTGATAATTTTAAAAATAGATCTGTATAATTATTTGATAATTATGTTAGATTAATGCTATGATCTAAATTTTATGCGATAACTATTTAGATTCCTAATACCTGATTAGGATAGCCATTAATCAATTTGTTACATGATAATAATTTTGGAAAAATTGGGTTTCATGAAAAAAATGATCTTATTCTATTATATGATAATTTAGATCTGAAGATTATCATGTGATATATTAATATTGCTATAATTGGAAAATTTATTGTATATTAATTATTCAGAGGCATAATAACTTATTAGGATAGCCATTAATAAAAAAATTATTATGAAACATAATTGTTACGTGATAATAATTTTAATTTCCTAATAGTTGATTAGGATTGCTTATGCAATAATATTATTAATCCTAAAATGTTAGTTTTAGGATGCACATAGTTGATTAGGATTAACTAGGAAAGGGTAACCCAAAATTAAATCGAGAAGGACGCATTTTAATAGTGGCCACTCTTAAGTCGTCCATGAAACGGTGTCTAGAATCGTTTGTCCTAAGGCTCTAGATCACCCCAGCTCCAACTGAGGATGTGGTCCTAACCTACCAAACCTGCCTCGATGTATTCGATTGGACCAAACTTGAATGACTACTATCATAATGTGACGCTGTCGATTATGTCTAGTTAATTACGTTAAAAAATCCTATTCAGGATTAGCCGTAGCCCTCATTGCTTTTGGAAATTGGAAACCGGAAATTCATGTTATGGCTGTTGAGCACACTCAAGCTATAACATGGCTATCTTTTGGGATCCAATTCCATTAAACATGTGAAGTAGTTCAGCTTAACCCAAACTGTCGTGTCGTGAACATACCCGAGCACCGGTGTAAGTTAGGACTGGACAAGAAAGCAAGAGTCCGATTAGACTAGTCATCATAATTTGTTGAGCACACTCAAGGTCATAAATGATTAGGGGTAAAACCCTATAGGGAGTCACATATGATGTGATCGATGAAAAGTTCGTCTACCAACTGCAGAGCCAAGCAACTTGTTAAGCACACTCAAGGTTGTGATCGATGAAGAGTTCGTCTATCAACTACAGAGCCAAGCAACTTGTTGAGCACACTCGTGGTTGTGAAGCAAGTGTGGTTAGGTCCCTCTACCACTAAATTTCAAAATTCGTTCATTTATGTTCAGCTATATGGGTTAAGATGATCGCTAAAATAGTGGGAGGATATAGTTAGATAAAAACCATTCTACCTATGTTCAATTGAACATATGCTAACCTAAGATAGTTCTATGTTTTACCGCAAGAAATTCTAATCGTATTATCCTAAATGAGTAGGCTAACTGGTCAAAAAGATTGATGAAGGAATATTAACTCAAATCTAATTTGATAGACTAAACTATGTTCTCACTGACCCCTCCCTTAAAAGTGTCCTTCTTAACATTGGCTTAAGGACAATGATTTCCTTGAAGCCCTAAGTCCAGTACAATAAAATCATGCTACTTAGCACTCACCTCTATGAGCTGTATGCTCCGGGGGTAGATTGAACATACTGATGTTCAAAGTAAGTTTCTTCGTACAACTTGTTGAGCATACTCAAGGTTGTATGGAAAACAGTTTCCATCAGCAAGGATCGAAACTTCGTGCAAACTGTTTGGCTCGAAGATGATTTCATAAGCGGTGCAAGACCATGTATCCAAATCAGATTTTGAATTGAGCAACTTGTTGAGCACACTCAAGGTTGTTAAGCTCAAGTGTTTAATATATAAGATGCTTGCACCGTTAATATTTGTGTTATGACATATATTGTCTAAATATGATTTAGAAAGGAGACGTCATTAAGGAAAGAAGGTTGAGAAAGAATGTTTTGTCTATCATGAGAAAATGCAAGTATGAGGAACTGAAAATTGGACATACTTGATGCCTCAGTTTCAGAATAACTGTTATACAAAAGAAAAGATTGTCCTTCATGTTGGAAAAGGAGCAAGTGTTGTTTCTTGGGCCATAATGGACGTCTAACATTTTGGCGAATGTCGCCACTTTGCTTCTGAAGCGATGTTTTAATGTGATTATCTTGTATAATGATATTGTATTAAGTGTTAATATATGAATGCACAAGTTAGTAGTAAAATCTATCTATGGCAAAATAAACTAGGCCGTACCGAACAGAAGAGAATTGACAAGTTACATAAAGAGGGTGCTCTTGACCTCTTGTATTATGAGTCAAAAGACACTTGTGCATCTTATCTCAATGATATAATGCCAAAATTCCTTCTGTAAGACAGTGGGAGAAAGAGTTGGAGAACTCGTGGTCTCGTACATATGGATGTATCCAGACCCAAGTCTACAGTAGCAAGGATGTGTTATTCTTATTTTATTACGATACGTATTCTTGATGGAACACAAGTCTGGTGAAGTAGAGAACACAATGGCAGAAGTATTTGAACAACTTTTATTAGATCAAAGAGGCAAATACTTAGCTATGTAATTCTTGCGTAATTAAAAGAGAATGAGATTTTCTCTTAGGTCAAGTCTCCGAACACACTGGTGTGTTGGAGATCATGAATCGCACTCTGTTAGACATGGTGCGATACATGTGACTCTGAGTTACAATCCTCCCTATGGGTTAAGTCCCAAATAATAGTGCCTATATTCTTGATAAGGTCCAGACAAGGGTCGTGCCATTGACTCCATATATGATTTGGAACAATGGAAAACCAAATCTTAAAATACGTTAAGATTTATGGTTTTCATGTGTAAGTCAAATGGTTTAATCCAGACTAACTAGAAGACACATCTGTCGAAACCAGCAAATATGATATTCCGCAAATCAATCGTTAGGAAGTCACAAGATTACTCGAGCTCCTGGATTCTCTCGTTAGACAAAGGAGTCGAGTAAAACACCATAGTTGATGACGGCCTAGTCAACTTCCAGGATGCCATTCGAAGTAGGGACTCTGAGAAACGACTTGATGCAATCCGAAAAAGGTCCTTACACATAAATAAGGTATGGACCTTAGAAGACGTACCCAAGGGAAGTGTTCCTATTGGCTGCAAATGAATCTTCAAGACAGAAGATTAGTGCAGATGGAAACTAGAGAAGTGTAGGTTATGCTGGTTGAGAAAGATTATCATCAGAACCCCTATAAACGGATCACGATGAAACTTTCTCGCCAACAGACGTGTACAGATCTATTCGGATCAGACTCCATGTCAATGCTCATGATGACCATGAAATTTGGAATATGCATGTAAAGTCTGTTTTCTAAATATGATTTAAAAAAACGAATTTACATGATCAGCCAGAAAGTTTTCAAGGTCAGTGGGAGCGAATAAAAGGCATGCGAGGCATCAAGGAGCCGGAACATATGTTTTAACAAAGTAATCAAACAGTTTGACACTTTATCAGAAACGATTATAAATTATGCAGATGACCAGTGACTTTTTTGGATAATTCTCGTAATGTACATGAAGGATATTGTTTTAGCCTCAAGTGAGGACGATGAGCTGGAAGAGTTCCAGGCAAGACAAATGTTACAGATTCCTAAGAGACCAAGTAAATGATTTGGATGAGATTCAAATCAATGGTTTAGAAGAAACATAGAATTCCTTAAGTCTAAAAGATAGTATAGTAGATTCACTCACAAATGCTTTACCACACGAAGTCTGGAGAGACTTATGTGTAAATGCGGTATGAGATATTGGGATAAATGGGCATGAGTGAAAGTGTGAGATGTTAGGAGATGTGTATGCCCTCGAGGCAATTTATCTCTTTGTATAAGTACAAACATCTTGTTCAAAATAACAGTAAGCTGTTTGGTAAGAATTTACCTAAGTAAATAATAATGTAGTCTTCATTAAAACTTAGGCAAAGTCATGAGACTTAATGCGAGGTCAAACAAGTATAGAGATGAAGATCTCGATGAAGATCTCGATCATGGAGAATTGCTTGACCATTTGTAGCATACGTCTAAAATCGTTCGTGATCATAGATGTTTTGAGAAAAGAATATCAACACATCAGATAAACCATTGTGTCTTTGTCTTACCATGTATTGGTGACGATGATCTCATAGTCGTTCGAATTGGCGAAGTCGGAGACGAGACACATATGCTTATTAAAGAATGAGTTTACTGAACGACCCAACGAGAGTTATCATATGGCTAACATATACTAATCAGTCAATGATATCTATCAGTGATGATATGTAAGTTGGTCCTTAGACTTGATGTCATTGTATAAACCTGTAAGTGAACTGTGTCACTTAGATCTCTGACCTATCTTCGAGGTAAGGCCTGTCGAAAGGTCTTTGGTTGGGTGACACTTGAATCGTGCGAGGAAAGTAATGACCAAGAGAGAATTCGTCTCTCTCATTTATTGGGAGTTAGTGTCACATGTGTTAGTTCGGTCTTTGGAAAAAACTTTGGTCAAAGTATGTTGGAAGAAGTCCAACATAATAGACTAAAGACCGATGTAGACTAACTGTTTTCAAGCTATTAGGGTTGACAGTCGACCATACTCTAGGCTTGACTAAGCGACATAGTTATGGCAAAGAGACTAAAACTGCGGCATTCATCACGGACACAGTCAGGGTGGTCTCGACAATACTCATGTCAATGGGCTAACCACATAATGATGATACCGAAACAGGGACGCCACTTGCTGCTCGTGGTCTCTACCGTCTGGGGTTTCGAGCCCCACATGTAGTAGGGTTAGGCTGTAGGATCACACACAGAGTGAGACCTTCATCAAGTAATATGTAGAATTAGGGAGATTATGCGTACGATGTATGAAAATTTATTACGTCACAAATAGTTTGCGATATAGCCTAAATGATATTTATGATGTGGGATTATTGCATATGATGCAAAAGTATTTAAATATGTCGTAAAGTGTTCACAAACATATAATTTAAAATGAAGGCATAGAACATGCTCAATCAGGAGCCAAGGAATGTCCTAACCCATTTGTTTTGGTCCAAGTCCAGTAAGGCTGAAGAAAGACCAAAACAAATAAAGAAATAAAATTGCACAAGAAGGGGACCCATGCCCATTTGGGCTGGACGCCCAAGCCTGCAATGGGCCAAGGCGCCCAACCCAGGCGGGCAGGGCCTGCCCGCTCGAGCGGGCTGGTGCCCGACTGAGCAGACGGTCAGGCGCACCTGCGGGCGGGTGAGGCCTACATTAATTAGGGGTTTTTTAAACCCAAATTGTGGCGGCTGGGATTTTTTTAGCAAAGTGTAGTTTTTTGGCAAACTTTGAGCCAATGTTTGAGGGGTTAAATGGAGTCGAAATTGAGCACCGTTTGGTTCTATGCGTTCACCATTCAATGCTCTTCGATTTGATACAAGATATCGCTTCCGAAGATCAGCTGTTAAAGAGGACTAATTCGTTAAAGGTTGACCTTTTTATAAGGGAAACCTGTAATTAATTATTCCTCCTAATTAATTAGTCCCACATCGGTTATATTGAGAAGAGGATGGGTCAGCTCCCTATATAAATATGGGATTACTCCCATCCTTGAAACTTGCACCAAGCATTGGATCAATGGAGCTCTGAAAAGTTAAAAGCACACCTAGACCGAATATGCAAAAATAATTATTTACTCTTTCTCCCTTTTTCTTCCTTGCTCATGCTCGGGCTCTAGCAATGCTACGAAGGAGTTCAGATTGGATCCAAAGTCTTGACGGATGATCCACTAAAGGTGAAAGTTTCTGGAGTGCGTGGTTGACTCGACGACAAAGGGATTGTTTGCCTCAGGACATGGTACGGCTCAAGTGAAGTGGTTCAGCCCCAACGCAGGACATTGGTTCATGAAGATCAATGTTCTGCTAACATGCAAAACAAATGTATGTCATTTATATTTTGTAGATCTATCTTTAGGGGTTGGTCAGACCCACCCCCGGGATAGTAGTGATTCTGGCTAGGGTTTGAGTTTTTAGGGCTTTACTTAAAATTGTTTTAAGTTATCTTTTCTCTCCTTTTATGTTTTCATCGTCTGCCCGACTTAAGCCAGACGTCGATTTTTGAGCCCTTAGGATCGCCGAAAACACTTCAAATTAGGAGACAAACAAGAAACTATTTGAATCTATATCTGGTTAGGGAAAATGGATCTTTTTCGATTACTGTCCAAAATTATTTGAAGTGCAAGAACAAAACAAAACAGAGAACACACATGATATAACTGATAGCTTCGATATCCTTACAAAAATTGCACTATATCGGTGAGAATTACAAAGATAATATTTTTTTCTCCCCTCTTACCATGCAATTCACAAAATATAATAACAGCAATCTCTCACGATTATGAGCAAATTGATACTCAACTACTACCTTTATAAAGAATAAGAACTATCTATATTTTTCTTACATTTATTTTTCTCTCCGTTTGCAACAACAATTACCCTGCGTATATGGCTTTGTGTTTCTTGATTCCCAAGCCTCAAGAATACTAAAACTTTAATTATCAATCCCTCTCAATTAATCTATAGGAAATCATACTCAATTGAAGACTCTAACCCAATTCTAACTCTTGATACGGCTAGAAACAAAATTTTCAAATTCAGGTTGCTTTTGGATAGCCTAACATATCTGATTTATTCGAGCCGTAATTTCTTTTTTTGATATCTGATTTATATAATTTTATTCTCTTGGAAAGCTAATGATCCATGCTTCCCAATGTATATGTCACATCTTCATATTCTACCTATGTAGGTACCGGCAACTCTATGAAATTGACATGCTTTCTTTCTTCAGCCCTTCAGCTCATAATTTTGTTATAGATGTCTTTGCCAAATTGGAACCTGAATTCGAAATGATACTTCAATAATCTTCACCTTAGTTCAAATTCCCTTCATCAATGGCCTTTTTTTGGTACATAGGAAAATAAAAAAAAACAGATCTCCACAGACCACCCTACGGCGGCGTCATACCTCTCTTCACCCCCAATCCAGCCAAGTCCACAGCCAATAGACTCTCTAAAGAAGCCAGACACCTACGGAAGATTTTAAACTCCTCCTCAAGCTTAATCCCCCGTTTAGCTAAATGATCCGCACAGAAGTTTCCTTCCCTTAAGATATGCTCAAGCTTCACCTCCAAATTTCTTCCCATCAACTCATGAATGTCCGCCACCACACCCATGAATTGATGTTTCTCCCAATCCTTGCTATTAATGATAATCAAAGCATTCCTGGAATCCGACTCACAATAAACTTTCTTGAAGCCTTCCCTCCACGCCAAGCCTAGCCCATCCCTGATGGCAAAGAGTTCAGCAGCCAGCATTGAATAGATGCCCAAAAAAGATGCAAAACCAATAATCCATTCGCCGTTGTGATCTCTGATAATACCTCCTCCACCTGCTACTCCCACTCCCTCTGTCACCACTCCATCGACATTGAGCTTTACCCATCCCCTATCTGGTTTCATCCACGAGATCAGCTCCACCGATAACACCGGCTTCGTCTCCTTAGCACGATTTCTAACAATTTCGGAGGCCATCGCCCTTATTTTAACACAGCAACCCACCTCGCTTTCAACTTCCAGCTCCCCCTTGAAAATCCTCCTACATCTCCGCAACCAAATGCTCCACATAGCCGTAACAATTAAAATTCTTCTCACCTCATCCCCCCCTCTTTCCTTAAGAATTTCTCCATCCAATCTCTCAAAGATAGGGAAAAAAACTCAGAATGACTATCAATGGGAATGAGCAAGCGCCATACCTTCTTAGCCTCCTCACAATCCCGGATTGCATGTAAAGTGTTTTCCTCCTACATATTACATCTCGAGCAGATCGGCGAATTCCCAATTCCGCGCGCAAATCTGAGAGCAGCAGTAACAATTCTCTCATTAAACACTAACCATAGAAAATACATTCTCCTCGCTGGTATAGGCAAACTCCATAACCAAGCACAATCCGCTCCCCTACCATTTCCTTCAACCAATCTCATGTACGCCGAACTCATTGAAAAAATACCGCTCTGAGAATGCCTCCACCTATAACCATCATCATATGAACCCAGCTTGGAAAGTGGGACACCCGCCACCTTCATCGCCACATCCTCAGGTAGATGCAATAAAAGCTTCTCAATATTCCAAACACCATTGTACTTGAAGAAATCACAGACTCTAGCATCCGCTATCTCCCTCTCTGGTTCCGCAGGAATTAGGCTCGCCAGGGGCTGGTCCAACCAACTATCCCACCAAAAGGATATAGTTTCACCATTACCAACTCTTCTCGCAACCCCTTTAGATAACTCCCGCATTCCCATCAACACCGATCTAAAAGAGGCCGACCACTTGGATTTAAACCTTTCAACATTATTGGAAATGGAAAACACATCCCCATGAATTTTATACTTACCTCTCACGACCCTCACCCAAAAGCTTGACGGTTCCTTAACAAAACGCCAAGCTAGCTTTTGCAACATCACCGAGTTGTGAACTTTCATCGACCTCAACCCCAATCCTCCCAAGGCTTTTGGCATGCACACTTTCCCCCACCCATAAGACTCGTCTTCCTAACTCCTTCATATCCGCCCCATAAAAAATTCCTGTTTAGCTTATCCATCTCTTCCAACACATGGTCCGGGAGCTTAGTCGTGAGCATCGAATAAGTCGGAATGGCTGCAGTTACTGATTGAATCAGTGTAGCTCTCACTGTCATACTAAGCAACTTTGCTTTCCACCCCTTCAATTTTGCAGTAATTTTCTCAATGATCCCTTTATAAGAGTTCTTACTAACTCTCCCATGTACCAAGGGAACACCAAGGGAGCACCCTAACTCTTTGCTAATAGTAATACCAAGAATGTTGCTAACCTTGCAACCATGCCTAGTCGAGCAGCTAGGAGAGATATAAAACCTCGATTTATCCAGATTCACTTTAGCGCCAGAAGCTTTGCAAAATTTCATCAGAATATCAGAAATTACCTTGGCATGTCCAACTGAGCCTCTACCAAACAAGAATAAGTCATCCGCGAACATAAGATGAGAAATTCCTGGGGATTCCCTATTGAAGACAATTAGTTTCCAGCTCTTTGAATCCACGGATTCTTTGATCATCCAACCAAGCCTCTCCATACACAGCACGAAAAGAAAAGGACTTAGAGGATCTCCTTGCCTTAAACCCATCCTTGCTTGAAACCACTCAGTGTGGCTGCCATTCCATAGGACAGACATACTAACTATAGAAACACAGTACATGATCACCTCTATCCATTTCTTGGAGAAACCGAACAAGCTAAGGGTTTCTTTAAGGAAGTCCCAATCCACTCTGTCATAAGCCTTTTCAAGATCTATTTTGATAGCTATCAGACCCTCTTTCATCTTAGATTTTCTTATAGTATGCAACAATTCTTGTGCCAATATGACATTGTCTGCAGCTTGTCTTCCAGGGACAAAACTAACTTGACAAGGATTAACCAAACCATCGATAACACTGCTCAGCCTGTTAACCAACACTTTCGCTAATACCTTGTACGCCACAAGAAGAAGGCAAATGGGTCTAAATTGAGATATAAGCTCAAGATGTGAAATCTTAGGTATCATTCATCAATGGCCTTGACAAGACACACATGTCACATCATTGTCACCTTCTTATCGTTATTATTGGATGCTCCACCTCAATCAACTTTTTTGGTTTTTAGTATATTCGTCCCTTAAATCTTGCGTATTTTGATATCCGTCCCTCAAATCTTCATATTTGACCTCAAGTCCCTCAAAAGTTAGTATTTAACCTTAATAGTACCTCTCACTAACTATCTGTTAAAATTTTAACGGAAATGGGAATATTCCGTTAAATTAAGGGACTATTAAGGTTAACGTTCAAAATTTAAGGGACTATTAAGGTTAAATACTAACTTTTGAGGGACTTGAGGGCAAATTAAGGTTAAATACTAACGGAATATTCCCATTTCCGTTATGATTTTAACAGATAGTTAGTGAGAGGGACTATTAAGGTTAAATACTAACTTTTGAGGGACTTGAGTGCAAATATGAAGATTTGCGGGACATATATCAAAATACGCAAGATTTAAGGGACAAATATGCTAAAAACCCTTTTTTTTTTTGCCTGCATGGAACCTCCTATCACATGATAAAGATTTGATGTTCTTTATCATTTCGTCATGATTGATGCCTCTATACATGCCTACAAAGCTCATCATTGCATTAAAACTTTAAAGCTCTTTCGATCGAGCCTCCCAAGCGAGATGAGATTATTCTCCGGTACACATACATGCATCACGTCTGCGAGCATTTTTTTTACTTCTATCAATTTTTTACAATCTCACGATCCAATGCCATCCACCTTAAGGGTGTTACCATCGGCTAGAGTCATCCTAACCTTATTTAGTTCGTACCCCTTACATGCATTTTCTTCTTTTTCTTTAACCACTATAACCAAGCATTCTTCTTCATCGGATTATACTTATGGCAATATTGATGAGCTACCACCTGCTTGGCTTATCTTGAGGAATTGTAAATCCCCCTTGTCTTTGCATAATTAAATTGAATGTGGCCCTTCTCCTTACTACAATAATACTCCTCACTATGATCTTTCTTGAACCTTGATTTCTTTTTGGATCCGTCGATACGTTTGGAATTTTTCTTTGTGCTTCTTTCTCTCTTTGCTACATATGCTCCACCTTCTCCTCAACCTTCACGGACACATAAAACTTCTCGCTCTTTAAGGCTGCTGGCATCACCTCATCCGCCACTGGTGTCTGCTTGTCCACTAACAATGTAGTCTTAAAATTCTCAATTGAATATAGAAATGATTTTAGCAATAAAATAGTATTATCATCCTCGTCAATGGTTACTTACAAGTATTGGAGTTTAGTGTATAATCTTGTGATGGTGTTGATATGGCTGCTCAAATATGCACTCTCCTCCGCCTGTATCTCATACAACTTGATCTTCATGAAAAGTTTGTTCGGTCGACATGGTTCTCCAATTTCTTCCATAGCATCATTGGAGAAGTCATTTAGACATCTGAGGCTAGCCAATCTGGTGGAAAATAGGACTCCTTGTTCGATCTCGTCCTAATCTTCTTCTATCACTTTCTTCTGGTTTTCCTTCTTGTTGTGAAGTGCCTTGGTCAATCCCATATGTACCAGAATATCATTCATAATTACATTCCTTATATAGCTTTAAGTTTCTTGATTCCTAAATCTCAAGAATTCTACAACTATAAGAAATCAATTCATCTTAATTTTTTTATTAAAAATTCGACTCATATTAGAGATTCTAACTTAATTCTTACTCTGAGCATAGCTAGAAACGAAATCATCATCATATACATATTATATCTAGAAAGCTTGACAAACATGAACCGTTCGGACCGTAGCTTCTTCACCCAATATCTGATTCACATAAACTTGTTCTCGTTGAAATGCTGACCAATCAAACTTTCCAAGGTCCGTGGTACATCGTCAAATTCCATCTATGCAAGTACCAGCAACCCCATGAAATTAACCATTCAATACTAGCCTCCTCTCTTCACTAGTGCACATTCAAGACGCTACTCCAACAATGTATGATATCCTCTTCGATGCACACAACAATCTAGGCAGAAAATGCCTGAACAATTCTGAGGTCAGATGCACTTCTACACATGCGAATGTGGATATCCAAATGTCCAAACACCCATTTTGAAGGCTACGCATGCTGTCTGTTCTCCAAAAATTTGGGTAAAATTCTCTCACCTCAACCGATATTGCAGTAGAAGAAATCAATTCGACAAGAACTGTACGAAAATCTAGATTAATCATCTTATACAGTTAATTTAACAAAATGATGGTTACAACAAGACAACCAAGAACTCCGCGTCCTAAATTGAGTTCGGAAGCTGTAATCCATCTATCCGGTTACTGTCGTTCTGAGCTGTAGCAGGATTTCACCGGCCCTTGTCAGGTCCACCGATGATGCCCCAGTACTCAAACTGCCTTTGTCGCGCTCTTGCCCTCTCTTTCTCTTCTTCGGATTTTGTCGAGAGGCAGTACGGGCATGAGACACCATATTCCCATTCCGGAGATTCCATATCTGCGTCGCTCACTGGTTGCTTACACCCATAGCAAAGATTAAATCTTCCTTGAACCAAGCCATGGTCCACGGACACCCTTTTGTCGAAAACAAAGCATTCGCCTTCCCAGAGGCTCTCTTTCTTTGGAACTTCCTCCAGATATTTCAGAATCCCACCCTCCAAATGGTAAACCTGGAAAAAATACCGATATATATTCAGGAAAGACTGCCTAATGCCATACGGAATCAAAAGCCTTTTTTGTAACCACAAATGCCGTCAACGCTTTGATATGAAGGGGAAGGGTTGAAGCAGGTCAACGGAGGGGATTTTTTTGATTTTATTTCATTTTTACTTTGCGGGATATGCACTCTATACAGTTAAAAAGGGCCTTCGCGCGCGTGCGCATGTTTGAGTGTGTGACTTTGTGATGTATGTACTGCAAACTGAATGTCCATGTGCAGAACTGTGTCATTTTAGCTTCAGTTTGCTTCGAAGGATTTAACAGTCGTTCCAACCATACTCTAAAAGGTAAAATGGGAAAGACACTCAGAAGGTAACATAGTCAGGATAGAGATACCTCCTCAAAACCTTTACTAAGGAGAAAGCTTGAAGCCTTCTCGCATCTAATTCCACCAGTGCAGTACATTGCTACGCGGGGGAGTTTCTTGGTTCCTCCAGCCTTGGTCTCTTCTTTGGCAACATGACTGCTTGTTTGATTCGGCCAACTGAAAATGATCATCCACCCAAGAAGCGAACTCGCGGAATGCTGTGGTATATGGATCAACTGCTCCTTTAAACTTCCCTATGCGAGTTTCATAGATGTTACGGACATCAATTACCACCTGTCAGAACATAATCAGTTAAAATAAGCAAAGTTCTAGACATTACATTTGCACAGAGGACTTCCAAAAATTGTTACAAGAGATTATGAGCTTTGATTTTTTTACGGGGCCGGATGCAGAGAACTTAAAGCCAATGTATGCGTATATATGAGTGCCTTTATAATAACTCTTTACGATGCTGTCCATAGATTAAATTATTTCGTGGATTGGATTTCACTCGACTGTCTACGGCTCCATTGCGTGTGCTCATGTGCACTCCATAGTATTCAGATTATTCCTATGACTACAAATAGTTATTGTTGTATTGCTGATATAAAATGAAGTTCAACATGAGATAACAGATCCACTCTGACCCAAGTATTTTCCCATCATACCTGGAAGGGAAGATGGCTTCACCGAAATTTGGCCGATTTATTACGGAACAAAAATGCTCATTCAACATTGTCGTATTTCTTCTTGTGCGAACAACTAGAACATGCCATTAGACCCAAAAAGTCAATTGGCAGATAAAAGAATGTGGTAGCCAAGCCAAGCTCCTGCAACCACAGAGCAGTCCATCGAAATTCATTTGGACCCAAAAAAGAACATAATAGAAACCAGAGAGGGCAGCCTATTATTGAATGCATCATGCTTCATGTCTATGACACTAAATTCAAAGAGCAAAAGTGAACCACATCAGCATCACCATGATCATCATCATCATCAGCATTTAAACATTTTTTATGTCAAAAAGGGACAGGGCCACCAACAATGCTCCACGATTGATTGATTTGATGACGTTTTTAAGAAAGGGCGTTGACTTAGCGTCAATCCTTTTTTAAGTAGTGTCACAATGTGAGCCAAGAGAACCATGCACAAGAGAGAGGGCCTTCCCCGATATCAAAGATCCATTGCACCAACCATATAGCACACATATAAAGGCAGGAATCTTAAAGATGGGAAATGATGATAGATCCATGGGCCATTGCACCGACTATATGGCACACATATAAAGGCAGGAATCTACCAAAACATATACCAAAGTCAAAGTGAAACACAGTTAAAAATAAAAGTAAATTATCTTCATGAGTGTAGGACTCAAGAACTCTGTAATCAAAATTAGCATGCACTTAAGATTGTGTAGAAAAACAACATTTGGTGATGTCGTGACTATATCAAAGAACTCCCCCTCTCCTAAGAACTGAAATACGTGTCTTGTTCTAGAAGCCATGTGATACAGAAAGCAGAAAGTAAGTGCTAATGAATGTCCCCAAAGCTGAAACCTTAGAAATCATGCATATACACTCTTCACAGCTGTCTTCTGCATTTTTTTTTTGAGTGGGGTTGGGGAATATGTGGTAGGATATAACCACCTAAAAGGCATGGAAAAGGACATGCATTTTTTAACACTGCAGAACACACAACATATTCTTAAATACATAACAATGACAAGTTAACAAGGGCAGTCACACCAAACATGCCATGATTTCTCCACGTGTCCTCCAGAGCCCTAAATGCCCCAAGGTGCAGTCATATCGCAGTTTCTCTAGACATACACACGACCAATAATCACAGGAGGGCAGCGTTTCTTATTCTCCTCGTCACTAAAAGTATTACCATATCCTTGAAGTGACAACTTCCCCCCGTAATTTGAGCCAATCAATGTTCTTCTCAATCACTCATGATTAGGGGTGGCAAAATGAGCCCGACCCGACCCCGGCCTTCTTAACCGGGTCTGGGTAGGGGCCAATCCGGGTCAAGTAGGATTCGGGTTGACCCGACCCGACCCGGATAAAAACCGGGTCGGGTATGGGTATGCCCTGTCAACCCGGATGACCCGAATTCGACCCGGTTTACTTTTTCTATATATATAAAAATTTAAATAATAACTTCAACACACAATTGGAAGGGAAGTTGTGCTTATATGGTTTGAATTTTTGTCATCTTCTTTAAGATGTCTTAGATTTAATTTCCTTTACATACAACTTTTTAGTTACTTTTATTACTTTCGTTAATGAAATTATAAAGTTTATTATAATTTCCCGATGTTATCAGCGAGGTTTAAGCGGCGAGCTGCTGACAATTATGCAACACTTAATAAATTGACGGTGTCTCTTAATAAATAGACGGACATCGAAAAAGAAGCAGGTGCATGTAATTCAAATCTTAACCCGATGGGTGAACCCGAACCAACCCGGGTATTTTCCGGGTCACCCGAACCCGACCCGACTTCCATCCGGGTCGGGTTCAGGTGTACCCCTATCCGGGTCGGGTCAAATCTGACCCGACCCGAACCCGGCCTGACCCGACCCGTTTGCCACCCCTACTCATGATCTGTATATATGATATATGTTCAACCCCCACAACATCCCAGAAGTTCACATGGTTTAAAGGAGCATAATTGAGTATAACAATCTCAGGATGCATCTTCATCTATTTGAAGCACCAAGAGGCAGATGCATGAACAATTGGGGTATTACATATATCGCATCGTGTTCAACCCAAAGATGTTGGCTTCATAATGAAAAACATAAAAAAGGTCCCAGACTCCCAGCTGAAGCATGTGATCAAGCATAAAGAGATGTGTAAGATATGTATATATTTTCCATCATCATCTACATGATATTAAATTGCATGGCTAATTCGATAAGCATAATGGTGTGATCCGCACCTATCAGAGGCGACGGACCCGGCAACCCGCGCGCGCCTTGGGAGTCGGCCTTCCTTAGGGGCGTTTTCGTCCATCCCTTTCTCTAATTAATTTTAATGGCAGATTTGTAATTAGATTAGGGAGGATTTTCTATTAAATTAGGGTAGCCACCATTGATGTTTTTTCATGCTTTATTTTGATAAATTGAGAGAGTTCTTCGAGAGTTCTTCGAGGGATCCTAGGAGAGTGCGGACGTCCTCGCTTATCGGCGTCTTGGGAGGGTGGTTGCCTCTTTATTGTAGCCAAACTATCTCTTTATTCGCTATTTTTAACAATTTAATTTCAGATTTGCGTTGGAACCTATCAATTTGGTATCAGAGCACGTGACGATCCATGGCGGCTTTAACAAGATCGAAGGACAAAATCGATACTTTGGAGGAGAAATTTAACGGCGAGATCGAAGGGGTAAAGAGATCGTTGACGGGAAACGAGGAAGCAATAATGAATTTGACGGCATCATCATCCAATTAACGGCAAATCAAGCGAAGCACGAAGAGCAATTTGTGCAATTGATCTTCCAATTGACGGCGAGCAACAAAGGGGATAGGAACCCTAAATCAGCGGGAAAAGCGCCTTTAGGCAAGAAGAAGGAAAAGGTTGAGATTTTTTGATGCGAAAAACGTCCACGTGGAGGAGGAATTCGTCGAGGATGAAGAAGAGCGGCAGTGAAAAGTCGATTACAACGAGGAGGTGTGACGGAAGGCAGTAAAAGCACGGAAGGGGGGCGGCCCTAGCCAACCCCCTATGGGACGCGGCCAGGTGCGAGTGGGCCGCGGGAACTGTTCCCGGGCCCCGCTGCCTCGCAGGACCACTGTCGGGCTGGCAATGGGCTCCATTTGGCCCAAGGGCGGCAAAGGCCCCAGGGGGCTGGCGACCCCCCGACCTATGGGGAGGCCGCTGGGGCCCCCGGGAGCAGCAGGTGGGGCCGATAGCCCTGCCCCAGACAGTCCGCGGCCCAATGGGCTAGAGAGGGCCCAGGAGAGGTGTTGTCGAGGCCTGTGGAGGTGATTTTCAGCATTCACATGACGACCAGGTCCATCGGGAGGTCCCGACGCATGATTTCGAGGATGAATTGGACACCGAGAAATTCCAGGAGTACAGATACTACAGCGAGGGTATCGGGACCTGCCCGACCCTCGATTTGGAGGTGGCCGCCTCAACCACACAAGCAGGATGGATGCACCTTAGGCGTAGGAGGAGGTTACAGAGACTTCCAGGAGAGGCCAGATGGCCGGTTTGGAGGCGACGAAGGGGGTGGATACGGGACCGAGGAGGCCCACATGGGGTTACGAGCGACACTAGCAGAGGTGGCAGCACTACCACCAGCCTAGACACGGTAGAGGACGCGTGGACCAGTGGGGATTCAATATGGATCGACTAAGAAAGTTGAAAATGCCTACATTCGATGGGGCAGACCCGGTCTCGTGGATCTACAGAGCGGAGAGATTTTTAGAGTCTCCAGCATGACTGAGTAGCAGAAGCTGGAGGTAGCGTGCATCTGCCTAGACGGAAAGACACTCGCGTGGTTTCAGTGGAAGGATGAGAGACGCCCCTTTCGCTCATGGGGAGGAGATCAGAGACCAGATGGTGGAGATGTTCAGAGACCCCCACTTGGGGAACGTGCGGGAGCAGCTGCTTTCACTCAGACAGGAGGACACGGTGAAAGACTACCTATAGAGGTTTGAGGCCCTTTCAGGGCAAGTGCACGGGGTGACCGACAAGACGATGGAGAGCACCTTCATGAAGTGGTTAAAGGCCACTATACGAGCAGCGGTACGCATGTAGAAGCCTCAGAGTCTGATGGAGACCATGGAGTACGCTCAGATGGCAGAGGACTATCAGTTGGATGATAGGAAGTCAGTGGTGGATGGAGTGGTTTGGCGAGCCGTAGCCAGCCAGATGGACAGCAGAGAGCCATTACGGAAGCGGATTTGCCGACCAGTGAAAAGACTGGGAAGAGGAGTAGTGCACCGCAGGCTGGGGGCAGTTCAGGCGGATGACGGATGCGGATATGAGGGTGAAGCGACAGAAGGGCTTGTGTTTCAGATGTGATGAGCGATTCACGCCGGGTCACAGATGTGCGGGATACAAGCTCCAGATGCTGCTACTTGAGAACGATGATGACAAGGCTGACGCCGAGGATGAGACCGCTGAGGCAGAGGAGGAGCCTGAGGGCCATCAGTTAAACGTAGCGGAGGTGTCCATTAACTCCATGGTAGGGTTCACACCGAAACATACCATGAAGTCGAGGGGAGAGATTGGCGACCAGGAGGTGACCGTGCTCATTGACAGTGGGGCGACCCACAATTTCATTTTCAGGAGAGTGGTGGCCCAGCAGGGGCTCCAGCTGACTGACTGTGTCAGTTTCAATGTTATGAAGGGGGCGGAAAAGAAAGAGAGCAGTCGGAGAGTTTGCAAAGGGCTGGTACTGACCATGCATGGGATACAAGTGATCATAGATTTTTTGCCTCTAGACCTGGGGAGCACCGACGTCATCTTGGGCATGACGTGGTTGCAGACGCTGGGGCCAGTGATGAGCACCTCATTCCTGTAGAGGTGCAGCAGCTGATGGAGCAGTTTGAGGAGATCTTTCGGGAGCCTCGGGGTCTCCCACCACCGAGGGACCACGAGCACGCCATAGTACTGCGAGAGGGCGTGTCCCCTATTAGTGTCAGGCCTTACCGATACTCCCATCATCAGAAGGATGAGATTGAGAGGATGATGGCCGAGATGGTGCAGGCGGGAGTGATTCAGCCTAGTGTGAGCCCATTCTCCAGTCCAGTGCTGTTAATGAAGAAGAAGGATGGGAGTTGGCGCTTCTGCTTAGACTACAAGGCGTTGAACAATGAGACAGTGTCAGACAAATTCCCTATACTAGTGATAGATGAGCTCCTGGATGAGTTACATGGGGCAGCCATGTTCAGCAAAATCGATCTCAAGTCGGGCTACCATCAAATCAGGATGCGATGGGAGGATGTGCCCAAGACGGCGGTCAGGACACATGAGGGTCACTACGAGTTTCTAGTCATTCCGTTCGGCTTGACAAATGCACCAACTACATTTCAGGCTCTTATGAATAAGGTATTCCGTCCTTACCTGAGGCGATTCGTACTCGTTTTCTTCGATGACATATTGGTGTATAGTCGTATCCTGGAGGAGCACTTGGACCACCTGCAGGTCGTGTTTCAGGAGCTGTTGTATCATCAGCTGTTTGCGAACAGGAAGAAGTGTATTCGAACAGCCACAGGCGCAATATCTGGGATATGTTGTGTCAGCAAAAGGGGTGGCAGCAGATAGAGCGAAGATAGCGACGAAGCTAGACTGGCTGCACCTCACCACACGCAGGGGGCTACGGGGTTTCCTGGGTTTGACAGGTTACTATCACAAATTTGTGGAGGAGTATGGGACGATCGCCTGGCCACTGACCGAGCTATTGAAGGACAGGTTCCATTGGGGGAGGAGGCGACGACGGCATTTGAGGCTCTAAAGAGGGCAATGACCATCGTGCCAGTTTTGGCATTGCCAAATTTTTTCAGGCCCTTTGTGGTAGAGGCATATGCAATGGGACATGGGTTGGGAGCAGTATTGATGCAGGAGCAGCGGCCCATTGCGTATTTCAGTCAGGTGTTGACCGATATAGCCCGACTGCGGTCTGTCTACGAGAAGGAGCTGATAGCCATAGTCTTGTCGATTCAGAAGTGGAGGCCGTACTTACTGGGGCAGAGTTTTCTGGTGCGCACAGATCAGCGGAGCCTCAAGTACCTATTAGAGCAGAGGATGGTAGCATAGGAACATCAGAAGTGGCTGCAAAAGCTGATGGGGTACTTGTTCGAGATTAAGTATCGCCCATGGCTGGAGAACAAGGCGGCCGACGCACTTTCACGACGAGAGGAGGCAGAGTTGGCCACGCTAGCAGTTTTTGTGCTCCAGTACAGCAGGAAGTTGAGCTGGATCAGGAGTTGGCAGGCATACGGGATGTTCTATTGCAGGGATCGACTGAGTATCCACTGTATTCTCTTCAGGATGGACGGTTATTATATTAGGGGAGACTGGTTCTGTCGAGGACTTCGACATATATACCTGCCAATTTCAGGAGTTCCACAGTAGCGCCGTAGGAGGACATTCGGGTGTCCTCAAGACCTACCAGAGACTGGAGAGTGAGGTCTACTGGAAGGGGATGAAGGATGGTGGCGAAGAGGGTTACAAAGTATGGCGTGTGCCAGTGTCACAGGTATCAGGCGATGTCCCTGGGGGATTACTACAGTCGTCCTTACCCGATCGAGTATGAGAGGACCTCTCCATGGACTTTACAGATGGACTGCCGAAATCGGGTGGATATACAGTCATATTGTTGTGGTTGCCCGCCTCAGCAAATATGCGCACTTTGTCCCACTTCGACATCCTTACGGCGCAGTGTCGGTAACGGAGATATTTGTGAAGGAGGTCATTCGCTTGCATGGACCTCCTAAGTCCATTGTGTTGGATATAGACAAGGTGTTCCTTTTCTGCCAAGAGCTTTTCAGGCTTCAAGGGAAGGTGTTGAAACGGAGCACAACATACCATCCACAGACAGATGGACAAACGGAGGTGGTCAACCAGAGTGTAGAGACTTATCTGCGATGCTTTATTTCGGAGAATCTCAAGGAGTGGGCTCGGTGGCTGGCGTGGGCGGAGTACTGATACAATACATCTTATCACACAGCAGCTCAGACGACACCTTTCAGGATACTGTATGGCAGAGACCCTCCGCATTTGCTGCATTATGGGCAGGAGATGACATCGGTATCAGATGTAGAGCAATATCTGGCGGAGAGAGATCAGATTTTGAAGGAGCTGAAACTCCATTTGGCTAGGGTTCAGCAGGTTATGAAGACAAGGGCAGACCTACACCGCAGAGATGTGCAGTTCGCAGTGGGAGATATGATGTACCTGAAGCTGAAACCCTATCGACAGAGATCCTTGGCCCACTGGAGGAATAAGAAGTTAGCGCCACGTTATTTTGGACCTTTCCAGGTCGAGGCGATAGTGGGACCGGTTGCTTACAGGCTGCGATTACCCCCAGGATTTGTTATTCACCCGGTGTTCCATGTGTCACAGCTTCGCGAAGTGATCGAAGATCGCACCCCTTCACCCACCCTACTGGAGACATTGACAGCTGATATGGAGGTGAGGTTGGAGCCAGCAGAGCTGAAGGGGGTCCGTAAAGGGAGCACGGGAGAGCGAGAGGTTCTGCTACAGTGGAGGGATTTCCAAGAGCACGAGAGCACGTGGGAGCCCATGAACGTGATGGCGCAGCAGTTTCCAGCCTTCCACCTTGAGGACAAGGTGACTCATTGGGAGGGGAGTAATGGTGCGATCTGCACCTATCAGAGGCGGCGGACCCGGCAACCCGCGTGCGCCTTGGGAGCCGGCCTTCCTAAGGCGTCGTCCCACCATTGATGTTTTTTCATGCTTATTTTGATAAATTGATAGAGTTCTTCGAGGGATCTTAGGAGAGTGCAGACATCCTCACTTATCGGCGTCTTGGGAGGGTGGTTGCTCCTTTATTGTAGCCAAACTATCTTTTTATTCGCTATTTTTAGCAATTTAATTTCAGATTTGCATCGGAATCTATCACATAACTACTCACTAATCACTATCGGGCATTAGAATTTTCAAATATGGTCTCTGTCAGATAATGTCCGGGCCAAAAAGTTGCCAACTGATAGAGGCATCAGGCTGATGACCAGAAATGAAAACTTGGAATATCCTTTATGGTGCTCTCATGAGTTTGCGCAATGATTAATGCTAGATCATGTTATTAATTTTTATGGAAAAGGCTCAGGCAACAACAGGTATAAAAATGTATATCTGAAAGGGCCTTTTTACACTACTGCCCTTCAAATATGCCATTTCGCATGTGTATCCATCCAAAATACTAGCTACATGATACTCAACATGAGAATAAGAACTTGCAGTCGCTCCCTTATGACATTTGGTGTCCTATCAGAAAATGAAGCTGAAAGTTTAAATGCTTATATGCGTGGCATATACTTATGCCTAGGGAAAATTCAGAATATATAGATGAGAACTTGAATTTCCCCTTCGCTGGTTCTCCATACACTTCACATTGCTTCTCCAGTAACTATACATTCTCTTCACAAGAACCCAATTCACTTTTTACATTAATTAAGCATGCAATGAACCAAATAGCTTGGAATCCATCCATCTAATAAGAAATATCCTCGTAGTGGGAAATTCTCTAATACACAAGAGAATAAGAACTCAAACTGAGGTGCAAGGAGGTGACAACTTGCCTAAAATAGCAAAAGTTTGTACGAGAGAGGTGTGGATGTGACCTATTTTAAGGTTTTTGTTTCCATTTTAGATAATAGTCACCTCTATGCACCTCATTTTGAGGTGCACATAGCAATTCTCATACACAAAAGGCTTGTGCAAGTGGTGCAGTGAGATTTATCCAAAAATCAGTGGATGCTATGAGAATTAATTTTAGACATTGGATTTTCATGATGCCATTGGTTGTAATGAATCAATGATGAATGTGAGATTGGACATATCCTTGCAGTGACATTGGTTGCCTTTGATTTAGAGAACAGTAGAAGGTGATTGGTTGATTTAACATTCAATATTACAATCAACAATGGTTGAAAGGGGCCCATGCACCGCCGGGGGGGGGGGGGGGGGGATCCACTGCCATATGAGTAAAATCATCCTCGTTTGGTGGTTTACAAATCCACTCTCCACTTCTTTTCTTTAATCAAAACGTCTGAAAACATAAATTTCATCAAAGGGTTTTCTAGTATGTACTTAAATTACCCACCAAGGTCTTTCTTATTGCTAATCTATCCTCAAATGTCTAGAGACTTTGAAAATAGCCTCTCTGTTACAATCTATTAGTTTTGGATTGTTTTCGGGTAAGTTATCAAATTCCCTCTCTTCTATCTACCGTCTCCTTCCTTCCCAAAAACCCAAGCGCCAACCGCATGATCTTAACCATCAACCTCATTACAACCTTTGACTCAACCTTTGGCCTTTTAACGATATCCTCAAATATGCTTTTGATTTTGAGAAATAATTATATTTCTATTCATATATGGTTGTATGGTTGAATTTTTATGGGGTATGATTTCAAATAGAGAAGAATAATAGAATGGAGCTCTGCAACACAGACACATGAGATAGAGACAGGGATATGCATGTACATGGGATCACTTCAAAAATTTCAAAATTATACTACATTCTGAATAAGTATCTATTATATAATACACATCAGACCCTACACTGGTTTGAATGTGTTTTATTAAAAATAGAATGAAAAGCGACATAAAATTTCACTATTAACAAACCCAAAACTTTTAATCAAGTAACAAAACTGAAGGACAAAAAATTTAAATTGATAGCTAACATAATTATGGTGATGTTTAGGTTAAGATAGTATCCATTTAATTAAGATCCTTTTTATATATGGTTAAGTAATATGCAACTTTGAAATGTCTGACACGGTCTTAAGTTTAATTAAAGTGGGTATGGCTAGACACAACTTTTTTCGGATGTTAGAACCTGACATGGAACCGAGTGATCGATACCAAGGTATTAGGTTTCGCCCAATTCCTACTAGTATCGGACATTTCGTCTCGGTTTTAGAGCTAACTGAAACGAAACCCGCAGAAAGTTTCGGTTTCCACCGGAACTTTGTTGTTTCGGCCGATATCCAAGACGTAAAAAATGGAGAGAAGAGCAAGAACAAGAAAAGAAGAAGAAGCTCCAAGATTTTGGAGTCCAAATCAATAGAAACATGAAAAAGAACAAGAAAAAGAAGAGGAAGAGGAGGAAGAAGAAGAGAGAGAAACTTACCTGGACAGCCGCATCAGCCGGCAACCTGCCGCCTCCCGTACATTGCCTGTCGAGGACGAGGAGCCGCAAAGTTTTTGCCCTTCGTTTTGTTTTTAATCGAAAATGAGTCTGAGGGCGGGGAGCCCCTTTGTTTTAATCGATTGGAAGTTGCTGGTGATGTGCTTAAATTATACATTTGGCTAAAATTATTACATTTCTTTACAAGTTTGTCATTCTCTTTTAAACCTTAAAACGAAAGGGAATGATAAACTTGTAAATAAATGTTAAATGTTTATCCAAACTGATGTCGACTTCGAGGTCCACATAATCTTCAATTAGCCCATTTTCCTAGGATTGCTCATTTTCGCACAAAGAATCGGTAGCCACGAGTTACCTGCTAACCAGCAATTAAAAGCACAAACTTTTCAAACGAAAGGGAATAATGTTCAAGATATGAAAGATTTGGGGGTATATAAAAAAACACTTCTTCAAAATCTTGTGGCTTTGATATTGTTTGTCTACTCATTGAGTCATCGTAAATTTAACAATTTTACGACAATCTCAAGCTTTCTACGTTTGAAAGGCACAAACTTTTCAAACATTAATGGACTAATTATTATTTGAATGGATCAAACCAAAAATTAGCATATGCCCATCAATCCAAACTAACTCAAGAGTAATGGGAATTGTATTTGATGCTTTAGTATTTGAGAGTATTTGAGAGTATTTGATAGGGGTTTAAGTATTTGAAACTAGATACAGAACTGAAAGCGAAACAACCAAAATGGACGAAACCCGACCGAAACCTAAAATTTCCGGAAGACCGAAACCAAAACCGAGACCTCAAACCTTGATAGCTACATGTTAGGTAAGTATTGTGCAAGTGTATATGTTTGACACGAACACGACACTCACTTTAAAGTGTGTGTACTCTTCGGAGAGGGGGAAATAGAGATTTGAGTTGTGCAATTTTGTTGTGCATATAATCTTTTCAATTAGAAAAAGGAGGAATTTAATTTGGGAGAGTAATCATTAATAAGAACAACGTAACTATTTTTTTGGAAAATTTAGGTAGGTTAGCACAGTTTGATGGAACATTCATTAAAGTGGCGGTGCTTTTTTCAAAGCCCTAAAAATTTGGGGGGAAATTAACACTAAAAGATTTGGGGAATAATGTTCAAGATATGAAAGATTTGGGGTATATAAAAAACACTTCTTCAAAATCTTGTGGCTTTGATATTGTTTGTCTACTCATTGAGGCATTGTAAATTTAACAATTTTACGACAATCTCACGCTTTCTTGCCACTATATCAATAAGCAAATAGCATAGGCCCATTAAAGCTCTGGTCAACTTCAGGTTTAGATTATGAAAATCAAAATGAATGGTGTCGATCATTTAAAAAAAGATGTGGAAAGTGGGCTTTGGCTGCCAAGAAATTTCCTCACATGATAGTTGATGCTCATATTCCTCTTGTGTGTGTGTAGGTGGGTGGGGTGGGAATCATGCATGCATGCGGGTTTGGTAGGGGAAGGGCATGTTCTGCATAAGGGGCATTATGTGGCGAAGGAGAGAAACTTTTGAAGCTTACACTTATCATATTTAGAAATATTCACTCACAACATGAGAGGTTATGGAAAGAATACTTCAGACATATGTTGCATGGACGGGCCAAGCTGGTGTGGAAACAACATGCCCACAAGCAACAAATTCATAAAATACATAGAACATGCATGTTCTGGACATGCATAAGTGACATGTGTCGGTCAGGTTGATAGGAGTATGTGCTACATAACTACAGCTTGATGCCATCACCCATCTGATTCTATAGACATTGCCTGGCAGTGGGGTCGTACATCACAACAAACAAGGTTGAAATGGTAACCAATAATGTTTGGCAGAAGTAACCAAGGACTACATTGCTTCTATGTGAGGACAGAATTAGATGTACGTAGCATGCACAGCAGAACTTCTTAAACAAGAAAAGATACTCATGCAAATAGAAAATTTAAAGGGATAGATGTCTGGACCTATCTTTCTAATTGTGGGTATTATGAGAAACCCAATACATTCGTTTAGGTAGGACATGTACTGATGTACTAATCAAACACCTATACTAATACACATATCCAACACCTAAATGAATAGTATAAAACTATACATTTGTATGTTCTTTTGATGTAGTTTCTAGTTTTGATGTAATGCACCATAGGCAGCATATATATGAAGATTACAACTAAAAAATTGCTTGGAGTGAAAAAAATGTCACTGGTGATCAAAGTAAAACAGCGTGAAGTTGTGGAAAAAAGCATGCATGTCCCATTTAAATTACTCACAGTATCTGGATCACTTATCAATGCATTCCAATCCTTTGGGTGCACATACTTCCCAACTTGTTTGGTAGGCAGGACACCTGGATCCCCAAACGAGACAATCTGCTTGTAGAAAAATATTGAAAGCTCAATAACTTGATTCACTTGAATAATATATATTTCTGGAAATAGCAAACATGAATTTACAATAAAAAGAGGAGAAACGTTGCTAAGAAGTCATAATACCTCTTTCTTCACCTTTACACGTACATGATCCCATCGAAAGGGTGCATCTTCCCCAGCACCAAGGGGTGAGTGGCTAGTGTGCCCATGATGGATGGCCTCTTCCTCTGGGCTAACAGGTGACTCCACCAATCTCAGACCCTTTAGGCGATCATCAGTTTGAATAAATTCCAGTACCTTCTCCACTGATTTGTGTGTCCCACAAATACTACCATTGATTCCTTCTGGTGCAAGAATTATGCCACCTGAAACATGCTGGGCAGAATCAGCTATGTGAGGAAGACATTTCTCCATTACATAAAAATTTAGCCATATATGTGTATAAGAAACTAGCGAAAAAGGGGAAATGGGATTGCATACGCTTATAACCAATGTTTACATCATTCACAACTCACAAGAAGATTATGCTAGCAAGCCCTAGGTGTCATTGAACAACATACGAACAAAGAAAGTTTTGATGGCAACACGATTAGGACTAAGATTATCCTTACATTTGTGCACACATGTAGGTTTAAATAGCATAGCTTTAAAGCAAAACAATCCTCAGGATAGAGGATATCTTAAAAATAAAACAATCATAGAAGCATAAATACCTAATGGTGATAAAGCTCATGAGAGAAGGCAAATGAGCAAGGAACCCAACTACCAAAAAGAACTAGCTCAGGTGAAGTCCATTCTAGTTGAGAACAATTTAATTGAGAAGTAACAATAAAAATATGATGCAAACCGATAGGCACATTGAAGGCCAAAACAAAAGGTGGAAAAGATTCAATGTTGCAAATCTATATATTGGCCATTATGGGCTTCATGTAGCACCGACATAGTTCAGATTTTCCCGTAACCATATTGACAAAAATTGGTATTCAACACAGAAAAACCCTATGCCTAAAATTTAGCCCTTTCCCAAATTAATTTGATTGTTGTACAACTTAACCAGAGCGACAAACACAATATGGTCAAATATGCAGAGGCCTAAAACCTTACTTGCTCACACGGATCTTTCAATGGCTTTGACATTGCCACAAAATTGGGGAAATCTGCAAACTATAGAACGACACGACTGCAAAAGTGAAATTGGGACATTCTGTTTTGTCCCTATTCTTCTCCTTTCAAGAATTGTTTGAGATACAGATAACTCAGCTGAAACACCTCAAGCACTACAGATGGATCGTGCAGACGAAACTGGAAGATGTTCAGTGCTGAATTGAGGTAGTGGCCAATGATTTTGGAAGTGGGAGGAATTGGGTGATGTTTCGCTTGTGATGCTGCTTGCTAGAGATGAATTTAGGGTTTAGGTTGCGAGTAGGATGAAGGCCATAGTGATGCAGTTGCTGCTTTCGGTGATGAGATGAAAGGGCACGTGTTGAATTGATGAATGGATTTTGGAGTCACTTTGAGAATGCTTGTTTCTTATCGGGCTAGATAAGGTCCACTGTGAAAAGAAAGAAACTTAAGTGATGCACATTTGGCCAACAATGATCATCAACCAAATTCTAGTAGCTTACATGCATCATGAACTTTTAGCCATCACGAAATAAGACCCGTGTTATCAATGGGAAGACTTAACACAGACTGTCACATGAAAAGGATATGTTTATACCATGTGTTTTGATATTTGCATTGTGCTCATACAGTTTCCCATCTGCTTCCTTCTCACCATATAGAAACAATTTATGCCTTGGATAAATGTCACTAAGCATTAGAGCTTTCTATTTCAACATTGTCGATTGTGTATAACTTCCTTGCTTGTGTGTTTGTACATTTGCAAAGTGGCCATAATGTGAGAGAGGCAGTAATCAGTAGAATTCTCTGTTAATCTGATCTTGGTGATCTTCAACAACAAAAAAGTCACGGAAAACCAAATTCATGCAAGGTTTGACATAGTTATTAAAACCTTATGATGTGTGATACATACCTTACAATACAATACAATTTTTAACGATTTCGATAGATATCAATGCCATATCAAACAACGTAAAATAGCTTACGATATGGTTATCATATTAGACTAATACAATTTACATTGACAGTAGTCATATCCACCGATGTATATATCAGCCAAATTTCCAGTAAGTGTTTATTGGAATCAGGTTGGTTTTAAGCTCAACCCACTAATCTATTTGGGGATAAAATTGATCTATTTCTCCTTTTCTTAGCAAATGTTACCAAAATATGTATTCTAAGCTTTTCTCAACTAACCCGCTCGAAAGAATTCACCAACCTAGACAATGCTCACCAGCCACATCAACTATTTCCTTAGCTCGTATTGTCTTACCGAGCTTCGTTGATCATCAAGAAGAACCTGTCTACCCTCACTAATCCTACCCTCACTAATCCTTGAGGATACCACCTCCGATAGCGAATGCCCTATCGATACTTGCTAACTTCCATCGCTTTTCGTAACTATGTAGTCCAGGACTTCTATTATATCTCATTAATTTAAAATTTTTATGTGGTTAAATCTCCATATTTTTGTGATAAATTTAGTTATATGCGAGTCCACTTAATTATCATAGGAGTTAAACTTTATCTTATAATATGCGATATACGATACGATAATAATAGAAAACAATAAATGATATGTCATGATATGACAAATTTCAAGTGGGAAAGAATATCAACTCCCACTAGTTGTTGGTTGCAGTACAAAGAGATATGAAGATTAGACTAGTAACATGCAGAAATTTGTATCTGCCAGCTTCGCAATGGCTCTAACTTTGTGCAAAACGGACACTAGATGAGAGAGTTACTGCCAAACACGTCAGAGGAGTTAATCTGTCTAGATCTAGTTTGAAATTCAAGTACGAATAAAGCTTAACCAATGTTAGGATTTTTATGTCTAATTGTTAGGAACTTCAAAATAGGTATCTTTATGTCTGCAACTATGCATAAGAGTACCAAACTAGTAACAAAAGGATATGATAATTTCTCCTTTATTAATATACTAGAATAAACTTGTGTACATAGTGCACGGCGAACAAAGAAAAAACCAACACACATAATGCGGTGCACGCGCGCAACCACAAAACAACGAGAAAAGTGGGGAGTGTGTGTATTGTCGGGGGTAAAAGGGGTTTGGGGGTAAAGTGCACAAATCCCACCACAAAACACAGTGGGTCAAAAGGAAAAAACAAGCGTTAAAGTGCAAAAGACGAATGTGCCAAAGTGAAAAAAGATAACCTGTAAATATGTGGAAAAGGAAACATCATTTGGCTTTTATGAAAGAGCAATGACGAGCTTGCAAATTATGGGAAGGAGGTTGGCCTTTATTTTGGGGCTCTCCCTTTTCACCCCAAATTACACCCACCACCTCACCCCCATGTGGGGATGAGGTGGCACATCCCTCTCCTTGCCATATGGAACAAACACTGCTAACTGGGTTTGTCACAATTAGCAAAAAGCTCCCTCAAATGTAAGATAGATGTGATATCTTCATTGTAAAGTAGACTGCAATATAATATAGTCTCTCAATAAAATCCTAAAACCCTAAAGTAGGAAAGATCCTACTTGAAAGGAACCCCTAGGCTAGGCTGAGAGGTTTTCTATTCTTATTAATTATTATATAAAAACACTAGGAAATTAGCTAACACCTAAAACCTAGAAGATCAGAAAAGGTCATGTACTTTCTAGAGAGCAGGTGAACTGAGAGAAGAATAAATCTTTTTACATATTGTATCATTGACAAAAATACCAAGAGATGGAATTTTTGCACACATAAAAACCATATAATTTTGCATTTTTACATTAAGGTTCTCCTCTCTGATTGTTCACGAATCAAAATCTCTCATGTAATGAGTGCTAACCTTTCATTCTCCATCCATGTCCATGCTCTACCTTGTTATATCACAACTTTGACAATATGAAAGATGCATTATTCATTCGTTACCTTTGTTGACCTTTGTTGATTCTACAACGATTTAGTGAATTCATTGCCATTCTTCAACTGTTTACATCAAAGTCAACCTAAATTACTGCAAAGGCAAGGTCAATCATCTTTTTATTCTGTTATTAGAAATCGAACACGGAAGGCCACAAAACACGTGACCACTACCATGAACCACAAGGGCCCTGGCCATTTGCTATGGCTCCTAACTGTTATAAGGTCTTTAACATGCCATGACTAATCAAGGGCACAATCTAATTTGCATTCCAATAACGTCCCTCACCATCGTCTTCAAGCGCACAAACTATTTGTTTAAGGCCAGCTTTGCCAAAATTAAATAGACAACGATGTCTCCAAATAGGAATTTTAATGGTCAACTCGTTTCTCATATCTTGCATTCGGACCCTTGCATTTCTCACACTCTAAAAAATTTAGGAATAACATCTGGGATCTAACCTACATAATAGTCATGTACTTGGTGCCATGACCTCAATACTTCTCCCCCTAGGAAAATCATGTTTGCTGCAAACTTATCTAATATATTCGGGCGATCATCTTGAATCTTGCTGATTCAAAACCTTGTAAGGACCCGGGCTAGATGAAAACACTAGAAAGAGGGGTTGAATAGTGTTTATAAAATTTAAACAATAGTTGTACCAATTTAAATTCCTAACCAACAATAAATGCGGAATTATAAATTAACCCAAAATGAAACAAGCTAACACAAAGGATGTTTCAAGGGGTTCGGATTGCCCGGGTCTAATCCCGTCTTGTTCCCGGTAATCCAACGTCTCTTCCACTCGGATACCTCCGGATACTCAAGTTAGAACACTAACTTGAGGTTTCCTTTAAACCCACTTGTAGCAACCCTACAAGTGTAATCAAAACACAATCGATGTCCTTGATTCCCACAACTTGGGATCAAGCAAACAACTCTCACAAACCGAGAGTAAAACTAATTACGACCGTTATTAAATTCGAAATGAAATTGTAACACTTACAATCACATATGCCTTGAAGTTAAACTTGAAGGAGCAAGTGTGTTGTGTGTTGATGTCTCTTCCAAGAAGAGAGAAAACCCTTTCTCTTGTTACCACCAAATGCCTAGTGATGCTAGGTTGGAGAGCAAGAGAGAATGAGCTTGGAATTCTAGGGCTTTTTGAGAATGAGAGCTTAGAGATTAATGCTTGAATAGCTAAGAGTATGACCAAGAGACTCCACTGGAACAGTAGAAGCCCCTCTTATATGTTCTCCAAAACCCTCAAACAGAATACCCAAAATCTCTTTGAAATCCGTGTGGAAACAGCCAACGGATAGAATTTACACAGCAGATAGTCGACTGATGATGAACTCACAGTCGCCTGCTGCACTGTGTCAGAGGTGTTGGATGCAACGATCTAGGACTTCTAGTTTGATGACGACAAACACGTATGAACTATTTAACGTGTGTGCTAAGTGTGTTTCAGGAGTGACAAAGCAGTAAATCTTTCAAGAGGTGATTAAGTCAAAAGATGGAGGAATTGCTATACATATAGTCAATTGAACTTGGTCAAGTTATGGTAAAGAAAGATGGAGGAATCCTATTTGGACTTGGACCAAGTCAAGTGCTAAAGAGATAGAGCCAATTCATATCTATTGGGATTGAAACAAATCAATTATTGGGGATTAGCTATTATCTTTTTCCTATTGAATCCCAATTCAAATCTCTACCAAATCCTATATCAAATCCCATACAATCCTTATTCAAATTCATATTCCTAAAATCAACTAGAGATTGTATCAAATCCTACTTGCCTTGAAATTACCCCTAGCCGAATTCCCCCTCTCCTATTGCTGCACCATCTCCTTGAAATCCTAGCCTAGCATGCTATATAGACTATCATCCATAGCCTAGTGTTAAAGCCAAAATTGATTGGTTCAGTTGTCAAACTAACGAGGACTCAAAGCGCTAAGCTGGAGTCTAGTCAGCCTTTGGAGTGGGACCCTCGGTTGGGTGAATCGGGGTCGATAGCTGATGGTTGATGATGATACGACCGTTGATCGACCTAAGAACGACCGTCTGATGGGTCGTTCGAGGTTGATGAGCTCGATATCGACCTTGGGCGTCGGATGGCGATCGTCGATCTGCACCACAGAGAGTCGTTAGGGGGTCGAATCTGGGTTCCAACCCAAATCCCCTCCGATGCTTAAGTTAGTAAGGAACTTAAGGTAGAGAGGGAGCTTAGTGTAGTAGAGATCGACCCACGGAGGTTCGTCTCTAGACTAGCGACACAAACTCGTATATGGAATGATGAAGTAAGAAGATAGTGTTCTATGTATTAGCACTCGTACCTTGAAGATGGAACCCACATCCCCCTATTTATAGGGGTTCAGAGATCCTCTTAGAGACGTTGGGGAGATAACGACCGCCTATATTGGGGCCACGATCTCCCGCCATAAATGGGAGTAAACGTTTCACACGTCCCCAGGATTTCCGAGCTCGCCTTTAATCCCACGTTCATGCGAGACTGACCCAACGGTCGACTGGCCACTTGGGCTTTGACTAAGTCCGATATCAGACTCCTCTGGTGGGCCTTGGCCATTCTTCGATCGAGTTTCCTCGAGTGCCGGCCCAATGACTTAACAATGGCTCACGTCGCATGAACTTGAGGGATCCATCTGATGAGGTCAAGCGACATTACCTCGCATTTAATGGGACGCGACGGTCGGAAAATAGCACTTGAGTTCTGGACGCCAAAACGCCCGCCTCGCCGATGCAGTTGATTCGTCAATTCGAAATCCAAGATGCCCTAGCCCTTGGATTTTCGACACGTGCTCCATCACGTGGTTGCTGCTTTGCCTATATTTGACGGTTCCCGTGGAGGAGTGCGAGGATACCTTCGTCATTCTCTCAATTTGGATTCCCCTTCTCTCGAAAGCAATGGCTTCTTCATCTGCCTCCGGAAAGAATGTGGTCACCGCCATCCAGAAGAACCAGGAAGGGGTCATGGAGCCGGACGTGCTGGCGAATTTGAGGACCAAGGTCAAGGCTGGCCAAATCGACACGCTACAGAGGAAGTATGTTCGCCTCGACTATCAGATCAGATTGCCCGGGAGGGATGAGAGGGCTCATCGTCTCGACGACCGGGAGGTGGGCGTCTACGTTAAAACTTTCGAACGAGGCCTCCAATTTCACATGCATGCTTTCCTGCAGTACTTCCTATGTACCTTGAATATTTCCATCTGCCAGCTGATGCCGAACGGTGTTGGCATGTTGATGACCTTCATAATTCTGTGCGACGAAGGGAATCGAGCCATCCCTGCGTTTGTTCAACCATTTCTTTTGGATTCCTCCTCTCAAGACCCCAGGGTGGTACACGATAATGGCTCGTCGCGAGAGGAAGCTGCTCGAAAATCTCCCATCCTCCAACCCCAAGTGGAAGGACGAGTTCGTGTTTGTGGTCTTCCAGGGAGAGGTCAGCTTCTGCACCGGTTGGGGCGCCCCTGATTTGGAACCTACTGAAGATAAGCCGCTGGATGGTGAGGAGAAGAAAGCTGCTGATGCTCTGAAGGGTCTGCCAGTGGAGAAAAGGTCAGTCGAGTGGCTCAGGTCTGAGGTGTTGCACCGGACCGTGTGGACGAAAGGTTGGTTCGACCGTGCTCGCCAACTGTTCGATCTTCGTCACCCAGACTAATATGTTTTGCTGTTCTAGCAGGGATGATCAGCGCGGATTACCAGGTAGATCCCGCCTTGAAGGTTGCGGTCGAGGCTTCCATCAGAGATGCAGAGGCGAGGATGTTGTCGCCTCGGGCCCCGACCCTATCGAGGTCTTCGACCCAGCCGGCTGTGGATCGGCCCATGATTGTCGAAGGGATCACCCAGGGGGCTCGCCCTCAGCAGAAAAAGAAGAAAGACCCCTCCTCTGAATTCGAGGTGGTTGCACAGGAGGGAGGCCAGAAAAGGCAGAGGGTCCTCGTTCTCAACGACGAAGAGCCGTCTGGGTCGAACGCATCAGCAAAACAGACCTCTCGACCCGGGAGCGATGTACCCCATGAGGAGGGTTCGACGGAGACTCAGGTTCTGTCGGATCTGCGCACGCACAAGGACTCCTGGCCCGGGGGTCTATCCCCCTCCGTAGGGTTGCCTGAAGACATCCCAGCGGAGTACCGACCCATGTTGCTGGAGGGTCGATCTTCTCGGGCCCCCTCCGTCTGTTCCAAGGAGCTCGTCAGGGCAAGATTTCCCTTGAGGCTTGGGGATTCCGCCCTTCTTGATTGCGGAGCCGCTTCCCGTATTGTCGAGAACGTGACCCTTCCACGGGACCAGGCGGTCGTGGACAAGGTCGATTACAAGCGACTTGCGTCGGTAGCTGTCCATGCCAGCGTCCAGGTAACTGTCATCTGGACCTCTATCGATGTTGTCATCTGCATACAGGTTGATCATCGATCGTTGCATGCAGGTTCTTGTGACGACCGCGGCGTTGCGCCATTTAGCCTCGGAGGTGGCCGATTACGGTGTCACTCTGGAGGCCGTTAAGTCGATGGTGGAGAAGTCACAGGCTGAGCTGGAAGAAGTCTGTCGTCTTTCCTAGTCGATGACATCGATCGTTGAGAAGCTCCAACGAGAGTTCAACGAGTCTCATAGGAGAGAGGCGGAACAGATCGCCTTAAAAGAAAAGGCGGAGAATGATCTATTGGAGGAGAGAGTTGAAGCCGATATCATTTCGAAGAGGGCGATCCGGGATTTCACGGATAGGTTTCCCGATTTTGACGTGCTATATGAGCGGGATACGAGCGGTGTCGGTTGGAGATGAAGAATCGATTCCCCGACCTCTCCTCGGAGATTGACAAAATACCGATCGTTTTTCCAGACCTTGGCGAGGATGAGTCGAGCCATGGCGAGGATGAGCCCAGCCAGGACATGGATTAGGTAGCTCCTTCGGACGAGACCACCGCCGCAGCTAATGACGGAGCAGAAGTAGCAGCTACGGAGGAGCCAGAGTTCACGACCGTACGGGAGGGGGACCCGGGGCCGCAGCGACCTGTTAGGATCCAACGAAAAGATGCAATTTTGTAGAGAAATAGTAGCAAAACTAGATAAATGAATACAAAATAGGTGTATTCTCCTTCCAAGACGCCAAGGAGGACGTCCGCACTCGGCTACCTATAAAGTCACACCAATATCAAAATCATAGCATAAGAAAACAAGCGACGGCTAGCCCCCTATTTATAATAGAAAATAAGGTTTCAAGGGGGCTAGGGTGCACGCGCGGCTAGGGGGCCGGCGGTTTGGGCTTGGGCCCGCGCCGGCCTCATGCAGGTATAAACCCGCAGTGGGGGGCCATCAATACTCCCCCAAAGAGCCATATTGTCCTCAAAGTGGAAGTCTGGAAAACGCGTCGTCATCTCGTCCATGTCCTCCCACGTGCTATCATGCTCTGGCAAGCCCTTCCACTGCAGCAACACCTACCGCCCTCCTGTGTCGCTCCTCTGAACCCCTTTCAACACCTCGAGCTCCAGTCTCACCTTCATATCAGCAGTAAAGGTCTCTGGTAGAGAAGGGAAAGGTGTGTGGTCGCCAATGGCCTGGCGCAACTGCGAAACATGGAAAACTGGGTGAATGGCCGATCCTGGGGGCAAGCGCAACCTGTAGGCCACCGGCCCAACTCTCGCCTCAACCTCGAAAGGTCCAAAATAACGCGGTGTCAGCTTCTCATTCCCCCTGTGAGCCACTGATCTCTGCCGATATGGTCTCAGTTTCAGGTACACCATGTCCCCTATCTCAAACTGTGCGTCAAGACGGTGTAAGTCTGTCCTCGCCTTCATAACCTGCTGCGCCCTCGCCAAATGGAGCTTCAGCTCCTCCAGAATCATGTCCCTCTCTGCCAAGTACTGCTCCACATCCGACACGGGGGTCGTCTCATGCCCATATGTAGTAAGTGAGGGGGGTGGCTGCCATACAGAATCCTGAAGGGTGTCGTCTGTGCCGCCGTGTGATATGAAGTGTTATACCAGCATTCCGCCCATGCTAGCCAACGCGCACACTCTTTAGAATTCTCTGAAATGAAGCACCGCAGATAAGTCTCCACGCTCCTGTTTACCACCTCCGTCTGACCATCGGTCTGAGGATGGTAGGCCGTGCTCCGCTTCAATGACGTCCCCTGCAACCTGAAAAGCTCTTGCCAGAATCTGCTCTGGAACACCTTGTCTCGGTCCGAGACTATGGACTTTAGAGGTCCATGCAGACGAATGACCTCCCTCACAAACACTTCTGCCACCGATACTGCGCTATAAGGATGCAGAAGCAGAACAAAGTGCGCATATTTGCTGAGGCGATCGACCACAACAAAAATGACAGTGTATCCAACCAACTTCGGCAGCCCATCTATGAAGTCCATGGAGAGGTCCTCCCATACTCGGTCTGGTAAGGATAGCGGCTGTAGTAGTCCCCCTGTGGACATCGCCTGGTACTTGTGACGCTGGCACATGTCACACTCTGCCACCATCCTTGCCACCTCCTTCTTCATTCCCTTCCAGTAGACCTCCCTCGCCAGCCGCTGGTACGTCTTGAGAACCCCAGAATGTCCTTTAATGGCCCTGCCGTGAAACTCCTAGAGTATGGCCGGTAGATATGCAGATGTCCTCGATAGCACAAGTCTCCCCTAATATAGCAGCCGTCCATCCTGAAGAGAATACCCCAGAAATTCAATCGACCCCTGTAGAAGAGCCTCTCGTATACCTGCTAACTCCGGGTCCTGCTCCACCTCCTGCTGTAGTGGGCCCCAGTCCTCAAGGACGGACACTGCTAGTGCCGCCAGCTCCGCCTCCTCCTCTCGCTGGGATAATGCATCAGCCGCCTTGTTCTCCAGCCCCGGGCGATACTCAATCTCAAACATGTACCCCATCAGCTCCCGCAGCCACTTCTGATGCTTCTCTGCTACCATCCGCTGCTCTAATAGATACTCAAGCTCCGATGATCGGTGCGTACCAGGAAACTCCGCCCCAACAAGTACGGCCGCCACTTCTGAATAGCCAAGACTATGGCCATCAGCTCCCTCTCGTAGACCGACCGCAGTCGGCCGCTAGCTGTCAACACCTGGCTGAAGTATGCAATGGGCCGCTGCTCCTGCATCAGTACGGCCCCCAGCCCATGCCCTGATGCATCCGCCTCCACCACAAAAGGTCTGAAAAAGTCTGGTCGTGCCAAGATTGATAGTGTAGTCATGGCCTTCTTCAGAGCCTCAAAAGCTGTCGTCGCCTCCTCCCCCCAATGGAACTGGTCCTTCTTTAATAACTCGGTCAACGGACAGGCGATGGTCTCATATCCCTTTACAAACCTGCGGTAGTATCCTGTCAGCCCTAGGAACCCCGCAACCCCCTGAGAGTGGTAGGGCGCGACCAGTCCAGCATCGCCGCAATCTTCCCCATGTCTGCTGCCACCCCATCTGTCGACACCACATGTTCCAGGTACTCCACATGTGGCTTTCCAAATATGCACTTCTTCCTGTTCGCCACCAGCTGGTGGTACTGCAACTCCGTAAACACCACCTGCAGATGGTCCAAGTGCTCCTCCAGGGTGTGACTGTACACTAGTATATCGTCAAAGAAAATAAGTACGAATCGCCTCAAGTACGGACGGAATACCTTATTCATAAGGGACTGGAAGGTGGCCGGTGCATTCGTCAAGCCAAAAGACATGACGAGAAACTCGTAGTGGCCCTCATGCGTCCTGAACGCCGTCTTGGGCACATCCTCCCATCGCATCCTGATCTGGTGGTAGCCTGACTTGAGATCTATCTTGCTGAACCAGGCTGACCCATGTAACTCGTCCAGGAGCTCGTCTACCACCGGTATGGGGAACTTATCTGCAATGTCTCTTTGTGCAAGGCTCGATAGTCCACACAGAAGCGCCAGCTCCCATCCTTCTTCTTCACCAGGAGCACGGGGCTAGAGAATGGGCTCACACTAGGCTGAATCACCCCCGCCTCCACCATCTCGGCTACCATCCTCTCAATTTCATCCTTCTGGTGCTGGGGGTACCGATAAGGTCTGACACTGATGGGAAAACCCCTCTCGTAGTACAATGGTGTGCTCATGGTCCCTCGACGGTGGCAGACCCCAAGGCTCCTGAAAAATCTCCTCAAACTGCGCCAGCATCTGCTGCACCTCCCCGGCACAGCCTGCTCCCCACTGGTCACTACTCCTCCCTCTGTCATGGTATACAGCTCAACCAAGTATCCGCCTCCCTCAGCCTGTAAGGTCCTCAGCATAGTCTTCAATGACACTACCACCCTGTAAAGGCTGGGATCCCCCTGTAAAGTGACCATCCTCCCCTCAAACTCTATCCGTAAAAGCTTCCAATTCACTGTCATCTCCCCCAGTGTCTGCAACCAAGTCATGCCTAGGATGACATCCGTGCTCCCCAAGTCCAGTGGTAGAAAGTCCGTCATCACCTGTATCCACTGTAAGGTCAGCACCAACCCCCTGCAGACTTCCCGACCACTCTCCTTATTCCACGTGCCCATCATCACGCTGAAACTCCCGCAGTCGGTCAACTGTAGTCCCTGCCGGTCCACCACTCTCCTGGAGATGAAATTGTGGCCCGCCCCACTGTCAATCAACACGGTCACCTCCTGCTCGCAGATCCCCCTTCAACTTCATGGTGTGGTTCGGTGTGAACCATATCACGGAGTTAAGGGACACCTCTGCTACGTCTAGCTGATGGTCCTCGGGCTCCTCCTCCTCCTGCTTAGGACCCTCGTCCTCGACATCCCCGTCCACGTCATCATCCTCCAGCAGGAAAACCTGCAACTTGCGCCCCGCGCATCTATGGCCTGGTGTGAATCTCTCATCACACCGGAAGCATAAACCCTTCTGACGCTTTTCCCTCATCTTCGCATCTGTCATCCTCCGGAACTGTCCCCCTGCTGGGGTAGCGCTACTCTTCTCCCCCGTCTTCTCCCTACTCGTCTGGACCGCCCCGTGGTGGTCCCAGCTCCTCCCGCTCCAGACGGGGTGCCCCTCTATGTCTGACCACCGTAGCTGCTCCTGACTCTCATATCCTCTGTCTGAGCGTCCTCTACCATCTGCGACATCTCTATGACCTCAGAAAGCCCCCTGGGCTTGTAGGGTCTCACCGTCGCTCTAAGGCTGGGCATCATCACCTTCAGGAAGTTGCCCTCCAGTGACTCGTCTGAAACGCCATGAACTCTCCCTGCCAAGGTCTCGAACCTCTCTATGTACTCCCGCACCGGTCCCTCCTACCTGAGGACATATAGCTGCTCGTGAAGGTTTCCCAAGCGGGGATCCCTGAACTTCTCTAACACGAGGTCATTCAGCTCCTCCCAGCCTCGAATCTGTTGCCTCCTCTCCTTCCATTGGTACCACCCTAAGGCTCTCCCCTCCATGCAAATAGCTGGCGCCTCCAGCTTCTGTGCATCTGTCATGTGGTGCACTGCGAAATATCTCTCCGCGGTGAACAACCAGGCAGGTGAATCCTCCCCCGTGAATAGCGGCATCTTCAGCTTCCGAACTCTGCAGTCTCCCCCCAAAGTGCCCCTGATCGGGCCTTTCCTCCATACGGTGATGCAGACGATAGTGCTACCGCCTCTCATCCTAGGTCTCGTACTGTCTAGGTGGCACTCCTCTGCGGTCCCCATAACCCCCTCGGTGACCCCCACGCCTGCCATCGAAGTCATCACAACCTGCATCATCGCCGAACTCAGCCTCGTAGCCTCCCCCGCCGTCATAAAAATAGTCTCGACCACGTCCGTCTCCGTAATATTGGTCCTCCACCGCTGGTCGCCGCCCCGGAGGCCTGAAAATCCCCCCGAGGGCCTGTCCGCGCGTCTCCCCCTGGCAGCTGCCAGGGGGTCCCCTGGTCAAATCGGCTCTCCGACGGGACCTTCCGGGGCTGCCGGAGGGCCGACAGGCCCTATCGGGAGTCCGACAAGGTCCGATGGCCGGCAGGGCTTGGCCAGCCCTGTCGCGCCTCGCTGCAGGCAGGGGGAGCTCCCCCGCCCAACTGCCGCGGCGACCGGCCCCCAGAGTTGTTTTGGGGGGTCGGCCGCCCCTCCTCGCTTGGTTGTGACGCCTGAAAGAGGCGGCTAGGGCCGTCGTCGCCCCTTTGAAACTCTACCGCCCTTTGCTGCACCTCCTCGCGATAATCGACCGTCCATGGTCCCTCATCTTCTTCCTCGTCCAATTCTCCCCGAAATAGGGTTGATTTTGGTTAAAAATCTCTTCTTTTTCCGTTTTCTTCTTCAAGGTTGCCGCCTTTGGTGTCGAATTAGGGTTTCCTTCGCCTTGTGGAATAGCCGTCAAGAGGAAGAGGATCCTCGCAAATTGTTCATCGTTCTTTGCTTGGCTTGCCTTCATTTGATCGATGGATTCCACCACCGATTTCTTTACCCCTTCAATGGATTCTGCCACCGATTTCTTTACCCCTTCAATCTCCCCCATGAACTTTTCCTTCAACACCTCAATTTTATCTTTCGATCTCGTCGTCGTCGCCATGGATCGTCACGCTCTGATACCAAATTGTTAGGATCCAACGAAAAGATGCAATTTTTGTAGAGAAATAGTAGCAAAACTAGATAAATGAATACAAAATAGGTGTATTCTCCTTCCAAGATGCCAAGGAGGACGTCCGCACTCGTCTACCTATAAAGTCACACCAATATCAAAATCATAGCATACGAAAACAAGCGACGGCTAGCCCCCTATTTATAATAGAAAATAGGGTTTCAAGAGGCAAGGGTGCGCGCGCGGCTAAGGGGGGCCGGCGGTTTGGGCTTGGGCCCGCGCCGGCCTCATGCGGGTATAAACCCGCAGTGGGGGCCCATCACGACCGTTGTAAAATCCGATCCACCTGAAACTTTTTGAATATATAGGAAGGTGGTGTGAATGATAACAATACTTTGCAATGAAAAGCGACAAGAGAATTAGCTTGCGTATTCTCGTATGTCGTTGCCTCTCCTTGTTTGTTATTGTTCACGCCCCGTGGTGGCCCCTTTCGATGGGTTAAACGCTACTTCGAGGGTAGGCCATCGAACCATACTTAGGATTTGTCAGTCACGTCTCGTGGAGAGGGTGAGGCCCGCCTGACTCGTGGTCTAACAATGTAGGGACCTGGGTCGTTTAGTAATGAAGGGGTGGCCCCTTCAACCGTTTAGGAATGTCGTTCAGTGGCGAAGGGGTGGCCCCTCCGTCTTACGGCTGACGCTCATTTACATGGGTCGTTCAGTGGCAAAGGGGTGGCCCCTCCATCTTACAGCTGACGATCGTTTTACGAGGGTCGTTCAGTGGCGAAGGGGTGGCCCATTCGACTTACAGCTGACGAGCATTTACGAGGGTCGTTCACTGGCAAAGGGGTGGCCCCTTCGACCTATGGCTGACGACCGTTTTCGAATGTCGTTCAGTGGCGAGGGGCGGCTCCTTCGTCTTACGGCTGAAGATCGTTTAGGATGTAAATCAGTGGCGAAGGGATGGCCCCTTCGACTTGCGGTTGACGACCGTTTTGCGAGGGTTGTTCAGTGGCGAAGAGACGGGCCCTTCGGCTTACAGCTGACGACCGTTTAGGAGGGTTGTTCAGTGGCGAAGGAGGGGCCCCTTCGACTTACGGCTGACAACCGTTTTCGAGGGTCGTTCAATGGCGAAGAGGTGGCCCCTTCGACTTACGGGCTCCTTCGGCTTACGGTTAACGACTGTTTTCGAGGGTCGTTCAGTGGCGAAGGGGCGGCCCTTCGGCTTACGGCTGACGACCGTTTAGGAGGGTCATTCAGTGGCAAAGGGACGGGCCCTTCGGCTTACGGCTGACGACCGTTTTCGAGGGTCGTTCAGTGGCGAAGGGGTGGCCCCTTTGACTTACGGCTGACGACCGTTTTCGAGAGTAATTTAGTGGCGAGGGGGCGGCTCCTGCTGTTTACGGCTGACGGCCGTTTAGGATGGTCGTTCAGTGGCGAAGGGGTGGCCCCTTCGACCTACGGCTGACAACCGTTTTACGAGGGTCGTTCAGTGACGAAAGGGCGGGTCCTTCGGCTTACGGCTGACGACCGTTTAGGAAGGTCGTTCAGTGGCGAAAGGGTGGCCCCTTCGACTTACGGCTGACGACCGTTTTCGAGGGTCGTTCAGTGGCGAAGGGGTGGCCCCTTCGACTTACGACTGACGACCGTTTTCGAAAGTTTGGCTTTCCCAATCCCTTAATAGGAGTTTTTTATTAGGCGACTTCTCCGAACTTTATGAATGTCCGGAGACGGAAAGCTTTGTTTAATAAAGGAAACATGCTTTATTAGCGAAAAAAAGAAATGAAAAAGGCGTCCAGGTATTTTCCGATCGACGCCGGAGCCGTTTGCCATTCATTGCCGTGTTATTCGCCAGAGGTGGTTAGATGACCCTTCAGTCGACCACCTTAGTGACGGGTGATCCCGTCATATTGTCCTTATATTTCGAGGACCCTTCTTTGTCGGATGGATCACTGGACGGACCCTTGGGGTGTCCCCATTTGACTAGGGCGTCGATCTCCTTCTTGAGAGTCCAACAGTCGTTTGTGTCGTGCCCGTAGTCATTGTGGTATTTAAAGAATTTAAGGTTGTCCATCTTCTCGTATTTGCCCTTCTTGGCAGCGTCCTGTGTCAGCTCTTCTTTCGGGGCGTAGGGAGGACTTTGGCCTTAGGGACCACCGTCTTAGTGTAGTTTGACGCTCCTTGCTTCGGGTGCTCATTTCCATAGGCCTCTTGTCTTGGGACTCCTGGCGGGGGGTTCCCAAGTTTGATTTCTCTCGCCTCGTGTCTCCCTGGAGAGAGGGAGTACCCTTTGCATTGGCTCCATCCGGCTCTTCTGCTTCTTCGGAGGAAGTGAACTGATAAGTGATATTGAGCATTTTTGCCAAGATATTAGGGGGAACTGGGGAAGTGTTCTCCTCAGGTGCTTGTTCCTGATCACCTGGGTGAGAGCTGCTATGATGGTCACGTCAGGCGTCTCTTCCACATCAAGTCTTTCGTCGTTGAATCTAGAGACGAAATCTCGGATTGACTCATTCTCGTTCTGTTTGAGCGAGAAGAGGTAAGACAACCCCTTCTTGGGTCGACGTCCGACGACGAATTGCTTGCAGAATACTTCTGCTAGCTCGTCGAATGAGCCGATGCAGCAGCGGGGCAGCCCTTCGTACCAACTTTCCGTCCTCTTGGTTAGGATGGCGTTGAAAGCTCTGCAGAGGTCTGGCTCATCAGCCCAGTAGAGTAGCATGACATTCAAGTACTTTTGAATGTGTGACCATGGGTAGCCTCTGCCATCGTACGTTGGTATGGCTAGGAGCTTGAATTTTGGAAGAAAAGGAGCAGAGAGGATATTCTCCTTCCGCGGAGTTCTCCGTATAGCGGATTGGACCAGCTGGATCCTCCTGCTCCAATTTGCGAAAAGTTGGCCCCAGGGATCGATTTTGGATCTCTTCCCCTCTCGTGAATCCACCTGCAGGGTTCAGGTGGTTATAACCAGGAGGAGCTCCGTAGATTACCTGGTCCAAGATGTTGCGGGTCGCCGCCCGGTAATTGGAGTGGGTAGGTTCCTGCTGAAGCATGAAGGCTTGATCATCGACCCCGGACCCATTGTACTGGTGGGTCGGGGGGTCAAACCGTCGAGGCGAATTTCTGCCTTTGGGTCCCCCAGACCCTGGAGGTATGCTGAGCCCTTTGTAGGAGTCAGGTGCGGATTTGGAGGTGGTGGCGGCTCCTTTGCCGGGGACGGACTCCCCGTGCTCTGGCGCGCCAAAGCCGCCAACGCGCCTAAGCTCCAATCAACCTGCGTAGTGAATTGGTTGAATTCTCTTCTAGTCACCCCAGGCTCATTTGCCTTTTCCGTTGGTCGAGGCAGGGGTGCTGTGGAGTCTGCGGCGTCCTCTAACTGGACACTGTTTGCTCGGGACTTTTCCTTTGGGCCTTCGACTGGCCCGGCGTTGCTGGGTCCAGCAGCCATAGCTTCTGAATGGCTTCGGGATGACAAGCTGGTTAACTATTTCCCACAGATCGCGCCAAACTGTTAAGGCTAAAATTGACAGGTACAGTTGTCAAGCTGACGGAGACTCGAAGCACTGAGCTGGAGTCTAGTCAGCCTTTGGAGTGGAACCCTTGGTTGGGTAAACCGGGGTCGATAGCTAATGGTTGATGATGATACGACCGTTGATCGACCTAAGAACGACCGTCTGATGGGTCGTTCGAGGTTGATGAGCTCGATATCGACCTTGGGCGTCGGATGGCGATCGTCGATCTGCACCACAGGAAGTCGTTAGGGGGGTCAGATCTGGGTTCCGATCTAAATCCCCTCCGATGCTTAAGTTAGCAAGGAACTTAAGGGAGAGAGTAAGCTTGATGTAGTAGAGATCGACCCACGGAGGTTCGTCTCTAGACTAGCGACACAAACTCGAATATGGAATGAGAAAGTAAGAAGATAAAGCTCTATGTATTAGCACTCGTACCTTAAAGATGGAATCCCCCTCCCCCTATTTATAGGGGTTCAGAGGTCCTCTTAGAGACGTTGGGGAGATAACGGCCGCCTGTATTGGGGCCACGATCTCGCGCCATAAATGGGAGTAAACGTTTCACACGTCCCCGGGATTTCCGAGCTCGCCTTTAATCCCACGTTCGTGCGAGACTGACCTAACGGTTGACTGGCCATTTGGGCTTTGACTAAGTCCGATATCGGACTCCTCTGGTGGGCCTGTTGGGCCTTGGCCATTCTTCGATTGAGTTTCCTCAAGTGTCGGCCCAATGACTCAACACCTAGCAAAGGGGGTCGGTCAATACTATTTTCCTAAGGAAAAACTTGCGGCTACCAATCATCTTCCTCAACCAAAAAGCACCAGGCCGCAACATCTAAATCTCCAGGCTTCAAAGTTTATCTTCTACAAATTGCCGCAAGTATCAAGGTGCTGATCCATCCCTTGAGCAAGGCCATCTTCATCATCTCCATGAGCGCAAGCATCGAGAGGTCTTTAACATTGGAGCAAGAGCAACTCACGCATTAGGTCAAGGAGATCATCATCTACAAAGCAACAACCGCAATACATGCCCATCATCTCCTAGCCGCATTGTTTGACTCCCCAATGGACCCAGCTTCAAGCACATGCGCAAGTCTACAAACATAGCCTATCTTTGAGGAGCAACCACATGTGCCTGTCTTTAAGAAGCAACCACATGTGCCACATGTGCATCAGCCGAAATATTTGACTGAAGAGGGAGGAGCAACATCAAATAAATTAAGCTTTTCTTTGCATGTGTTTGCTCTTTATTAACTTTTCTTTGTAATTGTTTGCAGGCACCAAGGAGCACAAGGAGCACCAGGCCGCAATTTTAAAAAGGGACAGGCTGAACAAAAATTCAAAGCAAGTGTGCCTGCAAAGAGCACATGCAAGCATGAGGTCGACAGTACACAGAGGCATCAATTTGTGTTAAACTCCAAATGATCACCATCATCTTTGTGCCGAAACATCAAAGAAGCCATCCGACCCAGTCTGAAGCCGCACCCAGCCATCTTGTCGACCGCAGTCTCCAAGCACCATCTAAGCAAGCTGCCCTGCAGAGGAGCCTAGCAACTTCCATTGCCTACCTGAGGAGGAGCTGAGCCATTGACTTGCCGACCCTTGCTTCATTGTGCCATCAAGCTAGCTAAGTGCAATTGTCGCAATATTCAAGCAAGAGGGACAAAGCCGCAATCATCATCAAAGAGAGACGTGCCGCATCTTGAGTTGCTGAGAAGACTAGACGAGACATCTACATCTTGCCAGACGAGAGCTGACCCGTACCAATTGACAGAGATGACTACGCCTACACACTAAGATTCTCTAAACTCCTTTACTATTATTTGTGTGTAGTAGTAACGATCTCTTTAGGGGAAACTTCACCGCATTATTTGTGACTTTGGGGTCTTAGCTAGTGGGTGCTAGACAAGAGGGACTTTGCTAGTTGGGACTAGTCAAGTGAGAGCATATACTAGGATTAGTTTTGTTAAGCATTTTGGTGAGTGCAGGTACTGAGAGTCAGGTGAGTATAGAGTGGGTGATCTAGCTACAAGATGTACTAGGTAACATTTCTAATATAGTATTTGCTTTCGGGGCTGGACGTAAGTCGTGGATGCAACAGAACCAGTGTAAATCTGTTGTGCATCTGTGATTACTTATTGTTTACCATGCATGTGATTATAACTGCGTGTGATTTCTCGTGGGTTGTGCGAGAATTTTTATAAGCATATTCACCCCCCTCCCTCTAGGCTCAGATCCAAGTCCAACAAGAGGGCATGTGAGAATTCAAACGGTAACTTACCACGTAGGACAGTCGACTGATGAAGGTCGAACAGGCGCCTGTAAACCAATAAGCGACTGAGAAACCTTCTACAGACAACTGAGCGAAACATGAGTAAGTTATGAAAACTTAGGAAGTTTTGGGTGGACAGGACATGCGACTGATGTGGTATCCACAGGCGCATGTGCCATGCGCAGGCGACTGTGAAACCAACATCAGTCGTCTGGCCGAAACTTGCGTAACCTGTCAAACACAAAGTGTTAGGACAAGGATCGACAGGCGACTGTAGAAGCATTCACATGCGCCTGTGCCATGGGCAGACGACTGTGAAAACAACATCAGTCGACTGACCGAAAGATGACAAGTTAGGGATCTTTGGGCAAGAGAGAGAGGCGACTGATTAACAAGTCACGGGCGCCTGTAACTGGACAGGCGCATATACTTTGTACAGCAGTCGCCTGATGAAAGTTATAGCAAAAAGCCCAAAACGCAAGTGTCAAAGTATGTGCAAAATAGACGACTATAGAACAAATCACAGGCGACGGTCTGGAGACAGGCACCTGCAAAACGTTCAGCAGTCGCCTGTTGAAAATCCAAAATGCACATGCTAGAGAATAATGAATTGGAAGCCAAGAAAATGAGTTCTAATGATTTCCTAGGACAGAAAGAGATGTGTGTGTGGTCCAACGTAATTCTACTTCTACGCTACTTACTAGAAGATAATAAAAAGATTACATCTTGGTTTAGCCTCTCTTCTTTCTAATGAATGAGCTTGAAGTCTTCTAGGAGCTTCAATCATCATGTTCGATCATCCAATCCACTTTACATGCTTTGATTGACCCTTGAGTGACATCCATTACTAATTGATCTTCAAGATATGCTTAGGCAATGGATTAACTGCAAGTAAGGGATTGATCACAAGTATTTATGTTTGTTCATCATCAAAACCAAGTGGGAAGAAGTCCAATACTTAACAAACCTTGCATCACCTTTCGCCTCGGTAATGATCATATCAGCCAAATGATTAGTGCGGAATGTGACAATGAAGTAAGAAACATTTCCAATGGCATTAAACCATACAATTATCATGCAACATGAAGGGGGAAAGAAAGTGTAACTTGTGTCATGTATCAATACTAATCAAGGTTTGAACCAGTGTTGACCTATTCCTTACACCATAAGGATTCACAATTTGGAGCACATGACCCGATGCACATGACGTTCCTGATCTGCTTCGCAAAAAAAACATCGTCCCAGATACATAAAAGAAGAAAGTTGAAATATGGTATTAACATAATATATATCACAAAAATTAATTATTGATGGAACATAGAAAAAAACAATTAAGATTTTTTAAAATCTAACCAAAAAATAGATGTGTATATATACGTATGTATGTAAACATATAAACATACATGTATATTTTATATGTATACACACACATACCAACCCCCACAACTCCCAATCCTAGCATATTATGATTTGAACATGCACTTAATTTATCTAGAGCAAACATTCCATCTTTACTTAAATTGTATTTCTACATCCAGTAATTCAACTTCTAGTCCAGGTTACATCTCATTCCCGTTCTAGATGCTCAACTTAAACAATGACAGAATATAATGCAAAGTTAAATACACGAAAAATGCAAACTTTGCTTATTTGGGAAACGACTTACCACTTGTTCGCATAGATCTTTCAATGGCTTCCGCATCGCGGTGTGATCGGGGAAATCAGCGAACCTATAAAACGACACAACCACAAGGATCGACTCGGGGCCCTCCGTTTCCTTAATTTCGCAATCGTTCGAGATGTCGATTGCCGAGCTCCGGGTAGAAACTCCTCGAGCGCCATTGATGAATCTCGGGGCCGAGGCATGGAGATGCTGGGCACTGATTTGGGGAAGATGCCTACGGTTTTGGAAATGGGGAGGATTGGGGATGGCGGATTTATCTGCTATGGTACTCATCGGAGAAAGAAACTTAGGGTTTAGGTTGCGAGTGGGAGATGAGAGCATTCTAAGAAAAAAGCCTGCAGCCGTGCTGCAGCTGTTTTTGGCGATGGAGAGAAGGGGCATGCCTAGTTCTTCTGTGTTTAAATGTCTGTGAGAGTGGGAGATTTCATTGTTCCTCTTATTATTCACTCATTTTCATCCTAGTTTTCACTCGTCTTGTTCTTTTGTGTTGGCTTCTTTGACTGTGAAAGTTGCTGACGTGGCCACAAAACACACACAATAAAGCTGTGTGGGACTCACAAAAAATTCCAACATCCACATTCACAACCCACTTTCACCCAAAAACACAATACTCACTTTCACCACACTATTCACAACTTCAACCAACCCAAATTTAAACACAAAAGAACAGGCCCTAAAGAGAGCAAATGTGGGTGGTTTTTTTTGCAGGGAGCTTCATCTTTCATTCATCGGAATTTGGGTGGCCTATATGGATTAGATGGGCTGGGCTGAATCAAGCTCGGATGACATCACACAATCTAATAAATAGTTTGTGCTCTATCTATCTATTTATCTATGTTACAAACAAGGTATGTCCATCTAGGATTATCCTAGGTGGCACCTTTTGTCACAGTCACAAGCCAACTCGCACAAATGTTTCATCCTACTACCCTAATAATCATCCCAACCCTCACATATTACGTGTTTGTTATCCCATCATCCCACTTTGCAAAAAACCCAACCTAGGACAAATGCTAAGAATAACATTTTGCATAAAATTAGAAATATTTAAATCTTTATCATATAAACAAATATCTTTGGGAACCCAAATATTATGGATAATTGTTTTCTTAGAAGATTTAAGAAAAGTTGTCTTCTTCGGAATATGAATAGTATCCTTTTTCATATTATTAGAAGAATCAATTTTCTTAGCATTGGTAAATACATGCTTTTTCTTTTCTAAAACAACATTACCAAGAATATTGGATTTGGGAGTATTCTTATACCCCAAACCTTGTCTATGATTAGCGGGATGTTGTTTTCTAAGTAAATCATCAAGATTATTCTTTCCTTTATTAAACTTACTAATGTTAGAAGACATATCATCATATTTTATCTTTAGAGAAGAGATATCCTTATCTAAAATGGAAATACGTGAAAACATATTATGATTCTCAGATTTGAGAATCTCATTTTCATGTAGTAATTTATCATTTTGAGAAGATAATGTTTCCTTCGCTATTTTTAAACTATCTAATGAAGAAGATGAAGAGGTTAGTTCTTGATGAGAAAGAACTAATGCCTTATATTGAGAATTCAATTTCTTGATTCTCGTATATAATTCATTAAAAGGATCAAGTAGTTATTCATTATCTAAACTACTTACCTCATTTTCACTTTGTGCCATAAAGCACATATGAGCATTTTCTTCATTAGATTGATCGTTGACTTCTTCTTCTTCTTCTGAAGATGAAGAATCCCATGTTGCTACTAGTGCCTTCTTTTTCTTTTTGAATTTCTTGTCCTTTCTGAAGTTGTTGAATATTCTTTCTTTTGGCTTAAGAAGTGGACAATCCTTTTTCATATGTCCTGGCATGTTGCATTGAAAACACAAAGAAGCATCAGTAGTTTTAGGCTTAAAACTTTTAAACTTACCTCTTTGTAGAAACTTAGTTATTAGTGACATGTCGTCATCGTCCATGTCTGAATCATCGGTGTCTGATAAGCGGCGAAGGCAAGAGTTTTCTTCTTTGTATCTGCTTGTTCTTTGCGATCTTGAAGTTGTACTTCGTAGGACATCAAATTTCCAATGAGGCTTTCAACAGTGAGAGTTGACAAGTCGTTGGCTTCTTCTATGGCTGTAGTCTTTTTTTCCCATTATGGTGTCAAGACACGTAGGATCTTCCGTACTTGTTCCGTTTGAGAGTAGGTTTTGCCAAGGGCAAATAAGGAGTTGACAATATCGGTGAAATGAGTGATCATTTCACCAATTGGTTCATTCTCCTTCATTCTGAATAACTCAAACATGTGAACAAGAACAGAGATTTTAGTTTGCTTAACTTTATTAGTTCCTTCATGTGTTACCTGAAGTGTATGCTAGATGTCATATGCAGTTTTGGCCTGGGAGACACGATTGAACTCATTCTTGTCCATGGCACAGAATAGTGCATTCATTGCTTTGGAGTTGCGAGTTGCAGCGGTTTTGTCATTAGTGGTCCATTGGGCATATGGAGTGGTAGGCTTCTCGTATTAAGTTTCCAACATGTTCCAAAGTTCGTAGTCGATGTTTTGAAGATAGATTGTCATCTGTGTCTTCCAATAGGAGTAGTTGGAACCATTGAATATTGGAGGCCTTGTAGTAGAGTTCCCTTCTGGAAATTGTGATGAAGACGTTGAAGTGTTCGTCGGATAGGTGTAGGCCATCTTAACTTGGCTCTGATACCAAATGTTGGATCTCCTGGCACACCAAATACACTAGAGGGGGGTGACTAGTGTAAATCACGACGATATTGTAAATTTAAAAGTTAATAAAAATTGCAATAAAATTGCGGAAATAAAAGATCACAATGCAGAATAATTCAAACGCAAACACAGAGATTTTTATCCTGGTTCGGATCCTTGTGATCCTACGTCCAGTCCTCTACACCGTAGAGATTTGAATCCACTAAAACACTTGCTCCCCGCAAGTAATCAACATACAAAGATGCCAACACTCCACGTGTTGCAAACTTGTACAATCTCTTCAACAAGAGATTCACCAAAGTAAAGAAAAGAGTATGAAACAATATCACATATAGCATTGATAATATCTGAATTATAGCGCAAGGTTGGTGATGGAATCTCCAAGGTTCAAGATATGAATTATGGTAGAACACTCTTGGAAATTGGACTTCCTATATAGACTGAATTTCTGCAGAGTTTTTCCTATGAAAATCTGAAAATCACACACTTTCTAGAGAGAGAAAGGAACCTTAAGAAAAGAGAAAGTGAGAGAATTTTCGTGTGATTTAGGCAGGGGTCTGGGGGTCTATTTATAGTCCAAAAAGTTAGTTTTCGAACGTTGGACAACTGCCTAAATTTTCAAAAAAATCTGAGCCGTTTTTCCAAAAATTAGTCGACTAGCCAAAACTATTAGTCGACTAATAGTGCTGACAAGTCAGAAAATGGCTGTTAAAGTGTCCTTTGATAAAAAAACGAATATAAACTTACAAAAACAAACAAAAACGGCTAGGAACTTACAAAGTGACGTTGGAAGGTAGTTTGTAATTGCCATTAAATAATAAAAATTATTTAATAGAAATCAGTTATTATAACTGATGTTATAACTATCTAGAAAACTGTCTGGCAGACTAGGAAAACTTATTAGTCAACTAAAAATAAAATTTTGAGAAATTTTTCAGAAATTGATCCTTATGCTTCGAAAATAGTTTTTGCCCAAAAATTAATTTTTCAAATAAAATTTATTAGTCGACTAGGGAAAAGTGTTAGTCTGCTAATTTTTCCGAAGTTTGGTTTTTGAGGCTGAGTCCTAAAGAACTAAGATAGAGTATTATCAAGGCTTTAACAATCTAAAGTTTTGCAAGAATAAAGGATAAAATTACATCATATTTCTCAAGATATAAGAATTCATTGCTTGAGCTTCATCGTGCATTTTGATGCTTATTCTTGCAACGTAACTTAGATGATTGTCATATGTGAGAGTTTGAGCTTGATAATCTGCATCCAAATAGTTAGTATACACACACATATATATAAATAATTGTATCATCAAAAACTTTATTGGAAGAGAAACGTTATGTTTCCAACAGGTCCAAGAAGAGGCACCAATGTTTATGGAGACATGCTAACGTATAAGCACGCTCACGCCATTATTCGAGTAAGCTTCTACTTTAGAAACTCCACATATGCAAAAGCTCTGGACCCATCCTCATGGCAAGTTGATTCAGCAGGACCGAAAGGATGACATTAATTCTTCAGAAGTACGTCATCATCCCATAATGATGATCCTTTGGAGAGAATAACACAACCAGAGGTAACTGAGATTGAGGGCATCAAACTTCCTGAGGTAGAACTCAAACCACTTCCTCCTAATTTGAAGTATGCATTTTTAGGAAGTCACTCCACTTACCTGGTTAATGTTAATGCCTCCCTAACTGACATTGAACTTGGAATCCTCCTGACTGTCCTTAAACAATACAGAAGCATCCTAGGATGCACCATAGATGATATAAAAGGAATTAATCTGGGCCTATGCCAACATAGAATCCATCTCGAGGATGACGACGCTACCTTCACTAAGCCTCAAAGACGACTTAACCCCAGTATGAAAGAGGTAGTTAAGAAGGAAGTTTTGAAATTGCTTGAAGCAGTCATAATCTACCCTATATCTGATAGTAGGTGGGCTAGCACGGTCCAAGTGGTTCCAAAAAGGGGTATGAAGGTAGTGAAAAACGATAAAAATGAGCGCATACCCATTAGGACCGTCACCGGATGGCGAATGTGTATCGACTATAGAAAACTCAATAAAGCCACCCGTAAGGATCACTTCCCCCTCTCATTCATTGATCAAATGCTTGAGTGCCTAGCCAAGCATTCACACTATTTCTTCCTTGATGGGTATTCTGGATTCTTCCAAATATCCATCCATCCCGATGACTAGGAGAAAACCACCTTCTCTTGCCCCTACAACACCTTCGCCTACCGAAGAATGCTGTTTGGGTTATGTAATGTGCCCACCACGTTCCAACCGTGTATGACCGCCATATTCTTTGATTTTTTGGAGGATGTTTACGGGTGTTTTCTCACCACTGGATCGTTGACCGAGGATTGAACGGTCAACGTGGTCAAGGGGTCGGTTGAGATCCCTTGGGTACGCCAAGCACATGTGCGCTCAGCGTGGGCCAGAGATGGAGTCGAGGTCGAGCACGAGATCAGAGCAGAGGGTCGGTCCTCGGTTGAAGCAGAGCAGAGGGGAGGCCTCGGCTCTGTGTGGCAGGCTCAGCCTCGGTCGGACGAGCGTCGAGGGGTAGCCTCGGCGCTTTGTATACTGCCTGGTCTTCGGTTGGTAGCTGCTCCCGCTTGCTGCAGGGGTGATCTTCTGGCGCTGAGGGGTAGCCTCGGCGCCTCGGTCAGCTTCTTCCTGAATAGACGAGAAACTCGTCGGGGGGCCGGACCTTGGTTCCGGCCGTATCCCCTCCGATGCCTAAGTCAGATCATGGTCTGAGAAGTACTCGGCGGGGTAGGTACGACTCAAGAGGAGATCGATACGCTGACCCACGGCACAAGCAGGGGGAGGGAAAAGTAATGGCGAAAACCAAGGTCGTTGATGGTATACCTCAGATTTGAATACCTGGGGTTCGATCCCCTTCTTCGTTGTCCTTCCGGTCCTTTTATAGGGTCTCCACCATGATTGCCCTGATCCACGTTCCCCGTCCGCCTCCTTTCATGCCCCCGCGATCCGCCTCCCTCTCCACCTTGACGTGCATCGTGGGGAGGCATTTATTAACGAGCCTCTTAATGGACATTAAGGGGATGCGGGTTCAAGGGAACGGCTATTTCCAAGGAGCACGAGCTGATCGTGGATCCCCGGGGGCAGACTGGACGGGCTTCGAGTTTTATCCGTGGGCCTCGTCAGGCGGGCCCAATCTTGTTTGTGGGCTTCCTGTTCGTGGCCGGGCCTCGTGTCTTTGCTTCTTGGGCTTCTCCAAAACAGTCGTATCAATTGTCCCCATCGTCCGGGCCGTTCGGTTTCAGCCGGTTCGGTTCGGGCGATGTGACTGTTGAGGGTTTTGACAGGCGCGTCAGTCGAGGTGTGCTCATTAAATGGGGGTCATCATGACATGGCCCGTTTGATCTCCTCCCGGTGTGGGTTTCGAAACGCTGCCGATTCTCTGTTGCTGCCACGTGTTCCTCTCCGAGCGATTTGAATTCCTCGATCGCTTTGCATATAAAGACGCTGGCTTCCTAAGCTTCGATCCTTTCGCACTCTTTTGATCTTGGTTTTGCAAGCTCCCTCTTCCCGTCGTCTTTCTCTCTTCAGCTCCTTCTCAAGGTAACCCCCCTTCTTCTCTTGCCCCATGGCTATGCTTAGAATAGGCAACTCGGTGTCGGGATCTAGGGATCCCCCGGTGCCCGAGTCCGGAAATGTCTGACCTATGGGACATGGGGTCCCATCGTGGTCTCGTACTGTTCAGGACCAGGGAATAAGAAAGCTTTTCACGGACCCCGTTGGTGATGACCTGGCCCAGGCCGTCGAGAGGTTCGACGTTCCCCCGGCGGTCATTGAGTCGACGTCCAAGGCTCCTTTTCTGGCGGATGCGGAGATCCGGGAGAAGTATTTATATCATCCGTACGACGTTCGGATTCCTTTCAACGATGAGGGGATCTAGAAACGTAAGTCTAAAACGGTTCGTGATCGTAGATGTGTCGAGAACTGGATATCGACACATCGGATAGATCACTGTGTCTTCGTCTTACCTTCGGGTAATGATGATCTCATAGTCATTCGACTTGCTGAAGTCGAGACGAGACACAGGTGCTCATTAGAGAATGAGTTCACTCAACGACCAAGTTAGAGTTATTAAATGGTTAACTTAATGATCTGTCTTTAATAACTCTAGGGTGATGATAGGTTAGTTGATCCTTAAGACCTGAAGTCATCTGTATAAACCTGTGAACGGACGGTGTAGCTTAGACCCATGATCTAGCTTCGAGGACCAGTCCTGATGAAAGATCTTAGGTTGGGTTGCACCAGAAGCTCTCTAGGTAAGTAAGTGACTAAGATGGGATTCGTCACTTCCATTAAAGGGAAGTTAGTGTTATAGGCTCAGTACGGTCTTTATGTTAATCCTCGGCCGGGGTACGTTTGCAAGTTGTACAACGTGTATACAATTAAAGACCGCCGTATACTGACCAATGTTGTCTAATAGGGTTGACAGAAAACCATACCCTAGGCCAACATCAAACACAGTCTTGACGAAGGGATTTTAGCTAACGGAATTCATCACTGACACGGCCAATGCAAAACCTATGACACTTTTTGTCAAAGGGTCGATCACGTTATGATGACTCTGAAACAGGGACGACAGCTACTGCTCGTAGTGACCGTCGTCTAGGGGTTTCGAGCCCCAACCTGTAGTAAGGTCAGGCTGTAGGGTCTCACACCGAGTAGTATTCGTGTCTTAGTAATAGGAATATAGAATAGAGAGAAATGTCATTTGATGATATTCACAAGTTAAGTTGTGAAAGTTAGTCGCATTAGCAATAGGGACACAACGTTGCATTAGATGCTAACTTTGACTAAACATGTAATAAATTAGTTACAACGAATTTAGTAGGAACAAACTTGTTGGAAAAGGTTACCTGGATGACGGGATCGTCCCGGTCTAAACACAGGTTCAAACCGCGTCCAAATCGGAGCTCAAACGAGCCCAGAAACGCAGAAAGAGTCCAAGGGGAAGTGGGTTAGACCCACTGGGCCAAAAGGCCCATGTGCAAAGGCAAACGGGCGTGATCCGCTGCACAGCAGGCGGCCAGCGCCCAGCTGATGCAGCGGGCACGGCCCGCTGCTGCAGCGGGCACGGCCCGCTGCTGCAGCGGGCCCGCGCCCGCTGCTTGCAGCGGGGCGCCCGCCCGCTGCAGCAGCGGGCGTTGCGGGCCCGCCCCTTGCCCCCTTGGGCGGGAGCGCGCCCGCTAAGTCTAGCGGCGCGCCCGCAACTTAAGTCAAATTAGGGTTTTTGTAAACCCTAATGACGGCTACGGAATTTTGTGTAAATTGCTAAACTTTGAGCAATTGTTTGAGGGGGTCAATACGAAGTCGAAATTCGTCACCGTCAGTTCCTACGCGTTCACCATTCCAAGCTTTTCTGATTGATAGCCTGTTTGGTGTCTGAAGTTTAGTATGTGAGGAGAATTAATTCGTTAAAGTTTGACTTTGTGAAAGGCTAACTTTAAAGTTGAAATTAAGCCAAATGACTTAATTTGTTTTTCTCTTCATGGGGATTGTCCCACATTGCCCCGCCAACGAGAAGTTGAGTGCTCACTCCCTATATAAATAGGGGGTGCACTCTCCTCGTTGAAACACACACACCAGTCAACGATCGGGTAGCTCCAAATTATTGAGCAAGCTCGGTCCGCGACTAAATCTCTCTCTCTACTTTCCTATTCTCCGGAGTAGTCCTAGCACGACTACGAAGGGGGTTTGGATTTGATCCGGACGTCTAAGACGCGGGTTTCTTCTCAAGTGAAACTTTCTACCGCGTGTGATCGGCTCGGAGGCGAAAGCGGCTCGGGTGGATCGGTGCGAGGGTGCGAGGCGGCTCAGGGAGATCGGGTCAACGCGGCTCGGCTACGAGGAGCTTCTCAAGACGGTGCGGTACATCTTGCCTGCTCCAGGGCCAAGATTCCGGGTATGTGGTTAAGCGTTTTTTAGCGTATTTTAATTAGTCGCTTAGTGTAGATCCTTCTTGGAGTGGTCAGACCCACTCCAAGTCGGCATAGATCGGGGCTGGGTTCTGGTTCCCCAGAGCCTAGCTAAATAGTTTAGCTAGTCTAGAAATTTTGATTTCTGTTTTTCCGCTGCGATTTTGTGCCTCCGTGGTCCGTCCAACTTAGGACGGATACGGATCCGAGCTCTGGGGGTCCGCCAAAACCCCAACAGTGGTATCAGAGCTTGTTGAGCTTGAGTACGGGTTCTCGGGTTATGAGCCGACCCGAAGTAATCGCTCTTACCGTACCAAGTCCCGATAAGATGGTGATCTTATAATGGGTTGGGCATTGTCGAGAGGCATGTCGTAAAACAAGTTTCTGAGGTATCTTGTGACGGGTCCCAGGGTGCCATGGATGATGGGCCTTAACAGCGTCGCAATGATATCAGAGTGATACCCAACAGTGGTATCAGAGCCACGGTTATGCTATAGATCTACTATAGCGACTTTTTTAAATAGTTAAAAATGCTTAGCTTTAATACGCAAAACTTTTTTTTGTTAAATTAGTTTTGAAAATAATTTTGTGTTTCAAAAATTAATTTTGCAACACGGAAATTTGTTTTAATTTTTGGGACAATTATTTTTATGCGATAATTCTAAAGGTAGTTCTCTTTTATTTTAAATACTTTATTAAATTTTTATGAGACATAAAAATTTTTAAGGGTGTTTAAAGTTTATGTAAACTTTAGAAAAGTTTTATTTTTGAAATTTAAGAATTTTTTCTTTAGTTACATAAAAGTTAGAAATCTTTAAACTTTATTTGAAAGCTTATAAAAGGATTTCTAAAAGTTTTAAAAGAGTTTTAAAATCATTTTAATAATAGAAATATTTTATTTTCATGAGATGAAACATAAATTAATTTCTTTTATTACATAGTTGTTTCTAAAAATTTTTATGTGATATTTTAATTTTAGAAATAAGGTTAAAATTTTTTAAAGGCCTAGGTTTAAAATTATTAGATAATTTTGTACGACTTAGTTTTATGCGATAAAATTTTTGTGAAAGGCTTTAAAATTTTAATCTTTAATTTTAAGTGTTAAAATTTAGATTTGCATGTTTGTATTATATAGATAATTTTTTAAACTTGCAAATACCTTTTATATGTCACTTAAAATGAAACTTTCTTTTATGCGGATAAAGTTAGTTTTCATTTCATGTTGTATAATGTATACACAAACCTTGTTAGGTTAGCCATTAAAACATGATAGTGACATGCTACGTTTGATAAAACAAAACAACATCGAACCTAATACCAGATTAGGGTAGTCCCCTTGTTTGTAAATCATTTCATTAAATCGTTTAATTAATGATTTTCATAAAAGACAAAATGTTGAATTGTTTTATAAATCCTAATTAGATTGGGGTAGTAAGTTGAACGTAGAACCTTATAGTTGATAAGGACTTAATAAAAGATGTTCAACCAATCTGAAAAATTTTGAATTTTAGGATCCACTAGTTGATAAGGATTAACTAGTTGTTTTTATTAAAAGCCATTTAGTTGTTTGGAAAACATAAGATTGATGACAACTCCTTCAATGGATCATGATGTCGGTCAATGTGCTTGGCTAAAGTTTTTGGGACCAACCTAGCTAGACTGGGTAACAAGTGGTCCTGGCTTAGTCAATTCCCTGGCCGCGTCTGCTGGACCGCAAGGAGTCGATTCATGACTATGTAAGTCCATCGACTATACCTAAGTCAATACGATAATAATCTTGTTCAAGATAATCGTAGCCCTCCTTGTTTTAGGAGTTGGCAACTGTAAGAAACATGTTCCGGTTGTTGAGCTACACTCAAGCCGTGACATGTCAATCTTATAGAAACCGATTTCTTGATTGACATCTTAACCTGACTAAAACCGTTGGTCTCATCCCTCGAGCTTCGGCGTAAGTCTAACCAAGAATGTAGTCCAAGACCTGACCAAACCGGCGCGTCGTGCATACACCGAGCAAAGGGGCAAGTCAGGCTAGACACGAAAACAAGGGTCCGACTAGGCTAGCCATTGTGATCCGGTTGAGCACACTCATGATCACAAATGACTAGGGGTAAAAATCGATAGGGAATCATAGTAAATATGATTGACGACGAGTTCGTCTACCGACTGCAGAGTCGGACAACTTGTTGAGTTACACTCAAGGTTGTCAGACTCAGGGTAGTCGGATCCTCTCTCACAAATATTATTTTATAATAAATTGTTTATTATTACGGCTTTAAATAATTTAGTGGGAGAATATAGTTTTATATTAAAACCATTAAAACTTATACTAACGAACATTTACTAACTATAGTATCTATAAAATACAGAATGGATTCGGGACTTAGATACATGGTTGAGAAGAACGTGCTGGATGGAACGAACTACAAAGACTGGCTTAGGAACATCAAGTTGGTCCTTTCCCTAGTCGGAATAGGATACGTACTGTTCGAGGACGCTCCAGATAAGCCGGATGAAGATTCGACCCACGAGGAAAAGGAAGCCTACAAATTGTACCAGAGGGATGCAGAGAAGGCCAGGTGCCTTACTCTGGCTTCGATGACCAACGAGTTGCAGAGGAAGCATGAACATATGGATGTTCAAAAGCATGCTCCTCAACGCACAAGAGTTGTATGGCAAGCGATTCAAGAGCTGCCAAGTTCGAGGCCACTAGCAACCTCTGGGGCACCAAGATGGGGGACGGAACCCGTACAAGATCATGTTATCAAGATGATCGGGTACGTGGAGGACGCCGCCCAGTTAGGATTTGTCCTGGACAATGAGATGTCCACGGACATTATCCTAAAGTCTTTGACTCCCCGATTTTAAGACCTTTTATATAACTGGCTTTTATAATGAACAGCCTTGAGACGGATCTTCCGGGTCTCCTCAATATGCTCCGGCAGTTTGAGGAGATTCATAAGAAGCCGGCTGCACTGGTTGTTGGCTCTGCTACTTCCGACCCAGCCGAAAGGCAAAGGAAAGAAGAGGCAGGTCCCACAACCTGCGAAGGCTAAGAATGGGAAGAAGAAGAACAAAGGGGCCCCGTCGAAATCTGAGTGCTTCCATTGCCACAAGATTGGCCACTGGAAGAGGAACTGCAAGATCTATCTTGCAGAGAAGAAGAAGGGGCATACTGATGCCTCTACCTCAGGTACAAATTAAAATTCAATTAAATGCAATTATTTCCATTCATATAGTATGAGAAACTTATAGACATCTGTGTACTGTATACAGGTGGCTGATAAGAACTGGAGATTGGAGAAGTACGGAGATCGGTCGGCAATTAAAGCAACAGTTGCTGCTGGGACCGCTCAAAGACTTCTGGAGACGCTGATCGTGATGGAGATGATATTTTTCTTATTTTGAATAAAATGTATCATCTATAAGGATCGAAAACAATGAATGAGTGCTTTGCACTCAAGGTTTATTTTTGATAAACAAATTAAGGTTCCTTTTATGAACCCGTTGTTTTTGGAATGGATGTCTCGTTTGTTGCAATTGAAATTGAATTGGCTCAAATTCTGTGGATGTGGCTTTTCTATGATGGTTGCGTATATTTTCGAATAATGGTGTATTGCTTCGATAATATTGATTTTGGAGCTGACTAAATGCTAGAAGTCAATCAGTAGTTAAGTGTAGGTTCCAGGGGACGTATAAATTGTGTGCGATCACAATAATACACACATCAAGATTAATTCTTGATCATTTGCATTTAGTTATTAAAAGAGTTAATACTAAATATGGTTAAAGGAATTTGTACAGTGTAGAACGTTTTGATTGAACGAGTCAATGTCAAGATTCCTTAAAATGATCTTGACTTGACTCATTCGTCAAACCGAATCCGACACTTGTACAATTCCATCTTAAGGCACTTACCAAATGGTTATTTTTGCTCATAAATCTAAATATGATTTAGATATTATGTTGAAGAAATTTGACCAGGTAATTCTTAAAGTCAGTGGGGAGCGTATTAATATACTTAGTTCCGTTTTTCGGACTAAGTAAAAAGGATTTTTCACTTTAATGAATCTTCTATATAAATCATTAAGTCAAAATTGTTTTGATTTAATAGTATATATATAGAGACTTAGGGTGTCAAATATGTAATTGACATATTGACACAATAAAGTGAAGTGAGCTAGAACTGACTTACGGAAATGTTAGACCCCCACATCTAAATCGTATAAGCCAACTGTTAGCTATACAAAGTTAGGAAAATTGATCCAGATCATTTTTCCAAAGGATCAACCCTGTGTGATCAAGAGATGTAATTTCAATCCATTAAAATTCGTTGTAGATACTTATTAGTAGAACCACTCTTAGGTTTTGCCATATCAAATATCAAAGTGACTAATATGCTATAACGGCATGAGATACCGAGATAAATAGCCTAAGTGCAAGTGGGAGATGTAGGAAGATATGTGCCCATAAGGCAATTTATCTTGATTATACGTCTTGTTTCATACCGTATATGGTACGTATTATTCTAAGTATAAATCATTTGTATTAATATACTTAGATAATATCCATAGACTTAGAGTTAGGTCCTTACACATCTAGATGAGATCTCGATTATGAGTAAGTAAGAGACCGAATAGAAACGTAAGTCTAATACGGTTCGTGATCGTAGATGTGTCGAGAACTGGATATCGACACATCGGATAGATCACTGTGTCTTCGTCTTACCTTCGGGTAATGATGATCTCATAGTCATTCGACTTGCTGAAGTCGGAGACGAGACACAGGTGCTCATTAGAGAATGAGTTCACTGAACGACCAAGTTAGAGTTATTAAATGGTTAACTTTAATGATCTGTCTTTAATACCTCTAGGGTGATGATAGGTTAGTTGATCCTTAAGACCTGAAGTCATCTGTATAAACCTGTGAACGGACGGTGTAGCTTAGACCCATGATCTAGCTTCGAGGACCAGTCCTGATGAAAGATCTTAGGTTGGGTTGCACCAGAAGCTCTCTAGGTAAGTAAGTGGACTAAGATGGGATTCGTCACTTCCATTAAAGGGAAGTTAGTGTTATAGGCTCAGTACGTCTTTATGTTAATCCTCGGCCGGGGTACGTTGCAAGTTGTACAACGTGTATACAATAAAGACCGCCGTATACTGACCAATGTTGTCTAATAGGGTTGACAGAAAACCATACCCTAGGCCAACATCAAACACAGTCTTGACGAAGGGATTTTAGCTAACGGAATTCATCACTGACACGGCCATGCAAACCCTATGACACTTTTTGTCAAAGGGTCGATCACGTTATGATGACTCTGAAACTGGGACGACAGCTACTGCTCGTAGTGACCGTCGTCTAGGGGTTTCGAGCCCCAACCTGTAGTAAGGTCAGGCTGTAGGGTCTCACACCGAGTAGTATTCGTGTCTTAGTAATAGGAATATAGAATAGAGAGAAATGTCATTTGATGATATTCACAAGTTAAGTTGTGAAAGTTAGTCGCATTAGCAATAGGGACACAACGTTGCATTAGATGCTAACTTTGACTAAACGTGTTGTAAATTAGTTACAACGAATTTAGTAGGAACAAACTTGTTGGAAAAGGTTACCTGGATGACGGGATCGTCCCGGTCTAAACACAGGTTCAAACCGCGTCCAAATCGGAGCTCAAACGAGCCCAGAAACGCAGAAAGAGTCCAAGGGGGAAGTGGGTTAGACCCACTGGGCCAAAAGGCCCATGTGCAAAGGCAAACGGGCGTGACCCGCTGCGAGCAGCGGGCATGGCCCGCTATGTGCAGCGGGCGTGGCCCGCTGCGCAGCGGGCGGGCGCCCGCTGCACGCAGCGGGCGGGCGGCCCGCCCTTGCCCCTTTGGGCGGGCGCGCCGCTAAGTCTAGCGGGCGTGCCCGCAACTTAAGTCAAATTAGGGTTTTTGTAAACCCTAATGACGGCTACGAATTTTGTGTAAATTGCTTAAACTTTGAGCAATTGTTTGAGGGGTCAAACGAAGTCGAAATTCGTCACCGTCAGTTCCTACGCGTTCACCATTCCAAGCTTTTCCTGATTGATAGCCTGTTTGGTGTCTGAAGTTTAGTATGTGAGGAGAAATTAATTCGTTAAAGTTTGACTTTGTGAAAGGCTAACTTTAAAGTTGAAATTACGCCAAATGACTTAATTTGTTTTTCTCTTCATGGGGATTGTCCCACATTGCCCGCAACGAGAAGTTGAGTGCTCACTCCCTATATAAATAGGGGGTGCACTCTCCTCGTTGAAACACACACCAGTCAACGAGTCGGGTAGCTCCAAATTATTGAGCAAGCTCGGTCCGCGACTAAATCTCTCTCTCTACTTTCCTATTCTCCGGAGTAGTCCTAGCACGACTTACGAAGGGGGTTTGGATTTGATCCGGACGTCTAAGACGCGGGTTTCTTCTCAAGTGAAACTTTCTACCGCGTGTGATCGGCTCGGAGGCGAATAGCGGCTCGGGGTGGATCGGTGCGAGGGTGCGAGGCGGCTCAGGGAGATCGGGCTCAACGCGGGCTCGGCTACGAGGAGCTTCTCAAGACGGTGCGGTACATCTTGCCTGCTCCAGGGCCAAGATTCCGGGTATGTGGTTAAGCGTTTTTAGCGTAATTTTAATTAGTCGCTTAGTGTAGATCCTTCTTGGAGTGGTCAGACCCACTCCAAGTCGGCATAGATCGGGCTGGGTTCTGGTTCCCCAGAGCCTAGCTAAATAGTTTAGCTAGTCTAGAAATTTTGATTTCTGTTTTTCCGCTGCGATTTTGTGCCTCCGTGGTGCCGTCCTACTTAGGACGGATACGGATCCGAGCTCTGGGGGTCCGCCATAACCCCAACATTTATATCATCCGTACGACGTTCGGATTCCTTTCAACGATGAGCGGATCTGCTTTCCGCGGAGTAACGAGGTCGGCGTTTATGTCGAGATGTTTCACCTGGGCCTCCGTTTCTCCCTTCACCCCTTCATCATCCGGGTTATGGAATTGCTGATGCTGTCCTTGTGCCAGTTGACCACATACTCCGTCGTGGAGCTGACCGGGTTCATCATGCTCTGCCGTATCCATGGCTTAGAGCAGTCCCTTTTCCTTCTCTTTCATTACTATCGGGTTCAGACGGTCGGCCAAGGGTCGTGGCAGCACCTCTGGGCCCACGCGGGGAGGGAGTGTTTGCTCAGTCTACCCCGCTGGGTGGGGGACTGGAGCTCGAGCTATGTCTTTGTCGTCTTTCCTGAGGACGCCGAGATCTTGACAGGTTGGGGAGGGCTACGTCAATACGACTTGACGTTGACCCTCTCCGAGGCCGACCAAGCAGTTGTTTGGCTGCTGTCGTCTCTTTCCCTAGAGGAGAGGTCGATCCGGCCTCTGCTGGACGACCTGCTTCTCAAGACCGTTCTGTGGTTTCCCGGTAGGCTCTTGCTTTCTTTCTTTTTTCTCTCTCGCTTACCCTGATCTTCTTCCCCTCTACAGAGATGGCCGGACGCGAATTTACTCAAAACGTCAACGAACTCATCCGAAGGGGTTCCAGCCAAAGCCGAGGGAACCCATCGGGACAGGTGCCCCGTCGTACCGTCGACGAAGAGGTGCGGCAGGCCGAGCCTGCCATGGGGAGAGTGGAGCCCACGGGTTGTGGTGACGCCTCCCCCCCGGCCGCGGAGAACCTCCCCGAAGGTGAGGCCCCGGGGGCCGAACTCCCTCGCCCTGCCCAAGCCGAGGGAGGCGACGTGGGAGCCGAGCTGACTCCTCGTGCGCCAGTGGGTGGTCGAGGCGCGAGACGTAAGCATTCTCCCCCGACCTCTGTCGGCCCCAGCGAGAGAAAAAGGAAGAAGGAGGGTGGGGAGACCCGCACTCCGGTGGCTTCCGAGGTGCTGACGGCCTCCGGCAATACTCTCCCGCTGACCCTGGTGGTCACTCCCACCATCTCGGTTGAGCCTTCCCTGGTGGGAGCCGACGGTGTGTTGGCGAATGTCTTGGTGGGCGTCGAGGTTACCCCCGGTGACTCGGTATTCATCGACCGGACCGTGGCCAACCAGTTGGCGCATGGCTCCGTCCTCCCGAGGGACCGATCCCTCCTGGAGAGGGCTCCCACCGACACACTATCGAACTCCCTGGTCTGGCAGCTTCAGCAGGTTCGACCGATCCGCTATTCCCAGAATGGTCTCCTGACCTTTCTCTATATAACTCCTTTCTTTGTGCAGGCCATCACGATGGCCGTTGAGGCGCAGCGTTGGGCGGCCCGGGCGAGGGAGCTGGAGGAGTCCGCTGCCTAGGAGCGCACAAGGGCTGGGGCGGCCAAGGTGGCCGTCCAAGAGGCGCGCATGGAAGGTCGGCATCTCCGACGCCGGGTAGATGATCTTGAGGCTCAAGTGAGGGACCTCCAGGGGGAGCTGGACGACGCTCAGAGGTCGGCCCGAGAGGCGGAAGAGGTGTTCCGCCAGGAGAGGAGCGATCTCCAGAGTGAGCTGGCGGACTTGCGCCAGATGAACCGGTTCATCAATGAGGTGGAGAGGGGCGTCGGCGGGATCCTGGGGGAAAGGATCACGAGGGTCCTTAGGGAGGCCTTCAGCTCTTATGAGGACCTTCTTGCCCCTCGGATCATTGGAGTTGTCCGGGACTCCTTCCGGCGATTTGCGGAGCGTACCCGGCAGCCCCTCCTGCCCGTCGATCCCCCGGGTTCCGAACAGGGCGAGGTGCCTAAGGATGCTTCCTCCCGTGCCCCGGGGCCCTAGGCCTTCGTATCTTGTTCCCCCTTTCTCTTTTGGCTTGTAATTTTGAACGATTTTATTTATATAGCTCCTTTGTTGCTGGGGGTCTTCCGCCCTACGGGGGCCCTCAGCCTTTTTGGTCTTTCACTGTGCTTTGAACTGGCTACGAGTTCCACATTTTGTCGGCACTCCTTTATGGCTCGTGGGGAGGGCGAGGGGTTTTTAGGACACCGAACCCGTTGGCCTCCGGGATTAGGACCTTATTAGTGCCCTCGTCTGTTTCGCCATAGTTTTTCCTTCTGTCGCAATATTTGGTTTGCTTAGATAGTTGCCTCGCACGCGGCTGGGTTGCTCCCAGTCTCGCGGTCAGTCAGATTGGCTAGTCGACGAGGGGGGCTGCCCCTCATCTTACGACCAGCCGAGTCCCTCGTCCGCGGGGGGAGTCGTCGCTTACCTTACAAGCGGGTGGATTGTTAAGTCGGCGAGGGGACTGTCCCTCGGCTTATAACCGACCGGCGTCTCCGCCTGCTGGGGGAGTTGCCCCAAGCCTTATGAGCGAGCGGATCGTTCGGTTAGCGAGGGGGGATGTCCCTCGGCTTATAACCGACCGATGTCCCCGTCTGCTAGGGGAGTTGCCCATAGCCATATGAGCAAGCGGATCATTCGGTTAGCGAGGGGGGGCTGCCCCTCGGCTTATAACCGACCGATGTCCCCGTCTGCTGGGGGAGTTGCCCCCAGCCTTATGAGCGAGCGGATCGTTTGGTTAGCGAGGGGGCTGCCCCTCGGCTTATAACCGACCGATGTCCCCGTCTGCTGGGGAAGTTGCCCCGGCCTTATGAGCGAGCGGATCGTTCGGTCGATGATGGAAGCTATCCCTCGGCTTATGACCGACCGATGTCCCCGTCTGCTGGGGGAGTTGCCCCCAGCCTTATGAGCGGGCGGATCATTCGGTCGGTGAGGGAAGTTATCCCTCGGCTTATGACCGACCGATGTCCCCGTATGCTGGGGGAGTTGCCCCCAGCCTTATGAGGGGGTGGATCGTTCGGTCGGCGAGGGAAGCTATCCCTCGGCTTATGACCGACCGATGTCCCCGTCTGCTGGGGGAGTTGCCCCCAGCCTTATGAGCGGGTGGATCGTTCGGTCGGGGAGAGAAGCTATCCCTCGGCTTATGACCGACCGATGTCCCCGTTTGCTGGGGGAGTTGCCCCAGCCTTATGAGCGGGCGGATCGTTCGGTCGGCGAGGGAAGCTATCCCTCGGCTTATGACCGACCGATGTCCTCGTCTGCTGGGAGAGTTGCCCCTAGCCTTACGGACGAGTTTACAGATCGGCCTGCTGGGGGAGTTGCCCCCAGCCTTACGGCCGATCGGTTCGGTGGGCCGACGGAGAATTGCTCTCCGGCTTAGGGCTGACCGCAGAACCCGTCTGCTGGAGGAGTTTCCCCTAGTCTCACGGACGAGTTTACAGATCGGCCTGCTGGGGGAGATGCCCCCAGCCTTACGGTCGATCGGTTCAGTGGGCCTGCGGAGAATTACTCTTCGGCTTATGACCGACCGATGTCCCCGTCTGCTGGAGGAGTTTCCCCCAGTCTCACGGACGAGTTTACAGATCGGCCTGCTGGGGGAGTTGCCCCCAGCCTTACGGTCGATCGGTTCGGTGGGCCTGCGGAGGGTTGCTCTTCGGCTTAGGGCCGACCGCAGAACCCGTCTGCTGGAGGAGTTTCCCCCAGTCTCATGGACGAGTTTACAGATCGGCCTGCTGGGGGAGTTGCCCCCAGCCTTACGGCCGATCGGTTCGGTGGGCCTGTGGAGGGTTGCTCTCCGGCTTAGGGCCGACCGCAGAACCCGTCTGCTGGAGGAGTTTCCCCCAGTCTCACAGACGAGTTTACAGATCGGCCTGCTGGGGGAGTTGCCCCCAGCCTTACGGCCGATCGGTTCGGTGGGCCTACTGAGGGTTGCTCTCCGGCTTAGGGCCGACCACAGAATCCATTGCTGGGGGAGTTTCCCCAGACTCACGGACGAGTTTACAGGTCGGCTTGCTGGGGGAGTTGCCCCCAGCCTTACGGCCGATCGGTTCGGTTTGGGGCCTCCGGTCTGTCGAGCGAAAGCAGTCCTATGGGAGAGGAGATCGAGTTCCCTATCGTGCTTTGAAACGGCCATTCAGTTAAATGCAGAAAAAGAGGTTGTGTTTGTACCAACAAGGTCCTTCTTTCTTTCCATGGCCTAGTACATTTGGAGGATAAAACAAAAACGGAGGGAGTCAAGGCAGGATAGCCCTCCCCCGGCGAGGTTGCGACCGTCGGTCCCGTCCGCTCACTCGATGATGCGCAGGGGCGCCTGGACTACGTTTACCTTCTTCCCCTGTCCGGCTGCCTGGATGTCCCATCCCCCGGAGCGGGATCTTCGGTGAAGCTCTTCAAGTGCCCCCGACTCACCAGCTTCTCTATATCTTTCTTCAAATGCCAGCAGTCGTCAGTGTTGTGGCCGTTGTCCTTGTGATATTTGCAATATTTCTCTTCATCTCTCCCACCTCTCTTCATCCTCGGAGGAGGTCGGTTCATGTGCCCCTCCTTCTGGGCATGTGCGAGGACAACGTCCGGGGCAACGTTCAGCTGGGTGTGCCGCGGCTCTTCTCTCCGCTGCTTTCCACGGGCCTTTTTCTCCTGTCGATGCTCCTCCAAGCTGCGGCGCTCACTTTCGTCGCGCTTGGATCCTCGCTTGGTCCTTCCGTCATCGACGGCCAAGGCCTCTTCTGTCAGCATGAAGCGCTCGGCCCGCGGCATGACCCCGGCGAGGTTCTTCGGAGGATCGTTGTGTAAAGATTTCTTCAAGCCCCTGTACCGTAATCCTTTCTTCAGGGCCATCTTCACGACCAACTCGGGACAGCTCTCCACATTCAGTCGTTCCGTGTTGAAGCGGCGCATGAAGTGCCTCAGGGATTCCCCGGAACCTTGCACCACATTGAATAAGAGTTCTGAGTCCGGCTTTACCTGTCGCCCGGCCACGAAATGCCTGCAGAACAACTGGGTGAGCTTCTCGAAGCTATCAATGGATCGGTTGGGCAGGCTGTGGTACCAGGTCCTTACCGCTTTCCGGAGGGTGGAATAGAAACCTCTGCAGAGCAGGGTGTCGTCCGCCCCCTGGAATGCCATGACCCCCTCGTAGTCCATCACGTGGTTCGCGGGGTCACCCGTGCCGTCGTACTTCTCCAACGTCGGCACCTTGAAACTTGAGGGCACCCGTGCCTCAGTTATCCTCCGGGTTAGGGGGCATCGGTCGCCATTAACGCTCCCCGGCCGCCCTCCTTCGCTTACCTCGTGGTCGCCCGGTCACGACGAGGGGGGGGGGGGGGTAGGTTCACGCCTGGCTACCCCCCGTGTCCCCGCCAAGCTGGGGGCGTGGCTCGATCGGCGTGCATCTCCTCTCTCGCCCCAGTTCTCTTGCTGGTCCCGCCTCAGTCGGCGGGAACTTCCGCTCCGCTGGGCCCGATCTGCCAATGCCCGGCGATCGTCGCATCGGTGTCTGGTCGAGCCTGGTTGCCTGGAAGAGGCGGTCACCGACTCGTCCTCAGATCGGTTGGAGCCCCTCCTGTTTCCCTCGCGAACAGCGGTGGGAGTGGGGGACCGTGCTGGGTTAAAGCCCGGCATGGTAAATCGCCGCTCCAGGTTGGGCACCCTGTTCCCATGGTCGGTGACTACGGCAGACCGCATGGGTTGGTGATCCCCTCCCCAACGGTGGGCTTCATCCACGCCATCTCCCTGGATGGGTGCGTTGCCGACGAGTTGTTGAATTGTTGCGGCCAACGTCTGGATATTAGCGTTGGTCTCCTGGGCGAAGATGTGGAGCTGTTCCTGGGTGACCGAGCGGGATTCGCCTGTCCCCTCGGTGGTGTGACTGTGCTGGATTTCTGGTGGAACGTAATCTCCTTCCTCTTAGATGGGGGGCATGCACCCCACACCATTGCAGATTGGTTCCATCCCGGTGGTTCGATGTGGGCTTACTTCGTTACCCACAGACGGAGCCAGATGTTTACGGGTGTTTTCTCAACACTGGATCATTGACCGACAATTGAACGGTCAACGTGGTCAAGGGGTCGGTTGAGATCCCTTGGGTACGCCAAGCACACGTGCGCTCAGCGTGGGCCGGAGATGGAGTCGAGGTCGAGCACGAGATCAGAGCAGAGGGTCGGTCCTCGGTTGAAGCAGAGCGGAGGGGAGCCCTCGGCTCTATGTGGCGGGCTCGGCCTCGGTTGGACGAGCATCGAGGGGTAGCCTCGGCGCTTCGTTTGCTACCTGGTCTTCGGTTGGTAGCCGCTCCCGCTTGCTGCAGAGGTGATCGTCTGGCGCTAAGGGGTAGCCTCGGTGCCTCGGTCAGCTTCTTCCTGAATAGATGAGAAACTCGTCAGGGCGGCGGACCTTTGTTCCGGCCGTATCTCCTCCGATGCCTAAGTCAGATCAGGGTCTGAGAAGTACTCGACGGGGTAGGTACGACTTGAGAGGAGATCGATACACTGACCCACGACACAAGCAGGGGGAGGGAAAAGTAATGGCGAAAACCAAGGTCGTTGATGGTATACCTCAGATTTGAATACCTGGGGTTCGATTCCCTTCTTCGTTGTCCTTCCGGTCCTTTTATAGGGTCTCCGCCACGATTGCCCCCGATCCACGTTCCCAGTCCGCCTCCTTTCATGCCCCCGCGATCCGCCTCCCTCTTCGCCCTGACGTGCATCGTGGGGAGGCATTTATTAACGGGCCACTTAATAGACATTAAGGGGCTGCGGGTTCAAGGGAACAACTATTTCCAAGGAGCACGAGCTGATCGTGGATCCTCGGGGGCAGACTGGACGGGCTTCGAGTTTTATCCGTGGGCCTCGTCAGGCGGGCCCAATCTTGTTCGTGGGCTTCTTGTTCGTGACCGGGCCTCGTGTCTTTGCTTCTTGGGCTTCTCCAAAACAGTCGTATCAGAGGATATCATGGAGGTGTTTATGGACATTTTTTCTGTCTACGGTACCAAGAAAAGAGCTCAGTATTGAATTGGGAAAAATGCCATTTTATGATGCAAGAGGGAGTAGTACTAGGACACGTTATCGCTTCACGAGGGATTGAAGTCGATAAGTCCAAGATAGAGGTCAAAGAGGGGCTACTGCCCCCAGTGAACGTGAAGGGAATTAGGAGTTTCCTTGGTCATGAGGAGTTTTACTGTCGTTTTATCAAGGATTTTTCTAATATTGCATGACCCCTCATGGAACTATTGGCTAAGGATGTCCCTTTTATTTTCACTGACGAGTGTCTTATAGCCTTCAACAGATTAAAGAAGGATCTCATCTCTACACCTATTATTCAGCCCCCAAATTGGAGCCCGCCTTTTGAGCTAATGTGCGACGCTAGTGATTATGTCGTCGGAGAAATTTTGAGCCAAATAAAGGATGGTAAACTTCAAGACATCTATTACACAAGAAAAATACTAGATGAGGCTCAGAGGAACTACACCACTACAGAGGAGTAGCTATTGGTAGTGATCTTTGCCATAGAAAAGTTTAGGTCATACCTTTTGGTATTTCTCATGCGTTGCAGGAGAAATGAAGGATTTCAAGGTCAAAACGTGGAGAAAAGAGGACAAAATGGAGCAAGAAGAAATCGGGAAGAAAATCTGGGGATAAATGAGCTGAAAAGAAGCTCACACGGCTGCGTGGATCAACCTATCACTACTACAAAAAGGACCTTTAATAGCACACCTTTAACATCGCTTGCCAATTATAAGCGCTGTTAATTAGAGGCACATATAATAGACAGCGCTTCTTTCTGCAAGCGCTGTTAAAGGTCAGACAATAGACATCGCTTCTTTCTGTAAGCGCTGTTAAAGGTCAGATAATAGACAACGCTTCTTTCTGCAAGCGCTGTTAAAGGTCAGACAATAGACAACGCTTTTAGAAAAAACCGCTGCTAATTAGAGACACATATAATACACAACGCTTCTTAGAAAGAAGCACTGTTAAAGATCAGAAAATAACAGCGCTTCTACAAGCGCTGTTAAATATCTCAAAACAGAGAGCGATTCTAACGGCACTGTTTATTATTTTTCATCCACGTGCATCCCAATATCCCCCCAAATTTTTCATCCCTAATCTTTTTTTCTTCCTATCGCAACCGTCTCCTGTGATTTTGTGGAGATAAACTAGCCGTCACCCCGTGATTGTGTGGAGATAACGATCGATCGATCTAAACCTAGTGTGGGGTTTTTGCTGCTGCGATGGGCAATTAGGAAGCACCATGTATTCAGATCTCCATCGGTGGATTTTGTGGAGATAACGATCGATCAATCAATCTAAACCATAGTGTGGGTTTTTAGATGCTGCGCGGGCGATTAGGAAGCGCTTACTCCCCACCGTTCTCCTCTGATCGTGAATTAATCGAGGATTCGAACCTTCAGAAGGTTGCCACTGGATCTTGGCATCTGATCTATATAGATCGTCTCGAGTCGATCTCTCGAACTTTTTCCGGCAAGTTTATCTCTCGTCATCTTTCCATTTTATTTAGCATAAGATTGACGTCATTGGATGAGACATATGAATGATATTAATCAATAATATGTTTTAAGTAATATTGCGATAGCGCTAGGTTTGGATCTGGTTCAGCTTGATATTTGGGGCGATTCTGAGTTGTTTTGTTGATTAGTTGCTCTTTGAGTCCTATATCCAATTTTGTTAAAATGTTAAAATAATAGATAGTTTTTGTCAGTAATCTTGTAGTCGGAGTTGAGCTATGTGAATGCATATTTTTTTGTTAATTTAGGAGGGCTAAATATTAAAAAAATTTCCGTCATTTCCCATAATACTACCGTTAGTTCCAAAATAACAAATTGCTGTCCTAAAAAACAGATCTCCGTAGGTATTCAGATCTCTGTCGGCAGCAAGCATCTCGTGTTGCTACAGTTGCATTCAGATCTCCGTCGGCGGCGCCCGCTAAGAAACTGCGCTGCTGGGCCAACAAACCTTTGCTCTCATCAGAGATCCCGCCTACAGCGACCTCGACAAAGACCAACTCATCCAATCCTTATCCTCTGGTGGAGTCACTCTCCTCAAGGTCTAACATCTTCAACTTCAATTCCTAGTTTTATTTGATGTAGCAATTTTTGACTTGTTTTGTTGCTTGACCATTAAATGTTTCATTGATTTTGCGCAATATAAATTGATATTGCTATAATTTGGCATGCATTTGATATATTTTTTAATGTATCTTGTTGCAAACCTATATGTGGTACATTTTGATTTTAGCAATAGAACTTAATTTTACATTAGCTCATAATAATTTATTATGTATTCCACAGTTAATATTGATGCATCGACTGATTTTTATCACTGATTTTTGTAGTAGTGAGTCCATACATAAATATCACTGATTTTTACTTCTGACAGACTTGGTGATGCATCGACCGCAAAAAATGTGTGGTTGCTGAGAAATATTGACCTTTCCAGTCTATATCTTCTGGTCAATGGAGAATCATATTTTTTAATGCAAAAGTTCTTACAAATATTAGTTCAGATTCTCTCATATGCTTTTCTTCAATGTCATCTGAAATACATTAGTTAATATGTGTCCATTGGAAAGGCATTTCTGCGTGGTAGAAGGCGAATAAAATTCTGTTTCGTTTCATAATTTTCATATTCTTATAGTCAGACACTGTAATGTGTAGTAACTATCAGAATATGTAGTTATTTTCCTGTCCACAGCAAACTAATTTGTTTGCTATACATAAACACATATTGACATCACTGTATCAAAGAATACACCTACAGATAAATATTCTGCAACGCATATATTATGATTTACAATAAGGGGATATCAAAGTAACTATAATTAGATGACCATATGCGCTGAACTTTCGTTGAATGTTTAGTTGAAAACGTGCTAGTCTTGAATCAAATTCAAAAGAATATTTATGGAATTTGATTACCTATCATATGACACCATGTAATTAGAAATTATTTTTTAGTAGAAACGTAACAAGTTTTGCCTTAAAATGTAACTGAAACATTAGATTGTTGTTGGGCAACAAAATGAAAAGTAACAATAATATTTTTAAGTTTTAAACCAAAAGTATATACTTCAACATGATGTTTTTATAATCACATGCTGGCTTGACCAATCAGTAGTGCCATCACCATGAACTACTCAAATTTCAAACTAAACTTATTTACTTTCAATTTATAGACAATGATGGTTTATTTCATGATTTAGGACATTTAACTCATCACATATCAGATACCTTAAATAATCTGTATATTACTTTTTTTTGTAATTTCATTAATTTTTTTCAACCTATGCCTATAACTGTGTTTTTTCCATACATTATGTCTTTTCACTTTTCAATACATCTAGAACTTGTGATTGGTCTTCTCTAAGGCAAAAGATCTGGAAGCTTGTGAAGAAATTCAATGTAAGCGCTAATTGTTGAGTCCTTGAACGTCTATGATGTTTTATATTTAGCTTGGTATCTGATTTCCAATGTAGCTTAAATCTTTTAATAGTATGACAAATACATCAGTGTAGTTGTTAGTTGTTGTTTTTTAAGTTCGAATTCTGTTTTCATTAAAGGCATGTGTACTTTACTTGCGCTTGTACTGTGTTTCGTTGGTTGTAGTTTCAGTCCCCCGATTATTGGTATGTTACATGCCTGCATATATAGTCTCTGAGATTTTTTTAAATCTCAAATTATGTTTTCTTGGGGATAAATTGTATGCTTCACTGTCGTGTGATAGTCTTATGGGATTGATTGTGTCTTGTGGCTTGGACCATGTGCAATCTCTGCTGGATGGAAAAGAGCCAGAGTTGCCATGGAGCTAGAGTTGCCATGGAGCTGCTGTGAATTGATGATGGAGTACTGTAAAGCAAAATGAAGCTCGAAGATTTTGATTTATTTATATGACACATGAAAGAAAATGATCTTTACCAGGATACAACATGTTACAAAAGCTGCCTGATTTCAATGCTTGAATGCAAATGATGTTATTGTGTTTGATCCTTTTGTTATTTTTGAAATCATATACAATTATTTTCCATAATAAGAGAAGTTGCAGTGCAAAAAGATGCTACTAATAGCCTTATCTGCTTGCACATTGTCAAATAGAGTTTCATGACTGTATGGTTCTCTTTACAACAGGTATTTTTTATTTTTTTTTAAAATAATCCCCCGCCTGCGGTATCTGACTTGATGTCTGAAATACAACCTGATCTTTTGCAGGCCAAATTGGATATGCTCTTGTGCCTATGATTGCTCGTGGAATTATGCTTGGACCAGATCAGCCTGTTATCTTGCACATGCTTGACATTCCACCAGCTGCAGAGTCCTTGAATTGGGTTAAAATGGAGCTGATTGATGCAGCATTTCCTCTCCTTAAAGATACTATCCATTTCGTCATTGTTCAACATAGAAGGTAGTTTTAAAGAGAGAGAAATTCTTACCAAACATATATTTTTAAGTAAATTGGTGGCTAAATTCATCATTTATCTGAATTGGTGTTTCAAGGATGTTGTTGAGGCTTGTACTGGGGTCGATATAGCAGAAATGGTTGGTGGGTTCCCATGGAAAGAAGCCATGGAGAGGAAAGATGTGATGTCAAAGAATGTTTTTGTCTACAAATCTCAGGCTTTTCTGCCTTGAAAACACCAATCATCAACACAGTACCCTGATGTAAGCCATGCAGCTGTGAAACACCAAGTGGAGAAAAGTTGGGTTGGGAACTGATTAATGATGATGATTGGTATGAATTTTTATTCAACCATTCATCTTGCATGGTTGAATGATGATTTAAGACTGTTCATTCATGATCTCACTGTCCTAGCTCTTTGTTGTTTTAAGGTTGATGGGAGAATTTATTACTGGACTGTTCAGCAACGGGGTGCTGCAACTATCAAAGCTCGGAAACTTTCGAGTGCATTATCTGCAGCCAGCTCTGCTTGTGATGACATTCGTGATTGGGTCCTTGGAACCCCGGAGGTTATTATCTTTAATATTGGGAATATGTGATTTCAGTATATATTGTTGTCAGAATGACTCAAATTACTTTCTTTTGCAGGGAACTTGGGTTTCCATGTGTGTATACTCTGATGAGTCTTACAACGTACCAGCTGGCCTGATCTACTCTTTCCCGGTGATGTGCCATGATGGCGAGTGGAGCATATTTGGAGGTTTGCATTTATTCCCAGAAATTGTTTTGAAAAAATCTTATAATTTATTCATGCGACGAGCTTTGTGAAAATTCTTCGTGTTACATAATATCTGATGTCATGTTGAGCAGGAAGTGATAGAAAGCCGATTATGTTCATTCTAATTGTTAGAAATTCACTTTGTGTTTATAAGTTTGATTTTTGATTTTTATATCTTATGCTTCAATTCGACGTCTTTCACAAAAAGATACACATAGACAATCAAGAATATCATCTGGAAGAACGAAATATTATTACGGGCTATTAACTACTAATTTGTAATTTATTATTAAATGGAAGACATGATTATGAGCAAAGGATGGGCTACTTCTGAAAATGATTGGTCTTTTATGTCTTTTGTCTATTGTACTTGATCTTTAGGTGGACCTATTTATTATTTTGGCTATAGGTTGTATTGTATCAAGTTTGCAAAACAACTATAAAAATCACCGTCAAATGATTTGCAAAGTTTGTGAGATTTATTGAAATCTATAAGAAGGCATAGACCTAAGCCTTTTGGTGTCACTTGCTCATTCTTCAACAGTTGAGTCATATTTACATGTGCGTAGTATTAAGATGGAGGCTTTTGCTTCTTTCCCAAGCACCAATCCAGTATGCCAAAGGCTTCTAAACATATATCTTGACTAGTTTGTCTTGTGATGTCATTCAATCTCAGTAGAAATTCACAATGGGCCGGGTTACTTAGGCCTTTGCGGGTAACCATGAGTTCTTACATTAATTCTTTTGTCGACCCAATCAATAGGACAGCTTCATAGGCGAAAGCTCAAACTTTATGAAGTAAAGTTATCGTACACGGAACACAACAAATTTCAGAAGCAAAAGCCCATTGGCAAAGGCGTAGTGGGCAATACGATCTTTGTTCACATAATTTTTAGGGACGATTACTACCTACGAAATGTTGCTCAAGGAATATCTGTCGATGCTTGTTATTTTTAATTTTTTAAAGAAATTAATAGATCTTGAAAAATCCATGCGCACAAGTTTTCCAAGGTTCTATGTAGTAATGATTGGCTATACAAAATAATATCTTAGTCTGATGTGTACTTATCTACCAATCTTCATCTGTCAATAAAATCAAAATAATATCTTAGTCTGATGTGTACTTATCTACCAATCTTCATCTGTCAATAAAATCTGCTAGGAGTTTGTTGCCTGTGGGGTGGGCTTGTGTGTGGAATAATCTTAACAGACATCACATGCAAACATCTGTTAATGTTAATTGCTGCTTTAGGGAGACATGTCTTTGATTGCTGATGACCTTGAAATGGGCATTGAGCTTAACAAATGAAAGCTTCCCTCCTCATTGCTGTTTCTGATTTATCAGTAATTTGGTCTACTTATGCAGACCATTTTCATCATCTCAGTGTGCAATAATCAACTTTTCCAATGGGTGAAGAATGAATTCATTTGGGTGCTTGGTCACATCCCTGGGTTCTCGGCTATGCTTCCAAAGATCATTGCAAAATTGCATAATCTCAAGCAGAAGTTTCTATTGTCTCCATTTCCAGATGGTGCACCATTAGATGCGGGGCCGTGTTAATTTTTAGCTATCATGTGCACATATCCAGATTGTGAGGCGAACGAGGGGGCAAGCCCCGAGAACTTCACCGCAAAGAGATTCTATGCTGACGGAACTCATCTCCCGACCTGCCTCGTAAGAACCAAGTCTCTTCTATCTGGATAGCAGAAAAGATTTTTGAGATGGAACCTGACAACTCTGGAATGTATATACTGCTGCCGGGAAATGTATTGTTCAAGGAGTGATTTAATGGATAATGACTGATATGTTTTATATGCGATAATGTTTCTTATTTGTATTACGGATCATCTTCCAAAATCAATGCACATTGTCTAATTTATGTGATTGTTGAATAAAAACAATTTAATTTGATTGTTTCTTGTAATTTATTGTTATTGGTGGTTTATTTAAGCATTTTGAACATTAAATGGATCTATTTAAATATAAAACGTAGGGAGAAACAATAAAATAAATTGAAACAAGTGCTGTCTATCTCGGACCTTTAACAGCGCTTGTTTAGTACAAACGTTGTCTATGGTGGACCTTTAACAGCGCTTGTACTAAAGAAGTGATGTCTAAGGTCCCAATAGACAGCGCTTGTTTAGTATAAGCGTTGTGAAAGGTCCACCTTTAACTGCGCTTCTTTAGTACAAGCGTAACGACTGGTTTTCGTGTAATTGGATTATCTATATTAAAATATATGCTTGGTGGATTTTCTCCTTGGATGTGTGGTTTTCGTCGCCGTAGCTTTCACTTTCGATCGTTTCGTCGTGATTTTCTAGCTTCTTCCTTCGATCGTCGATTTCGGAGTAAGTCATTCGTGACGAGCTTCAAATCGCTCATGTCTTAGAGTTAGAGTGATCTTAGAAGCCATAGGAATCTTCCCGAAGCTCCGCGATTCGAATCGGCACTTTTAGTGCATCTTAGTTGGTTCGAGAAGGCGGACCAACCGACTAGAATTCAATCTAGTCGGTCAGAACTCTTCTCCAACCGACTAGTTCTTTAAATCTACTGTACAGGAGTTACTGTTTACTCTTAGTCGGTCTAAGAACAACCACCGACCGACTAGATGTGAAACTAGTCGGTCAGAACTTGCTCTCAGACCGACTAGTTCCTTTGATTAATTTTACCTAAGCTACTGTTCCTCGTTATTCGGTTCATGAACACTCACCGACCGACTAGATTCCAAACTAGTCGGTCGACGGGCCTTCACAGACCGACTAATTCACTTCCCAGATTTTCCCCTTCTTTTGCTGTTTGATTCTAGTCGGTCACAGTTGGTCGACCGACCGACTAGTTGCTAAACTAGTCGGTCAGTAACTCTTCTTTGACCGACCAATCAGTGTCGAAACCCTAATTTCTGGGCAGCCGCCAGCTCTTCCTATTTAAACCCCCCAAACGTTTTCTTTTCTTCATTCATTTCTCCTGAGCCTCCTTCTTCCCCAAATCCTTCTCCATCTTCCCCTAGCCTTCCTCCTTCATCAAGAGCCCTTCCCCCTCTCCATTTTGGCCGGCCACCACCTCTAGGTCGCCGGAAAACCCCCAAAAATCCCCAAAACCCCATTTCTCCAGATTTTCTCCCCATTCCAGATCTGAACCCTAGGTTTCCCCGGATCGTTCTTCCGTTGCCGTGCTTGCTCGGCATCGATCTTCCGCTTCTATACGGTAGGGTTCGATCCTTTGGTTTTCTCATAACTCTCCTTGTGATTTTATTGAAACCCTAATAATAAACTAGGTTGGATGTTGTTTGATGATTGTTTCTCTGTGGCAGCGATTTCCTCTCCGTAGATAACTTTTGTGGCGTGCCTCGTTGATCATCTTCCTTGGCGTGAGGCAAGTGAAACTTGCCACTTAGGGTTTAGGCCATGTTTTAGGCCATTTGCTTGTTGTAGCGTAAAAGAGACTAGACGGTGAAATGATAGCCGCCTAGACGCCAATTGATCTAGTTTGACAACGAAACTAGATCCGTCACCTCAATTGATCTAGCTTGACAACGAAGCTAGATCCAACCCTTTTAACTTGTTGTTCATGCATATTAAACTGCCATGTTTAATTCCTTATTTGTACGCCTTACTGCAAGCCATGCCATCCATGTTGAATGTCACATTCGTAGCACACGCTACAATACTTGTGTTTCCTGGCTCGTGTTCCAGAAGCGGGCCATGTGTTGGTTGATAGCCAATACCCGATCTACTTGTTTCCGACTAGGTGCACCCTACGCCAAATACTTATGAATCGTGAACTAGAATGCGAGCTCCTGTGCGGGGCAACCCTGGCTCATTTACTGCTTGTGTGCAGGGACCCTGGCTCGTCCACATGTGGGTATTGGGGTAAGAGTTAAGCGGCCAATCAACTGGGAGTCTGCCCGATCAGCAACTGCAGTGGTAAGGCGTAAACTCTGGGTTCTGGGGTAGTGTTAAGCGGCCACTCAGTGTGAACGTCAAACAGTTCAACTGTAAGGCGTAAACATCTACAAACAACTTGAAGCGTGACTAGTGTTAAGCGTCCACTCAGTGTGAACGTCAAACAGTTCAACTGTAAGGCGTAAACATCTACAATAACTTGAAAACGTGACTAGTGAAAGGATTGAGAATGTTAGTAGCTTGGCTACTCCTGTCATGCCATGATAATTGTTCCCTTGCACTTATTGTTACACCACGTCTTACTTGTGCACTCATACTAAAACTGCCATGTCATGCATGCTTTTAGAACTGCTAGTTTGCTTTCCTTTCAGTTTCCTTGCCCAAGTCTTTTTAGACTTGCTGACATGTGCCCCTTTCTCTTTGGGTGTCGCATGTTAGTTGCCGAGCCTGAGTTTGTTGTTGAGGGCGACGAGTTCGAGGAGTTCGTGCCCGATTCTGTTGGTTGAAGAGGAGCTTGAGAATACCGGTGATCTTTCTTAGGATCTTACAGTTTCCTTTTGTTTTAGGATTCCTGTTAGTTGTCGGTGCGTGGCACCTTTGTTTATACTTTGTACTTTTGTTGGCCATGTTTGGGCCCTTAGATTCTTTTCTCTTTTAGCCTGGTGGCTTTTTCTGTGATGTTGGAATTTAATGTGATGGATATTCTGAGATTGTCTTTTGTCTCTTTTCCTTTATTATTATCTTTGTTTCGTATCGCGTTGCAAGGACCTGCAGATATAACGATTTCATGACGCTTATCAGGCGTGTGGCTTCACAGCTCCCCGTCTGTGCGGACCTTCTCACGTCTCGCCTCCACATTTTTGGGAAGCGGGGCGTGACAGGTTTTGTTGGTGGCCCATGCAGGTCCATCTTGCAATTGCGAATTATCGGAACAACGATAATAACTATGGAATGTCCATTAAATAAATTGCAACATCCGAGTCTATAGCCTTGAGTCTAGTAGTTTTCCTATGTCACTAGGTGGTAGGAAGACTTAGTTAGACGTCCGTGCTTGCTAGTTAGAGGCCCCTGATTGTTAGTTAGACTCCCCGCTAGGAGTTGATTTGGTCGTCGTAGGAGTTACCTTAGTGGTTCCTGTCTAGCTTTGACTAGGATAGACTTCTAGAATTCTTTGGTCTCTCGCTTGGGTTCATCGATTTCGGACCAAGCTGAACTCATTTCATCGCTGTCTAGCCCTTAGGGAGTCTTAGCGCTTAGTTCCATAATCTTTAGTTGGTTGACCGTAGGAGTTTCCGTAGATTTTCCTAAGTCATAACCTAGGCGTATTTATGTTTTGATCATCCGACCAAATCCCTTGCCTCGATTCCCACGACCACCACGTTTCGATAATCGTTGATCCTTCGAATGTCCCCATTCGCAAGGCTTAATTTCTTTTAAAGTTATTTTTCGATTTCCCTTATTAAAGTTTTCGCTAAGTTTAAATTTTGTTTTAAACCCGCTACATATATACTTAAATTTCTCACTTTTCGATTGAGTCAAATTCCTTGTAGATTTCGGAGTCTAATGGTTGTAATTATAATTGCTATCTCGTAACCATTTTCTAATCTATAATTTCGCATTTCGGGTTAAGGACTCTATTACTATTTTGAAAAATTCGACATACCATTTTTCTAACTATGAGATCCATTTTAATCGCATAGCATACACACTTTAAAATCTCTTCCAAGATAAATAGAACTTCAATTATTTTCATATATCAGTACTAGGTTCATTGTACTCGTACTTTAAGGTCTTGTATAAATCAGTTGTTTGGCAAATCCCGGTCCCTCTAAAAAGTATTTTAAATGTTATTTATTTGGAATTTCTCTTCAGTTTTAAAACTTGTAAGCACTTAGCATGGGCCTAAATTTTCACACTATAGTTGATCGGATTCCATTTCTGCCGAAGTATTGTATCAAGCTACTGCCGTAAATTATTTTCGAACCTCTCCGTTGCAAATCTTGACTTTTCTGAAGGTATCCTTTCGACTTCCTTTTTCCTAAGTTTACATTTGTTCGGAACTTTAAAATGTGTATACTTATACCTCATACCCTTCTTTGACTTAAATTTATTTATTTATTTGAATTTCGAAAGTTTTGACGAGATTTGATTACTGTTTATAATGTTTTTCCAGCCTTTACTTTCATACCTATTTAAATATCTCATCCCTTTTCATATATCAATTTAGTTCTGAGCGTATTTCTATTTTTCCCAATTCGATTTATAAGCTTTTCCTTTCTTATTTATGCCATTCAAATGATTCATCACGCTCCCTTAATATACCTTCCGAGTCACACATGATTTTAGCTTTCAACAAACCAAAGATATGTTCAACATTTTCTCTGTTACAATTTTTGGAAAATTACGTTTTCGTAACCATTTTCCGACCTGGACCTTCCATAAATTGGTTTTTAAGCTTATTACGAATTTTGATAAACCTACTACTAAGTTTTCCGTTCACCATACATGCTTTTAGAATAATTTCTAAACTAAATTGAATTTCGAATATTTTCATATATCCGTGCTAGGCTCATTAGCCCGTATGTTAAGAGCTTTGTGTAAAACGATTTCTTTTGGCAAATCCTGGTTACACTAAAAGGTGGTTTCAATATTGATTATTTAAGCTGTTTCCTGGCTTAAAGACTTTGAAAGTATTTAGCACGAGTTTAAAATTCTTTCATTAATTTAATTTCGTTTCGAAACTTTTGCCAACATTGTTAAATCACTGCCGTATAATATTTTCTAAAACTACGTCCTTAATGTTCGTATGAACGCTTTACTTCCTTTCATAATGATTTCCGTTAAGCCAATAAATCATTTCCTCTTATTATGTGTATTCAACTCAAACTTATTTCGAACAACTTATTTTATCGATCTTCAAATATCGTTTATGCGGAGGAGAACTCCAACTTTTCAAAATATGACCGTTTTATACTTTTAGTGTTTTTGACTTTCGCTATTCACGTACCATTTCCGAAAACTTATGAGAGTAATGTTTACGTCTTTCTTCCCCGCCTAAACATCCACAATTATATCTCCGTTCCACTTGATCTATTTACCTCCTTGTCCTCGCCCTACCTGAACCCATTTTTACGATCTTGTTTCGTTGCGCCATCTAATCTTGGTTTCCTTCTTTCTACTTAGTTATTCCACTAGTGTTTGCCGTTATTTACGTCGCGCCAGTTTAGTAGTGGGTCCTTAGACTTTTGGTGATGTTGTCGTAGCGCATGTACCCAAGTTGAGTATGTAGGCTTGAAGAGAGTACCCCCTATAGCATGATAATGTTTGCCTATTGTGTGATATATACATACTCAGAGTTATTCATGATGTTATGAAATTGTAAGTGTGTTAATATTTATGGATATGTGCGAGGATAGCTATACCACTCTAGGGGCGTCTATGTATATAAGATTCTGTATTGGAATGTCTGAATAGAGTGTATGTAGTTGGAGATACTTATGATGGTTGAAATAATATGATTGGTGAAACTATATGTATGCTGGGTGTGATAATAATAGGTGTACGTATAGTTAAAGTGGGTAGGCCTATTATGTGACCTATGTGTTGTACGCGTGAGTGTGTGCTCGTACGTAGTTACGTATTACGCTTAGACGTAAGTAGTTATGTTCTTGCTGCGTGAGTATATAGATGATATACCTGTGTTAGTAGAAATATAATTTTGATTGGTATTGCTTGCTTTTATGGATGTTGTGTGCGTGTATGCCATGAGGTATACCCGGCTATTGCATATCTTAACTAATGGATGAAGTAAGTGTATTGGTGTGCCAATTATAGATGGATGGATATGGTATGAATATATGATACATGTATGTGACTATACGATGACTGTACTTATTAGGGGGAATAATGTAATTATAGATGTGCTAATGTTTGTAATAATATCATGGTATATGAAGTGATTGAAATATGCGATATTACCTGATTAGATATTAAGGGTGTCGACATTTAGATATGTATGTGGTTATGTTGGTAGACGTGTATGCATTAGATAGTATTGGCATATGTATGGATGCTATGTTATGTATATGGAATTATTCTGCTATGATTTTGAGTCTCACTCAAGCTTGAGTGGGTATACTCTATGTACGTTGGTGTATTTGTATGTGGTTGGTGTATAGTGATGGATGATGTATGTATAATGTTTGGATTGTTTGTTTCCGGTTGTGTTACGCACATGATTGTGGGTCACTAACCAGTATATAGTTATAGGTGTTGGTCTTGTGGTATAGATATTTACTAAGGACTTGTCCGTGTGAACGTATGTGTGCTAGCTAAACTAAGCGTGTTAATGTACTGAGTTTGAAATTGTATGATTGGTATACATGGATGAAATGTTAGCGTGTATGGGTGTGCACCATGCACGGGTAAGTATGTGCCTAGTTATAAGTTTTGGTGACTATGATATGTTGGGCGTGTCGTGAGTATAGTTATAGGGCCGTATGTGATGTGAAGATATGGTGAAATATTTACATGCACTTTGAATGACTATATTTGTGAAGTTATAGTAATGGTGAATGTGTATTAGATATAGTAAGACTTGTTTGAATAATGGCGTGGTGCGACTACATGTGTCGATGTGTTTGGTATTGGATGTATACTAGGAAATATTAGGGAGTAATATACCCATGGTTGCTTGTTGCATAGGTAGCTATCTACACGTAGAGCGATGGTTGTATTTGCTAAGTGTGAGACAAATCTTTTGTGAAAATCTGAACTATTGTTTGTGCTAGGTAACATGTACCCATATTTCACAGTCACAGGCAGATTTGTGGCAGATACACATCCACCACCGACAGATCCATGGAAGATGAGAGCGAAATTTCCCCAAATTTGTGCGGCCGAGCGCGGGCTTAATTCGTTCTCTATCTATTCTCTCTCCCCGAGACCCTACCTCTCTCTCTCTCTCTCTCTCTCTCGCGATCGGGGGTCTCTCTCTGGAGGCTATCGGCGACCGGCCCAACTCTCTCCCAGACACCTTGTTATCGGCGACCGCCTCCCCCCCGAGACGCCAAGGTATTTCTCCCTCTCCCGTGCATGCTTCACTCTCTATTATCTCCTTTAGGGTTTTGTAGATCCAAAAACTCTAACAATCCCCAAAGCGTTACATCTGTAGATCGCAATCTCATTAGGGTTTCTAGTTCAAATTCTTTGTTTTTTATCATGGTAGTTAGAGGAGGAGAGAGGGAAATGGCCGAAGCCGAATCGAAGGCGGTGATCCCTGAATCTATTCTAAAGAAGCAGAAGGGGGCGGGAGAGTGGGCCCTAGTGAAGAAGCAGGCTCTCGATGCGAAGAAGAAGGACCGAGAGAATTGCAAGCTGATCTTTAGCAGAGCCATTCAGAACTCCAAGGAGTACGGGAACAAGGTACTAGAATTCCCAACAAAATCACTTCTTTTCGTTTTTATGGCTGTTTTTCAATGATGTATGAAATGGGTATTTGTTAATTTTTTTTCATTTATTCTTATTTTTAAGGAGAAGGAATTGATCAATTTGAAGAGAGAGGCATCAGGTAGAAGTTAGCAGTTGCTCTCAACTGGAATATGAAGTTAACTTTTTGACTAATCCGCTGTTTAAATTAATTTCAAGGTCAGAGATCAACATAAAACCATGGAAGGCTCTGCTTGAAGAACTGAAGGAAGGAAACAAGAGAGTGAAGTGGATGGATAGGGAGCCGTATGGTTACTGGAAGGGAAATCTGGTGGTAGCCACGACTCGGATGGAGCTTCTCAGGTGCAACGTTTCGGAAGACAAAGACTGGAATGCTCGAATTTATGCTTAGGTACTGGCATTGATTCGTCCATTCCAAGTTTCAACTTGATGTGTTAATCGATCAATGTGTTCACAGTTATCCTACAGGAGTGGCTCCGTGAGATGAAGAAAGGGTTCAAGCAATCGGACCTAGCCAATCAATGTGTTCACATGTACAAGATATATATCGAGGGCTCTGCATGGTCGGTGAGTGACACATACATTCTGGCATGCGACTCAATGTCATTGACAGTGAAGCCAGTAATGAACTTTGAACAAACAGCAATACTTAGCTCCGTTCCTGAGTTCAACGTGCACGTCCTTATTTTCCCTCTATCATGGCATCCGAGGGCCTTAAATCCGTGGCATCATTGCTACTCTTCATCAATGTTGTAAAGTATGTAGTTGTCGTTGCGATTGCTGCTTGGGCTCTAAACTATGGCATCGATGAGACTCCTGAAGTAGGTAATATGCTTTTCATCCATCAGTGCATTCTAAGCGAAGCCTAGACTTAAACTAATTCTGATAATTTTTTGTGTGGGTGTTGTGCAGTGCAAGGACTCACACTATCAGCTAAATTGTTTCCTATATACTATCATATCGAAAACCTGGCGACAAGATTATTCATGATTTACTCGCTCGTGGCTAAGCTTGTAGACATTACCGCCTCACTCTCTGGGCTGCATAATGTCATGGAATGGATGGCTTCGAGCTTGTTATCAGCTTCAGCTTCTTCGATAGTTGCTTGGGCCCTCACTCCCTTGGCCATGAGGTAATATTGATTGATTATTTATGTCATCCTTTGACGATGGCGATACTGATGTCGATCTTTTTGCAATCTTTATAGGTTGGCATGTAAGGAGATCGCAATAAGTCCTAGGACCGTAACCCTGGTAAGTCGAAAGCATATGAAAAATTCTTATCAATTTTATTGGAGCAAACATGTCGAAATTTTTGTTATGTTTATGTATCTTGCGCGACGACATGTAGAGTGCAATGGAGACTCTGACCAACATCCTCAACGGCACACAGCTATTTTGCACAAGAGCAATCCAAGCAGGGGTCACTGAGACAACAAGCGTCCCTTCATCACTGGAAGAGCTTGAGAGCATGCTTAATGATGGATTAAAGCTGGTTCGTTCCCGAATGCTGAAATAGCCAACTGGCTTATTTATTTTTGATAAGTAATAAGCCCATCAAGAGGTTAGTATTGAGAGACCGCTTCATTCAAATTTTAGTTATAAACTGGTATACTCGGGTTTTATAAAAATAGTTATTTTAGTAAATATGAATTTAATAAGTTAGTGAAGTGTAAATTTTGTACATATGATCTGCAAATTTGTTTCTAATCTAATTCTACAGGGAAAACTGTAAAAGCAACATGATGTATTTAGTAAAAGGGTACAACTTAAAATAGTCTTATTAACTATATGAGATTGTTGTATTCTTAACAATTCAAGACAAAAGCTAGTCCATATGTCCATAAATAAACATGGAAACAAAAATTCTCCAAAATTTTTTGTGTGTGTTTATGAACACAGTGATTGGTTAACTTGCAAAAAGTGAATATTGACATGCATATGTAATTCATGAATCCATTTCTGGTATCTTTTACATCACTCCATAGGTTGGATTGTCCATTACACATGAAAAGGTCACCCAGCCTTAGCTTCCTTAAAGGTTAAAGCCAAACATCTACAACAGAAGCACTGAGTGAAGATGATAATCTATGCTGCCTAAGTGATATCAAAGGTTGTTTGCTAAAAACCAGATACATAGATAATAATAAAATAGAGAAAGTTAGTTCTCACTTCATTTGTACAAGGTAAGCACCTAAAACTTTTTCCAGCAATTCATATGCTCCAGTATCTTTTGTATTTTAGGTTTTCCCCTCGAGAGTGTCCATGCTACTAGATTAAGACTTTGTCAGATTTTTCTTAGAAGCATTTGATACTTCAACTTTTGGCTTCTTAACAGGCAACTAGGATAACCAATATTCTGCAACAATGTATGTCGACACCAGTCAACTTGTCCCAACCCTGTCAGGTTTTTATAACAAAATGAGACTCCATTTTGCTAAATTAGCTGGTAAGATTACCATCGATAGCATGTTACGCTAAACAAATCATTTTAATTGAACTTGCAAACTGCATCTTCAATAGCCAAGCATAATGATTTACACTACTTACACTGCTGTGCAAAAGATACCAGAATCACTTAAAATTTCTGATAATTCCAAAACGAATTTGACAGAAATAAGGCAACCATATAGCAAATTCTGAACAAATAAAAGAAATCAATCCACTTAGGCACTGTTTGGTCATCAAAATGCCCCTTTAAGACTTCTTGTCATGGAAATTAGGCTTTAGTAAATGTTTGTGCTAATGTTTATTATGATTGAAAACTCAGCTGTATGATGTTCTTGACCGTCACTGCTAAAGTGTTTCCCAAGTCAACATCAAGTTGATCATCAGCTGTTTACTATCGACTCATCAAATTGACATCTCAATTAGATAAATATAAGATCAAGTTTATTCTGTATAAACATTTATGAGAAAGTTATGTCCAAGCTTGACTTGATGATCAGTCTTCCTTTAAGCTAACATAACAAACCATTTCGGGCATATACAAGCAATTCATGCACAGATCATTCACCTGCACATTTGTAACTAGTCTACTATTCAATAAAGCATTGTGTTTAAATTTGTGATTTGGAAAATTACTTTCAATCTCATTTGCATGTATTTAATGACACACCTTAGCATCTTCAACCAGATTGGAATCATTATCATATAATAAGGTGAGAGCACTAGAATCTACATCAGAGTAAAGATTGACTAAACGGTCTCTCAATACTTTTAATGAAATTAGTGTCTACAATTGTCTATCCTTATTTATTTGTTGGATTGCCGGAGTTCTCTACAGGCCATCTACAAACAATAAAGTTGTCCTAATGACATTAACCTAATAAATAACCTCTGGAGATTGTGGTGCTGAAATTAGGCATATGTTCTGCATAAAGATAATGAGTTTTTTTAGTTAATAAATACATTTCTTGATCATATTTCTCCAAACAGTTGGTCTTATTTCAATCTTTTACATGTCGAATAGCATGCAAATCGGAGGCTTTTTGACGAGTGATGCTGCGGAGCCGTGAAACTTTTGCCGTTTCAACATGGACTGGGCGATCAGGTGCCACCAGTGCTGCATCCTCAGTCCGCCGGAGGTTTGGCTCAACTGTGAATACCCAGTTGCTGACCTCTCCCAAAACATCTGAAGGATCTTCTAGCAGGCCTCCCGGTTTTCTAATCATCAAGCTCCAAGAAAATTAACAAGCTGGAATGTTTTCTAATCAACATGTATATGTGGTTTATAGTGATGTCATCTGGTGATGTTTTGATTGCAAACTCTTTAAGAAATGAAAATTTGGCTAGACTTCATCATTCTTGCATGTTATGTTGTTAATTATATATGTTGGTTGTTTGAGTGTCGCCGCTTGTCGATATGCGCAAAACGGGGGAATGGACATTGATTCATATAAATGCGCGTAGTTGTAAATATGTTGGGCCGAATTTTTTTGATTTTCTAATTTTTTTAAAAAAATATTGAACATTAGCCACAGAATGTCCGTGGCTAATGCTCATTAGGCACGGACAGTCCCGAGGTTGATGAGAATTAGCCGCATAAGTTTTGTGGCTAATAATCTTTATTAGCAACAGAATGTCCATGGCTAATGGGTACTAGCCATAGATTCTTTTGCCACAGCCTATTCCGTGGCTAATGATGACATTTTTTCCGTGGTTATATGGATTACATTAGCCACGGACGTCCGTGGCTAATTGTCCGTGGCTAAATTATCCGCCGCGGAATTTCTTCTATTTGCCACGGAATTTTTCTAATTAGCAATGCCACTTTTCCCCATGGAACATTAGCCACAGAATTTATAAAAGTCCGTGGCTAATGTTTATTAGCCACGGATTTTGGGGTATTAGCCACGGATTTGTCCGTGGCTAATGTCCAATTTTCCAGTAGTGTGTGAGACAAATCTTTTGTGAAAATCTGAACTATTGTTTGTGCTAGGTAAGTAGTAGCTATATAATGGAGGTATACAAATGATTGAAATACATGTATGAGTACAAATGACTGTGATAGGTATAAGAGCATAACATGCGTGAATGAAAACGTGTTAGTAGTAATAATGTTTGACTATCTAGTGCGTATATATATATATATATATATATAAGCACATGTAATGACTACCTTTGGTTTAAAGTATGACGTGAAATGTTTTGGGATAGTTAATAGGGCGACTAGATATGTTAGAAAGTCCGAGGACAGACTTTATTCTAAGGTGGGTAGGATGTAACGACTGGTTTTCGTGTAATTGGATTATCTATATTAAAATATATGCTTGGTGGATTTTCTCCTTGGATGTGTGGTTTTCGTCGCCGTAGCTTTCACTTTCGATCGTTTCGTCGTGATTTTCTAGCTTCTTCCTTCGATCGTCGATTTCGGAGTAAGTCATTCGTGACGAGCTTCAAATCGCTCATGTCTTAGAGTTAGAGTGATCTTAGAAGCCATAGGAATCTTCCCGAAGCTCCGCGATTCGAATCGGCACTTTTAGTGCATCTTAGTTGGTTCGAGAAGGCGGACCAACCGACTAGAATTCAATCTAGTCGGTCAGGAACTCTTCTCCAACCGACTAGTTCTTTAAATCTACTGTACAGGAGTTACTGTTTACTCTTAGTCGGTCTAAGAACAACCACCGACCGACTAGATGTGAAACTAGTCGGTCAGAACTTGCTCTCAGACCGACTAGTTCCTTTGATTAATTTTACCTAAGCTACTGTTCCTCGTTAGTCGGTTCATGAACACTCACTGACCGACTAGATTCCAAACTAGTCGGTCGACGGGCCTTCACAGACCGACTAATTCACTTCCCAGATTTTCCCCTTCTTTCGCTGTTTGATTCTAGTCGGTCACAGTTGGTCAACCGACCGACTAGTTGCTAAACTAGTCGGTCAGTAACTCTTCTTTGACCGACTAATCAGTGTCGAAACCCTAATTTCTGGGCAGCCGCCAGCTCTTCCTATTTAAACCCCCCAAACGTTTTCTTTTCTTCATTCATTTCTCCTGAGCCTCCTTCTTCCCCAAATCCTTCTCCATCTTCCCCTAGCCTTCCTCCTTCATCAAGAGCCCTTCCCCCTCTCCATTTTGGCCGGCCACCACCTCTAGGTCGCCGAAAAACCCCCAAAACCCCCAAAACCCAATTTCTCCAGATTTTCTCCCCATTCCAGATCTGAACCCTAGGTTTCCCCGGATCGTTCTTCCGTTGCCGTGCTTGCTCGGCATCGATCTTCCGCTTCTATACGGTAGGGTTCGATCCTTTGGTTTTCTCATAACTCTCCTTGTGATTTTATTGAAACCCTAATAATAAACTAGGTTGGATGTTGTTTGATGATTGTTTCTCCGTGGCAGCGATTTCCTCTCCGTAGATAACTTTTGTGGCGTGCCTCGTTGATCATCTTCCTTGGCGTGAGGCAAGTGAAACTTGTCACTTAGGGTTTAGGCCATGTTTTAGGCCATTTGCTTGTTGTAGCGTAAAAGAGACTAGACGGTGAAATGGTAGCCGCCTAGACGCCAATTGATCTAGTTTGACAACGAAACTAGATCCGTCACCTCAATTGATCTAGCTTGACAACGAAGCTAGATCCAACCCTTTTAACTTGTTGTTCATGCATATTAAACTGCCATGTTTAATTCCTTATTTGTACGCCTTACTGCAAGCCATGCCATCCATGTTGAATGTCGCATTCGTAGCACACGCTACAATACTTGTGTTTCCTGGCTCGTGTTCCAGAAGCGGGCCATGTGTTGGTTGATAGCCAATGCCCGATCTACTTGTTTCCGGCTAGGTGCACCCTACGCCAAATACTTATGAATCATGAACTAGAATGCGAGCTCCTGTGCAGGGCAACCCTGGCTCATTTACTGAGCTCGTGTGCAGGGACCCTGGCTCGTCCACATGTGGGTATTGGGGTAAGAGTTAAGCGGCCAATCAACTGGGAGTCTGCCCGATTAGCAACTGCAGTGGTAAGGCGTAAACTCTGGGTTCTGGGGTAGTGTTAAGCGGCCACTCAGTGTGAACGTCAAACAGTTCAACTGTAAGGCGTAAACATCTACAAACAACTTGAAGCGTGACTAGTGTTAAGCGTCCACTCAGTATGAACGTCAAACAGTTCAACTGTAAGGCGTAAACATCTACAATAACTTGAAAACGTGACTAGTGAAAGGATTGAGAATGTTAGTAGCTTGGCTACTCCTGTCATGCCATGATAATTGTTCCCTTGCACTTATTGTTACACCACGTCTTACTTGTGCACTCATACTAAAACTGCCATGTCATGCATGCTTTTAGAACTGCTAGTTTGCTTTCCTTTCAGTTTCCTTGCCCAAGTCTTTTTAGACTTGCTGACATGTGCCCCTTTCTCTTTGGGTGTCGCATGTTAGTTGCCGAGCCTGAGTTTGTTGTTGAGGGCGACGAGTTCGAGGAGTTCGTGCCCGATTCTGTTGGTTGAAGAGGAGCTTGAGAATACCGGTGATCTTTCTTAGGATCTTACAGTTTCCTTTTGTTTTAGGATTCCTGTTAGTTGTCGATGCGTGGCACCTTTGTTTGTACTTTGTACTTTTGTTGGCCATGTTTGGGCCCTTAGATTCTTTTCTCTTTTAGCCTGGTGGATTTTTCTGTGATGTTGGAATTTAATGTGATGGATATTCTGAGATTGTCTTTTGTCTCTTTTCCTTTATTATTATCTTTGTTTCGTATCGCGTTGCAAGGACCTGCAGATATAACGATTTCATGACGCTTATCAGGCGTGTGGCTTCACAGCTCCCCGTCTGTGCGGACCTTCTCACGTCTCGCCTCCACATTTTTGGGAAGCGGGGCGTGACAACAAGCGATGTTAAAGGTCTACCTTTAATAGCGCTTCTTTAGTACAAGCGCGGTTAAAGGTGGACCTTTAACAACGCTTGTTAGTACAAGCGCTGTTAAAGCTCCACCTTTAACAGCGCTTGTACTTATAAGCGCAGTTAAAGGCCCACCTTTAATAGCGCTCTCTATTGGGACCTTTAACAGCGCTTGTACTAAACAAGCGCTCTCTATTGGGACCTTTAACAGCGCTTGTAAAGCGCTATTAAAACCAGCCCCCCTTTAGCTGCGACGAGATAGACATCACACATAAGCACTGTTAAAGACCTTATTTAAGTGCTGTTAAAGGTTCCTTTTGTAGTAGTGTATGTGACCGCATGGACCAGGGCATAGCAACAACCCCAAGTGGAGCCTACGTGGTCGCGTCGTCTGAGCCAAGCGACCGTGTAGAGGAGATGAGAAGATGTGATATTTCGAAGCCACCCGGTCGCGTCCCTGAAGCCAAACGAATGCATCGTGCAAGCTGAAGGAAGAGAAGAATCAAGACGACGCGGTCGAGTCACTGAAGACGATGCGGTCGTGTCCGCCCATGCTGTGATAAGACCAAACGGCCGCTTCATGCACCATTTTAGATCAAAATTGGGGCAGAAGAACCCCAGACGACGCGACCACGTGGCCTAGCCATGCGGTCGCATCGCCTGTAGTGTTTTGGGTTTATTTTACGCATTTGGGTCACGCGATAGCGTCATCCTAGGTTTTGGGGCCTGAGTGGGCGCCGTCAAGGGGTAATTTTGGGGGGTTTTGAGCAACATATATACTTTTTTGAGTCCCCTCTACGTGAAGGATCTCATCAGAACCCTTTTTGCAAACTTTTCAGAGCCTTTTCAGCTTTATTTTTCCTATTTCCTCTGTAGCTCTGAGTTATTCTCTTTGTTTTATTTTGACTTTTAGTTTAATAATTGAATAATGAATTCTCCATTAATTGCTCTTGTGATTTTTGGGTTGTTTGCTATTCGGTCCATATCATATTCTGTTGAAATGAATGTTCTATCAATGAATCTTATCATCTATTGTTGCATGGATTGTGAGTATAGATCATATAGGGCCAATGAGTTGAACCCTATTGGAGTAAACTGTGGATTGGTGATTTGTTGTGAAATTGTTGAGTGATTGAGGATGAGGGGTATGCTAGGATGATTATTATCAATGTTGATCGGATTCCCCCTTCGCGAGTAATTAGATTAATTCACGGCTAGCATCGGGGTTAATTTAGGGGTTTCTATTATGTTGATCATTACTATCGATTCGTACGGCTAGCGTCGGTGATCGATTAGAGCCCTCCTAACATAGATCCGAATCCTAATCCATGAGAGTGGCATGGAGGAAGATTGTGGACATTCGTAGGACGTAATGCATCTAACGCGTATCGACGCACGGCTAGCATTGGTGTCGATACGGGTTAGGTAGTCCTATCATGCATCATGAGAGTATGGGATATGGTTAATATATGTGGATATCTCATCATGCACCACGAGAGTGGGAGGTGAGAGAATCGCCTTAGATTAGACGACCTCTCCCGAACCTCAAGAACTCAAAAATCAATTAACGCTAATCAATCCTAGTTTTGTCCAATGGTGGGGATATCCATGTCCTAGAGCTTTTATTATTGATGTTCCCCTTAGTTCCTATAGATCTCGACCTTTCACTCGCTTGCGTAGCTATTGATTTAGAAGAAACTAGTAGCTATAGCTGCCTCCTAGAGGATGGCCCGTTTAGCGCTACAACTACACCGTGCGCTTGTGGCTACAAATTTAAAGTTGTCATACGAACGCGAACACCTTCAAATATCATAGCGTCTTGTTTCACCAGGTAACATCAGCTTTCTCGCTTATCCATGACCCGGTTCATGTGTTGTCGAGGTAGCGTTGGGAGACTTGGCTTTCAGGCTTGTGGTCTTCCTGATGAGGTGGGCTCCTAATTAGGCTGACCGCCACAGCTCTGGCCAGAATGGTTCGGTAATGGGCGGCTTGAAGGGTGCAGCTCGAAGGGGTAGGTCTGACAGGCCGGCAGGGGCAGATCGACAACCTTGGTAGTGGATGGCCATACAATCTCTACATGCTGGGGTCCTAGAGCTCAACTGAAGCTCCGACGTTTGGCTCGAGTTTAGGGGAGAGGCAGATTAGCGAGCGTGCTCGAGTTTCAATAAGAGATCTAAGCTAGTCGGGAAGAGGGATCTATGTCCACCATGGTTCGATCCTCCCAACCAACCTCTTGCTTCCTTGATAGCAGAAATCCACCAAACTCCAACAGTTGTGTTGAATCCGAAGAAGACATAGGTGGATGACCCAACCTCGTGCACTGTGGACTAAAAGGTTTACAAGAAAAACAACCCTAAATTAGTGATTAAATTGATTTGGTAATCTAATTGATTTTTGATCGCTTCAAACGATATCCAAAGATTGCATAGCTCTAGAAAATGGAAGGAGGAGGTTTCCAAAGCTGGAGGAACTCGGATCGGTCGGGAGCGGAGTGACGTCTACCGCCCCCTCATGAGTTGGCCTTTCAGGCCTTTGATTGGTGTGGTAAGTTGACATCGTCTATATTAGACGGGGATGTCGACTCCGTGTTTCTCCCGCATATCCACTAACTGTTGACGGATGGGTCAGTCATCCAGTAAATATGAGCCGATAAGGACGCCTACATGGTGTGGACCCTTCATCAGCTGAGAAGTGGGACCCGCGGAGAGGAGCCCTTGGGTCATGGATAGCTAGGACTCAGTTCATTTGGAGAGGATTGAACTAGCTTTGCGATATCTCCATTGGTTTGCACCATAAGAAAATCGTCAGGGAGTCGGAGCTGGGGCCCGACCGATTCCCCTCCGACGCTCAAGTCAGTTCAGAGTGAAAGAAAATTTAAAGTGCAAAATGTCAGTAGATAGCATTCTGATACTTCATGTTAGGATCTGGCCTCTCCTTCTCCATCATTTTTCGGAGTATTTATCCTCTTCATGGCTTTGTAACTTCCCCCCGCTAACCAAGTGGCTTTAGTGGAGATCATGGTCATCATCAAGATAGGCCATTCATGTCGCTTCATGTGATTAACTCCCCCATGAATGACCATTAATTCTCTCGTTAGTGGCCACTTAAGGGTGGTCATGATGAAGGGTAACCGTTCACTATTGATGGCCCTTCACGAGAAAGATGACAATAGGCCATGTGCCGATATATTAATGCCCTAACCACTCCAGGCCAGTATGAGATGTAACAATAGTGTAGCAGAATAAACGTGGAGCCTGTTCACAGAATTGCATTTATTGATATAATTGCATTACAAACATCTCGTGAAATCTTGCATCCAGTCGTTCGGGAGACGTCGCTGCTTCCGAAACGACGTCTGCTGTATGTGATCAGATCTAGTGCTGCCATGAAGGCTGGTTGTCGCGAGAGAAACATGTGGCATGCATCCAGGCCAAGCCAGCTAAAATCTAATCTCATTTGGCCGTTGCAAAGTGCAGCGTCTCTCTCATTGCCCACGTGAAGGAAGTTTCTTCATATTATTTCCAGCGATGAATCGGATCCGTTGACATGGCAATCCTCTTGTTTTATGATGTGATCGAATCCCACATGAAAACACTTTGATGTCGAGGGTTGGCCTGATGTGAACAAGCAGCGGACAAAGAGCAAGGACGGGAGAAATAATTTTAAAAAACTTGTGGAGGTGAGACGAGGAGAAAGGAGGATCAGAAAGAGAGCGAGAAAAAGACATGAAGTCAAGACACGAGGCTAATAGCTAGAGACGCAAATTTTCATGTTTCTTTTTAAATTAAGGGAGTGGGGTTAACGAATGCTGAAAGGAGCTTGACACAAGAAAGGTTTATCATTGGTTCGTTAAAAAACGCATAAACAAATCAAAAACAAAATGATTATGAAAGCAATTTTCTTAAGTGGACGATGTTAGCAAACATCCTAATTTTCACCTTACATTAAGATTACATAACATGATGTATGTTCCATAACATTAAACTTTTATTCATATTTGTTTTCGTATAAAATTTCAAATTACATGGATCGGTGAACGACTCCTGCTTCAAGGGCCACAACAAAAAAGACTCGAGTATTGTTATTATCATGATTTTAAGTAGGGTGTGAATTAGTCACATCTCTCATAAGTTGAGAAACTTCCAGACATGAAATTTTCAAATGACAATCTCCTTTGCCTCAGATGGAACCATCACATTTAGAAATTTAAAATGATGTGCAAATGGGAGTTATCAGTCACATATCACTGGGCAAAACTCTGTACAGGTTCCACAATTCTTATGACCAGGTTTATTCTAGAAATAAAAGTTGATGCTTGCACATTCGTTTGGCTCAATCTGGACAAAAAATGTGGGGGATAATTTATATCAAACTCGTGATCTCAGAGTGTTTTCATGTTGGATTCGGACCAGAGAGCAAAACAAAGAGGAACGTCCTATTCACAAATTCGATTCATCGATCACTGAAAATAATATGAAGCAACTTTCTTCACATGTGCAACGATAGGGGCGATGCACTTTGCATGGACCACAAGAGATTAGGGCTTATCAGGCCAGGCCGGGATGTATGTCACGTGTTAATTTCCCTGGCGGCCACTGATCACATGCGGCAGACGTTGTTTCGTAAGCAGGGACGTCACCCTAACGAATGATGCAGGCTTCGCAGTGTTGTTTTGTGAATGCAATTAGATCGATAATTGTTTCTCTGAATATGCTACACGCTTATTATGAAATTCTGCAACAGCAAATTTTCAACAAGGCGAAATGTGATGATATCAATGGCTGAAAGTAATTAAATGGTTCCAGTTGCATCACATATATCACATATTCTCTTTTTCATGCTTTCAAGTTCAAGTTCAAATCTCGCAAACAAAACTGGAATTAAACAAGACTATCTCTCTTGCACGACCTTGACCAGACTTTGATCAGTAAGTAAAGATCCATTCAACGTATACCCCATAGCCATGGTTGAGGGACACGCCATATAAAATTAATAATGTCTGAAGGGGCATCCACTGTGGCACCAAACATCCTGCTCCATGAATCCAAGGCAATGTTTCGTCACAAGATATCGACAGGGGCATTGAGAACACACCAACATCGGATTTTGTATAGGAAGGATCAATTGAAGATCTTCGGACACTTTCATGGTGTCTATATTCAAGGTTTTGAACGAGCATACGGTCATTGGAGTCAATCTATTAGCACAATGAGAGCTTTCATGGAAACATCAGCAGAAGAGCCAAGAAGCAGAGAACATTAATCAAGATTCTGTTGTCTGCTACATGTTTTCTAATTAATATAAAACATTAGGAATAAATTCAATCCCTCCGTCACTTTAATGTTAATTTATGCTTCAAACTTGGAATATGGGAGTTGACACGGCCGTGCGTGTCAGAAAATGTATCAGCTCACTTCGCAGATTTGACACGATCGTGTTGGTCCAACCGATCTGACAGTCAACTCTATGTTTTTTACTGACACGTCCATGCCGCATGGTCGTGTTGACATGCAACTCTCTGGTCATCTAGTGACACGGCCGTGCAGCACGGCCGTGCTGATTGTTCTGGAGCAACAGACTGATTACGCAGTTTTGACACGGCCGTGCTGATATGCGGCACAAGCTAGTACACCTAGAAACTCTAATACGCCCAGATTTCATCTTCTAATCTGGAACGTTGGTTTCTATTGTGGTTAAATCAGATGGACATGATTGGAAACACTCTTCTCTCGACACCCATAAAACCTAATATGTCAGATATCAGCTTCTAATCTGGACGTTGATTTCTATTGGGGTTAAATCGGATGGACATTGTTGCGGGTAAAAATCCGCTAACACAGAATTTGTTTTGAAATGAGAATCACGGATACAATGATTACAAGTCTAGGGGGTTAGACGAGGCTAATCACGATTGGAAGGATCTTTGCAGATGGAAACTCCAAGGTCGCCCTTCAACCGGTGTGAGTCACCCGTCTAATGGAGTTGATCGCACAAGGTTGCCTCAACCGCCAACAGTGAAGCGAACTACCTGCGAGGAAGACAACTCGTCAGAAAGGCAGGGCTGGGTGCCAGCCCGTAGCCTCTTCGATGCTTAAGTTAGTGGGTGACTGTAGGGAGAGCGTTTAACACCCTTGGCGATCTAAGAGCCTGATCGGTACTTGTGTGGCGAACTAGTGTGGAAGGAGCGAATATGTGGGAGATATTCGGCCTTGTGTATAAATATAGGTCTTAGGAATTCTTACAGATTAGCCAGCCCCTTTCTCGTTGGAGGAGAAGGGGTATTTATAGGTTGCTGGAGTTGGTTGCTTTAGTTGAGTTGGCAGTGTCAGGGATCCGGCTATGGATGTCAGAGCCGAACGTGTCAGGCACACTTTTGTCAGGCCGTCAGAGCCGTTAATGTCAGGTGTGCTTTTGTCAGGCTGTCCGACGACGAAACGGCTAGGCGCGCTTTCGGTAGGCGATCAGTCGGTCAGGCGGCAAAGCGGCCATGTGCACTTTTGTCAAAGTTGTCTGTAGTGAAACTGCTAGTGGCGTGTTGTCTTCCTCCGAGAGCGGACTATGCTTGGATGGAAAGGTAGGTGAGCTGCTTTGAGGCGAGCTAGGGAGGAAGCTCGATACGCTAGAGGGTTCCTCTTCGGCTTGATTGATGAGTCCATAACCCCTGTTAACATAGGCTACTCCGAGGTTCGACGAGCTTCTCTTAGCCTTGTCGAGCTGGGCTTTATTCCGGAGATCTGATGGGCTAATCCTTGGGCTTTGGAGATGCAGGTCCAGGATAGGTTGGCCGATCTTGAGGTCGTAACAATTGCCCCCGTCATTCGAGTTCAAAACGGGAAGTCCGGATCGGCTTGGATGGTGCACTTCACTCTATTGGATGACAGCTGCAACATTAACTGAAAGTCGACCGTCGAATCCCTAAAGTCATCATGACGATTTGGTAGCAGGGGATATCCAAGCGCCCCCGCCGTTCAGCGTGCGACACGTGCTGCGTACGGCTCTGGGGAGAAGATGAGGTGACACCTCCGCTTTAGATCTTACCAGGTGGCCCACTTTTGACGGTAGAGATCGCCTGACGCTTTCTATAAAACCAGGAAGGGGGGAACGGTCGGAGGCTCCTGCTTTTGAATTTGAAATTTCTCTTCGGTCTTTGTCTTCAAACATTCGCAGCCATTCTTGTTTCGTCGGAGCTCCTGTGATCTCTCACCCTTAGGTATTTCCTTCTTCTTCTTATCAGATGACTTCTTCCGGGCCTTCTTCTTCTAACAAACACGCCGAGAAGCACATCAACGAGTTCATCGATGTTAGCTCTGAGGGGGCAGAGGAGCAGGCGGTGTCGTCGGAGTCTTAACCGTAGGAGTGGGAAGCAGTCCCCGCTGTCCCTCGACGTTGACGGCCCCTAAGGGATTAGAAAAGAAGGGTCCAAAGCCGTCCATCGGTGGTGCTACAACAACGGGTTCGACGGAAATCCTGGCCATAGCTCCCAAAACAAAACACATCAGCCGCGCCAAAATTCGTTCCAAGTATATCTGACAGCCCTATGACGTTCGCCTCCCCACCCCCGATGAACGGGTCTGTTCGCCCAGGGACAACGAAGTTGGGGTCTATGTTCTGACCTTCGAGCTCGGGCTTTGATTTCCACTCCACCCCTTCTATCTGCACATGCTGAACTTCCTCGAGCTTCCGATCTTTCAATTAATGTCAAACTCGATCAGTGCCATGGTTGGGTTCCTTGTTATCTGCTTCGGTAGTGGTATAGACCTGACCTTGCCGTTGTTCCTACATTTCTTCGAAGCGAAGCAGCGAGGAGCGTACTACTGTGTCTGTGCGAGGAGGGACCGACATCTTGTCATCGATATACCGGGTAAAGCAAGGGAGTGGGAAGAGAAATTCGTCTTCATCTTCGACGCCGGTGGACTTGTCTCTGCAGACGAACTGGAAAAGGTTGAACTCTGCCATGGACAAGGAGGTGGCTCAAGGGGGCGGGATATGGAGATTTCCAAAGTCCCGATGGAGATCCCCCTCGAACTTCAGATACACGCGAAGCTGGTCAAGGAGCACCAGATCACCCTTCATATCTGGCCAGAAGGTACCGCGATCTAAGCAATCTTCTTCGTCTTTGCTCACCCTGATCTGTTTACTTTTTGCAGGTGCAGACATGAGTTTGTCACGGGACGAACTGATGATGATGGCCATGGAGGGGGCGTCAGCCGAGGGATCGGTGCCCAGGAGCAGGTAGCATCGGTCAAAGGCATGTCGACGATGTCGAAGAGCATGCCGAAGAAAGTCGAGCAGAAGAATGGCCTGGAAGAGGCGCCCGCTATTCGGACTGAGAAGGGGGAGCGGAGCAAGAGGTCAAAGAATGTCACGGTCGCTTTTCGACCGTATGTTTTTTGTGCATGTACTTTCTTGTTCGTACGCATATTTTTGTGATCTCCTCTTGTATCCCAAACGCGCGATGTTATATGTCGTTGTGACCCTCTGAGAGAGTACTTATTTGTGGAATTTTTCGTGAACATCATTTCACGGCCCATTCTTCCACAAAACAGCTTTGTTTGAAGGGGGTGTCGTTACTTTAGACTTCGACGTTTGATCTTTCTATTTTTAGTTCCATTTTCCGTTAACCTAGCTCGTGACTGATCATCGTAGTCTCGATCTTCTCGTCGACATGGTCGTCCCAATATTTTTCTTGTATTTATCGGACATCGTTAGACCGACATTTCACCCTAATCATCTTTAACCAATAATTAACCCTAGCTAACCCTAATTTCAAAACCCTAATTAAAACTAATTAAAACTAAACCTAGGGGATCCTACGTATCACATGACATCTTGCATAGTCTATTGACCACACAAATTCTACCCTCCTCCTCTCACACACCCTCTCTCCAATCAAGCCTAAGTGTACTCCTTTTCACCCCTTTTAAGCAACTTTCCCTATGTTGAAATGTTAACAGTGATCGCGCCCGGGCGTACACCCTAAAGAGCGACCGTGAAGTTTTACCGCAAGCGCACGGTGTAGCGACGAGCGGGTATCGAACACAGGGAGGACGTATGACAGTGCCTTCTCCGAACAACCTGGCTATAAGGACAGAAGAATAGGAATTTGCCTTTCGGCGATGTTGTCACAATCGTCAAATAATGTAAAGAGATATAAAATCAAATAAAGACGCCTAGGGAATAAGGAATCCCCGCTACTCACCGTATCTCGTCAATGTGATTCATCGGTATCACAATTGCTAGGGTAGAATGTCGGATGAACTAGTTGCAACTGAATGTAAAACCTAGCTCACGCTTTCGCGCTATTGCCGGTCTATAGCGAACCTAGGTTCGGGTCCAATCTCTTGCAAACCCTAGCCTAGGCAAGCTAGCATTAGGATCAACATCATTGTTCAATCGCGTCCCGAGCCCACTCTCGTGCAAACTCGGGCCGCGACCTAGGTTGGGATAGTTCCTACCCGTCCAATCTCTTGCAAACGGGTATCGGCATAGAATTGGCACAAAGAACCCTAGTATCAGTCCAATCTCTTGCAAACCGATACTACAGAAACTCAATTTCAACCCAATTCAGATTTCTAGGGTTTCCTATCGAGTTGGGATCCAATCTCTTGCAAATCCCAATCGATATGAATACCTAGCTATCCGTGTTATATCAATCCCAAACTAATCCCTAATAGCAATTCTAGCAATAGTTCTACCAAATCATCACAAATCGGAAATTGTGCTCGTAGGGTTCATCCCCACGCCCTAAGACGTAAAGACTACTCACAAATCATATCACAAATGAAAGAATAATCAATTGAAATAGCAATAGAATTCATGGCAATATTCAAAATAACAATAAAAATAGGATTTTTAATGAAGAGGGAGACAAACCAATTTAGTTCTCCAAGAATCCAACAAAAATAACCCTTTTCTCTCCTCTCCAATCACAAGAATCAAAAACTAAAAAGTCTAATCTAAAAGGCTGCAAAAAGCTAGGAAAAAGCTCTCCTAACTAGGTTAGAATCAGGGGTTAAATACCCCCCAAAACTGCCCAAAATTTCGTGACCAAACTGCCCCTGCGTAGCTCAAAAATCGTGATTTCCGCTACAGGCAGCGCTGCTCACTCGGCCGAATGACAAAGGTCGATCGGCCGAGTGAGAGACCCTGAGAATTTCCAGTAAGTCCGGGGTCTTGGGGGTCTTCACTTCGGGCATCACTCGGCCGAGTGAGTTGTCGTCACTCGGCCGATGGGCTTCTCTTTACTCGGGCAGTCGGCAATTGCCACTCGGCCGAGTGTGTCTTCTGATGCTCAGACTGACGAAAAACAGTAAGTTGGCTCTTTTTGAGGGGCGTCGTCTGAGTGCCACTCGGGCGGACGGGATACGTCACTCGGCCGAGGCGGCTTCTGATGCTTGGCCGAGTGCACACTTGGAGCATGTCCGATCTGGCCGGCCGAGCGGGGTCTCGCTGGTCGGCCGAGTGACTCCTTCACTCGGTCGAGTGAGACACTAAAAATGCCCATTCTGAGTGTTTTTGCCTCCTCGTCGCTCCTACGACGTTCTTTCTTCTTCCTCTCCTCTCCAATCTGAAAATACCCCTCAGGGAAGTCTTCGGTGACACTCCAGAGTAGGTGTATCTCGGAATCACTCCAAATCGCTCCAAATCACCTGAAATACGACAAAAACAACAAATCGTGAAAAGTATCGCAATATTGTCGATAAATCGTGAAAAACGTGATTTGAGCGATCTAAATGGCATGCAATCATGCGGAAAAAAGGTGTAAAATGTGGAGTGATCAAAATCCCCCAAGCTTACCTCTTACTCGTCCTCGAGGAAGATAAGTAAAAGGCGAACCCGGTGAATTTAGAAAATGAAAACGATGGAAAAACGGAAAACGAAAAACGAAGAAGAAAGAAGAAAGCGAAGAGGGAAGCTGCTAGATCATTTTTCTCAGGACGTGGGTTTTGCTTACTCATATAGCATGCACCGAACGTAGAACACATGTCAAAGACATTTATTTCGACATCATAGTATAATGGTGCAAATAGAGATAGAAAACCCAAGAATATTGATATAGCATGAAAAACGGAATAATTCTAAAATTAACATTGTCTGAATCATCTAAAGCGGTATACAATATCGCAGATCACACACTTTTCAATTGAATGCTTTCTATGAGGAGTATAGGAATATCACGCAATAGAATAGAAAGAATAGAAAAACGTGGATTTCATGAAATGAATGCCAGGCGTAGATTTCTGGATTTCGTGAAGCTGAAACAATCCCACCGAGTATAGAATATTACTTAGCCTAGGTTGTCGTGCACCGTCAAGTAGTCACTCTCTCACACATCATTGGATTCTCTCCCCCAAGCTTATCTATAAGCGTGGTGGCATAAAAACAATATTTACATCCCCATTTTTATGAAGCTCCAAAAGTAATAAAAATAAAAACAAAAAGAGGGAAGAAAGAGAGAGAACATGAGATGGGATCGTTTATTGAGAGTCTTTTCTCTTTTCTTTTCTTTTTCTTTCTTTTTCTTTTTTTTCTTTTTTTAATGGCATATATACACAATGATCCCAAATCAAAGAGAAATAAGGCTATACAAGAATTTTTTCTTTTTCTTTTTGGTTTTGGGAAATTTGGAGCTAGGATTTTAATAACGGGGGAAATGCCAAATACTAGAATCGCTAAGGGGAGATTCACCAATGATTTTAAAATAGAGAATTGATGTTCAAGATATGTGGAGAAAGAAATAAATATGTCTTTCAGTTCACTCTATAAGACGTGCACGACAACTTCAGCCGGGTAATCTAATCTACTCGGTTTCGATCACAAAAAAGCTAACTAATCCAGATTTATCATAGCTAACATCATTCAATCATCCTGAAGTGAAGTGTGCAAGTCATGCAAATAGAAGTGATATAGGAAAAGAAAACGGTACTCCAGATATAAGCATTCAATGCGTGAATCTTGGTGTGTTTTCTGCGATAGCATACATATGAATATTCAGACTCAGCTAATAATAAAATTTCATCTATTTTCATACGGAAAAAGTGTGGGTTACTATCTCTAAAATGCAAGGTAGATCACAGCATATGATATCAGAAACAAAAGCTAAGACACGACAAATAAAGCATGCATATAGAGAAAGCTAACTCCACGTCATCATCATCATAGAAAAGTCATCTCTAGCATGAGATGAAAAGAAATAAAGATAAAGAGGGAAAATAAAGCTATTTACAATGCAGCACACGAAGAAAATGAGAAAAAACGTGATGCATGGTAAAAAAAAAGAAAAAGCGATGAAAGTGAGTGCAAAAGCGGAAAATGACGTGAAAAAAAAACTAGAAATAAAGGTGGTAAATCGAAAAGCGTGAGAACTCACTCCCCCAAGCTAAAGTGCACAATGTCCTCAATGTGCGAAGTGTGGCACACCGAGAGACGTGTAATGTGAGGGGTAGGTGAGGATGCATGCATGATGAAAAAGAAATAAAAATAACGAAATGAAAATATGATGTGGACATGATGCATGCAGATATAGGAGTGAATCAGATATAAGAGTGTGACACCAAAAATCTCTCCCTCTCTCCCAAAAATGATATAGAAAGATATGAACAAAATGTGGACCCAAAACAGTGAGGGGAGGGGGGGGGGGGGCAAAAATCATCAGGACCGAGCAGAGACGGGCAGCATGACGGTAAAAAAGATCAATGGCATCAAGGGTGCCTAAGAGGGTGGGGCTGCGCCGTCTCCGTCCTGAGGCAGAGGAGGAGGAGGAGGTGGCTAGGGAACAGTCTGCTGGGTGGGTGTGGGTGTGGGTGTGGAAGCAGGCTGGGTGTGTGTAGGAGTGGGGGTGGGTACGGTCGGTACGCGAGGAAGCCGCTCGAGAATCTGAGTGAGGCAATAGTGAATGCCCGGAAGTAGGTCGAAGCGGCTGGCCATAGCGGTGACGGTGGCAGAAATGGTCCTGAGGTCACCTCTGAGGGCACTCACCGCCCCCTCGAGAGCACGAATGCTCTGAAGTACAGTGTCGGGGGGAGGTGGTGCAGAGGGACGCACCTGTCTGTGCTGTGCAGGACGGGGCTGGCGGACTCGGGTGGTGTAGTGGATGGGCTCAACATGCATATGGAGGAAGGGTGCTGTGCTCACAAGTGTGGGCCTAGCCTCAGTGCGAGGCTGGGGCGCAGGCAGGTGTGAGGTGGAAGCAGCAGCAACGGAAGTGGAGTATAAAAGTGGCGACGAGGCGGCAAGAGAGGTCAGTGACACAGACGTGAGAACAGACGTCACGACACTCTCAGAAAGTACGGCTGCGGTGGAGACAGAGGTGACAACCACGGTCTCCACAACGACAGCGAAAGAGGGCTCTCCCCTCTCAACAATAGTGGGTGGGCGCTCGGGTAGCGCGAAGCAAAGGGGCTCAACAGACAGAGGGCCAGCTGTGGTGGGAGTGGTGGTGGGTGTGGAGGTAGTGGAGGTGGTCTCAGCGAGTGTACTCCCGACACCGGCAAAAGTGTGGACAGAGGTGTCGGGAGCAGCAGAAATATCAGGCTACTGAGGGGCCACGGGGTCAGCGTGTGCAGCGTGTGCAGCGTGGGCTTGCTCAGCCTGCTCAGCCTCCTCGGCCTCAAGCACGTAGGCGGCGAGGATCAGGAGATCCATCGCCGGAAGCCAGTCCACCTGTGCGGGTGCTATCTGTGTCCGAGCTGGGCTCGGAAGGATCATGTAATCAGCACCGTAGGGACCGTGCAACCAAACCCAGTGCCGCTGGCCGTGCGGACGAAGCATCTTCATCCGGGCCATGACGTCTATGGACAGTGAAGTGGGGCCTGGGGCTCATCGCAGGTCAGCCGGAAGGTCCTCACCGGTCATCAGGGCGAGCAGGGTGATCAGACCGCCGCAACATATCGGTGAGCGAGCGCTCACCGATACGATGATGCGGTCCAAAAACCAGCTCGCGATATCAATCACAACGGCGGGGACCAACTCGTCACTCTCCCTAGCTAGAGCTCTGGGGCGCGTCATCGCATAGAGCATATAAAGCTCCGGCGTGGACATCGTCCCAGGCTCATACCTCGCCAAAAAGGTAGTCGCCATAAGGCGCTGAGCTATGCGGAGGCAGGGGTGGACGATGGCCGAGGCCTTGGCCCTACTAGGGTCAAAGGCAGCTGGTAAACCCGTGATCCGGGCCCAGAAAGCGTGGGAATCGAAGGAAGGTGGGGGAATGTGAGTGGGGGCGTAACCACGGTCGGCCCCGGGGACATCGGGCCACGAAAAGAAAGCTCTCATCATACCGAGAGTGACCTGGCACTCCCGGTCCATAAACCTAAACGAGCATCCCTCGTCGGTCCGGGCGATAGAACTAAGCACCTCAAGTGTCGGACGGACGAAGGTGTCCGCCGACACTTGGAAAAAATCTCGCCAACCCACGTTGTCATACAACGTGAGCATCCCCTCAAGTACCCCCAGGCGTCCTAGGTCTGCAAGGTGTGCGAACCTGGAGGGTACAATCGAGCGTTGGGTAATGCGCTCGAAGACGACGCGGTGTGCGTTGTCTCGGAACGTAATCCCCAGCGGCCCGACAAGTGGAGCCAGTGGTGGCAGTGGGTCGGAAGGGAGTGGCTAAGCGGGGTGAACGGGCTCTGCAGGCTGTGCGGGGTGTGCGGGGTCTGCAGGCTGTGCGGGGTGAACAGGGTGTGGTGGTGTAGGCGGAGGAGAGTCCTCCACCTCGTGGGAGGGGCCGGGCTCATCCGGTCGCTTCCGCTTGGCAGAAGCTCTCCTGGTGCGTGGCCATGTCCGGGGCGGCATGTGGGCCCCGGGGTGCTCACCAAAAGTAGTAAAAATACGGCGTGCAAAAATAAATGGAACGAGTATACCGTGACACGCCGCAAGAGCAAAGAAGTGGATGCGTGCGAAGACGATGCCTCCACGAAGCCAAAATCGCTCCCCGGAAGCTCCCCTAGGCTCCCCTAAGCTCCCCAATATACCCTGCACATCAAACGAAGATATCAGCGAGTAATATTCAAAATGTATGGGGGGTTAGGGGTATAATAGATAGATAATGAAGTTAATTTGAATTTGGGGCTCGATTAGTGCGCGGATCGTCAAAAAATACAAGAAAGAGGAGGAAATAGGCGTTTTTGGGGTTACCGGAGCTCGGCCGGAGGCGAGATCACCGACGGTGACTCGGGCGGTGCGGAGGGGGCGTCGGCCGGCGGTGGTCGACCGAGCGCGGCGGCGGCGAGCGCAGACGGGCGAGTGGCAGCGAGGGTTGGGGGTTGATCGGGCGCGGGCTTGGGCGTGAAAACGAAAAAGTGATGCTTCGAATTCTGCGCCGACCCGCTCCCCTTTATAAAGGAAAAGTTACGACTCGGCTGAGTGAGAGTGTCACTCGACCGAGTGATCGTAACGGAAATATTTTTGAAAATTCCTCCCCGCTTACGACTCGGCCGAGTGGCTTTGCCACCATCGGCCGAGTGGAAAAAGTCCATTCGGCCGAGTGGCACAAGCTACTCGGCAGTTGGCGCCCTAGGAGCGTATCAGTTTCACTCGGCCGTGTGAAGATTTATACTCGGCCGAGTGGAAATTATACTGAAATCAAGAAAAGAAACAGAGAGTTGGGTACAGCAGACTTCCCTCGTTCGTGTGCCGCTCGGGCGGACGAGCTTATGTGCTCGGCCGAGTGACTAGTATACTCGGCCGAGTGAGTCCTGTTTTCTGCTGTTTGGCTTCGTTTGGGCTCTAAACTCTGTTTTTCTTCCTCCAGTCGATTTCATCCTCCTCCTAAGCATCGAGCGCATTCCTGGAGCGCTCCTCGTCGCCTTGTTCATCCTCCTAATGATAGGTACCCAGTTCTCCTCTCCTGTCAAAGAAAAATAGGACCCGTTATCACGAAATTTTTAGGCAAACGACTCAAAACACTAATAATTTCTAAAACAAAAATAAA